>JAULUF010000003.1:4572500-5172500 GCA_031834385.1 Semotilus atromaculatus
CTAAAGGAAATGTTTTTTTTTTTTTAATACCATTTTATCACCACAGATAAAGGATAAAATAATTTTAGGTGTGGCCTATCTGAAATATTGAAGTTTATGTAAATGCCTTTAATATCCAGTAAAATTGTTGGTGCTTTTTGTGACTTGGGAGTTTATAATGCCAGCAAGATATGTTCTTCTCAATATGTGCTAAATAAAGGTGAAGTGAGATAATATGCAACTACAAGTAAGCCATAAGGAAACAAATTCTTTCCAAAAAGATGTTTTAATACAAATGTTCAAAGGATAACAAAAAAAAAAATCCAGACTTCACACTTCAAGAAAAGTTGAACGTGTGGCAAGAAAAATACAGTTAAATGCTGGTCTAGAAAACAGACCAATAATATCACTGCTAAGTGCCCTGGACACACACATCTCGTCGGACACTCAAATACACAATTAACTAACAACCTAACACACTATTTAGAAAACATCTACTACTTCTACAGCAAGCTGCTTTGTGACCTGAATTAAACCAATCCTTAAGGACAGGCCAGAGAATGAGCATCCAATTCACATAAGACTTAAAAGACGCTTCCTGGAAAGTCAATGTTATTTTGAGTCAAATATAGACTGGATTTCACTGGCAACAGAATATGGAATTGCAATCTATATTTTTACCTTTCAGTACATCTCGTCCTTCGTTTTAAAAATGGTACTCAGTGATTTGACTTTTCATATATATAAGTACAGTTTACTTAAAAACTTATGTCAAATTAGACTATCTTTCATTGCCTTCATTCCAGATGTTTTCATCACTTGTGGTTTTGGGATGCCAAAATGGAGGAATTTGAGTGGATTGACTTTAAACTGAAATATTCTCAGCACTAGTCCAACAGCTGCAAGACATCTATCATTATAATGCTTCGTAGGTTCATAAGTAGATTTGTACGACCAAGAGTCCAGTAACATGATACTTTTTTTTTTTTACATGGGACAAAATACTCATTCCAATCTATGCACAGTCCATCAACATTTACATTTGCCTGTGTGTGTTGTCACAGTGTCTGTGTGCTGGAGCTGATGATGTCCATGAAGGTGGCCTCGATCTGATAGCACAGCTGTACGTCAGGATCGGCTCCGCCGAGCTCCACTGCAGATCTCTTTGGTAGAGAGAGTTTGGATTGTGATAGAGGTATTTGCTGCGGCTTCTCTCTCAGATACTGAAGCCCTAAACACAAGAGCACAGTGTATTAGATCTTAATCTAGGGCTACATGATTTGGCCAAATCATAGTGTGATTATCTTGATAATTAATGAGAAATATACTGAGAAATGATAACCTCCTATTACCGATGCTTAAAAAAAAAGATAAAGGAACAAAAAGGCATAAAACACTTTGAAACAAAAACGCACATGCTCAACAGACTGTGCAGAAACTATAAACTCCAAAGTCTGTAGAAAAGTCATCATTTGAGAATCAAACTCAAACCTCTTTCAAAGTGTACTGAGGGAAGTCGATTTTTGGTCCACTTTAGCTGTAATGTGGTCACATGTATAATAATTGTTTAATAACTGGTAATAGTCAAATTGTGCAACCATTTCCAAATATAAAACTATTCAAGGTTGCCAGCTTCAGTAGCTATTTCCATGGAGAGAAACATTTATATATATTTATATTTATATATATATATATATATATATATATATATATATATATAAAAACTATAGGTATACTTTTTTGAGATCTATTATTGCTAAAAACTCAAACTGAAAAGAGAACAACAGTTGGGTCTTGGAAGAAAAAAAAAGTATACATTTTTAACAATAACAAACTTTTAACAACAAACTTACTATGAGCTCCAAAGTTTTCAACTAATGGTATTTTTTATGTTAAAGTCATCAGATCATCTTATTTCAACCTTTTTTTTTAAATATCTGTGATTTCTTAATTCTGCAAAGAAATCACCACCAATCATAGAATTGCAACAAACAAATCTATCTATCACACTTCAAATCTTTGTGGTGTTAATATTCACCTTGTCGCTGGTTGGTTTAGTTCTTGGCTTGGTCTGGTTTAACTCTTTTTTTAAGCCCCATGTGAAAAATACTTCCAAAACCAAGGCCTATAAAAAAAAGTGGGCCTTCTAATTTGGTTAAAAATCTCTAAAGCGTCAAATGAGTAAAATAATTTAATCTAAAATCTTGCCATATCCCTACGACATCCCAACAGCCATTGAACGTTACAACATTTTAAAACAATTAAGGCAAATAAGACAAGAACACACTCACTGGCAATGAGAGGGTCAATGTCTCTGGCCTTGGTGGTGACATCAGCAGCGGACACCTGTCCCACCTGAACCAGCAGGGACATGACATCATCGAAGAGTGGAGGGAAAGCCTTGCAGAACGAAACTAGGCATGGCAGCGTTGGCATGAAAAATGCAAAGCGCTTGGCACGGGTCAGTACTGTAACATACCAAAAATGAGTTACATAAGTCAATCTATTGGACCAGTTTTTGGTTGCTTTTGAGAACAGATGCACGAGATAACATTAAACTCAAGACTCCTCTGGTTCTCATTCAATAAAACATAATAAATGGATGGCTGATGCATAATTTATAAACACTGCAGATGAAGGTTTGTTATAGACAGTAACAAATGGCCAGCAGAGGGCAGTGTGTACAAAGATAATAGGACAAGTTTGCACAGGCTGGTTTTTGTTACAAAAAAAGTCAGGGTAATAGTCTGATCTCTCCAATTATCAATGTTATTTTTAGACACTCTTTAATAAAATGCCAGCCCTAATAAATGAATAAGAACGGAGACCAAGATTAAGAGAGGATGGAAGAGAGATAAAGAAACAGATGAGAGAGAGTTATTTTACCAGTGAGGAGGGTACCCATCACACTAATGGCAAGACGTGCCACACTGAGGGATTTGGGCAGGGCGTACTGGGTGCACAGATGGGACAACAGCTGTATGGCGAAGATCTGTGGCAGAAAAAACAAAACTGCCATTAGCATCAAGCCCAGAGGTCAACCCTAAGGGCTCACCATGTGTCAGCAATTTGAATGATGTAATACACACTCTTAATGCTTCAACTTGTAGCTGTACAGCTATAATTTAAGTTGTAGTAAATACTATAAAGAGTCTAACATCCTATTGAGTATACTTGTATTATACTAAATATAGTAAACCACATACATCTGTGTCTCATTTAGTCAAAAACATGGTTATCGTTTTAGACCATGACAGGTTTGAGAGGCATTATATTCTGTGTATCACACCCAGAACTTAGTATGTGGTCCATTTAGTCCTGGCTAATAATATGGATGGACACATTGATAGTTGCTTACCTGTTTCTCCAGCTGTGGCTGAGCGAGGAGTTCTGGGATAAAGTCTAGACAGATGTGCATGGAAGGAATTCCTGCCACCGTCAGAGGAAGCAAGGGCTGTGGATAACCCTGAAGAAACATTTAAAGAACATTTAGAAAACCTTAAGAACTATTTATCTTTTCATTTATTATTTATTTGAAACTGATTTACATAAACCGAATTGCTGTTTAATTTCAACATTTCCAAAATTATGTTCACATCAACAGGAAAAAGAACCTTATTACATGTTCCTGCTAAATTTGAAAAATGATTAACTGGTACATATTTTAAAGAAAAAAAAAAGGTTTCGTAGTGTCATCCAAATTTTACTTCAAAACTTTGGTTGTCATTAAGATTTTGTTTTATGTTTTGGGAAATGTTTTATGCTTAGCGAGGCTGGATTTATTTGATGAGAAATACAGTAAAAACAGTAATATTGTGAAATATTATTACAATTTAAAATAACTGTTTTCTAAGATATCTTTTAAAATTTAATTTATTCCTGTGATGGCAAAGCTGAATTTTCAGCATCATTACTCCAGTCTTCAGTGTCACATGATACTTCAGAAATCAGTATAATATGTTGATTTGGTGCTCAAGAAACATTTGTTGAATCAATCCTGAGAACAGTTTTCCTGCTTAATATTTTTGAGGACACTGTGATACTTTTTTTAAAGGATTCATTGAGAAAAAAAAGAAAGAAAAAAAAAAAGTTAAAATCTATTTTTAACCGCTCCCTTTCAACCACCTGTCGTACAGAGACCACTTTTCTCAAATCAATCTAATCAATTCCCAATGGATAAATTAAAATCCCGCCCTACATTTTTTTTTCTCACTGAATATCCTGTTTCACTCTAAAAAGAACACGTCAAATACAAAAGCAAGTAATCTGAAAATGGAAAAATTGTGTGTACTGTGTTTTAAGACTTTCATGAGGTTTGATCATTACTACGTATGTATATCATCATAACGGTGATCACTGTTCTGTAAAGAGATTTAGTTACCTGGAAGTGTACTAGTTTGGCAATGTTGGGGTCTGCGATGAACATTTGGTGCAGCAGGCAGCAGATGAGGCACTGCACCTCCCTCAGGTCACTGAGCAGTCCGCCCTCTGCCTCACATTCCCGCTGGGACCCCCGCCCAAAAACTGCGTCGCCCACCTGCTTCCGCATGGGAATACCTGGAGCAGACTGAACGCTCCTCAACAGACTGTCTGCTCCTCCACCTCCTCCCAGCTGCAGCTCCTCCTGAGGGGATGGCAAACACACCTCCAGCAAGATCTGTACTGCTGCACTGTCCTGAAGGTGGACAAAAACACCACACATATGCCTAATGTACAAAACTCATGATTCAGAGTATTCGAGATGTGTGTGTGTGTGCATGTGTCTACCTGAGCAGCCAGCAGAGCATTCTTTAGCTCCTCTCTGGTGACCTCAGGTGTGTCAGGTTGGCCACCGAGCCCAAGGTTTGATACGGTCTGAGCCTGTCGCTCAAACTCAGCCGTCTCCTTCAGGTGGGCGTTCAGGTAGGCTTTAGATGCCAGCAGGTAGCCGTTCAGCATGTGAAGAGTGATGTCCATTAGTGGAGGACACCTTCAGAAGAACAAACACATATAATCATATTCACAAACATTTGAAAAAAATAAGCAGCACAACTGTTTTCAACATTGATAATAATAATGCATGTTTATTATTAAGCAGCATGTAAGAATGATTTCTGATGGATCATGTGACACTGAAGACTGGAGTAACGATGCAATCACAGGAATAAATTATATATTTTAAATATATAAAAATAGAAAACAGCATTTTTTTTTTTAGAAAACAATATTTTAAATTCTACTTTTACTGTATTTTTGATTGAATAAATGTAGCCTTGGTAAACAATTAAATTCTTTAATTGAATCTTACCTACCTCAAACTTAATTAGAGATTAATTAGATTAATTAGAGATAAAACTTAAAAAAAATTATTTTATATTTTCTTTTTTTTTCATCACAAATTATATTAGCAGCATAACAATTGGCATAAATTAGAAACTTTCTAAGCAGAAAATACCTGAAGACTCTGGGGTCGCAGCGGAGGACAATGAGAGGGTCCACCATCAGATCATTCTGAGTGTATCTCTGCTGCCGCAGGAGCTTCACTGAGGGCTGCAGAGCATTCACTGTCATCACCCACAGCCTGACAAAGTACAGGAAGATAGAGACTCAGTACAAGTGCTGAAGATATCCTTCCATTTTACTACAGCATTTAAAACAGAGAGGAAGTCTCACTTGCGTGGCATGACTGTGTTAAGTACCATCCAGAGTTTGTTAACAGTCTGTAGGATTCTGCGAGATACCCCGTCCTCTAAGAGCAGCCCCATGCTGGCAGTCAGAGCCTCTGCGTATGGGATCAGATCTCCCGCAGAGAGCAGTGTCAGGTGCTCCAGGATACGCAGCAGCCTGGGCCCGCCAGAGAGCACATTCTGGAAAGCTAAGAAGAAGAAAAACATTCATTTTAAAATTTAATTGATTTACATGACATGCTGATTTATAAATAAAAGTAATCGCATATATTCATATTTGATTAGAATTCATTCAAAGACTAAATTTAAGCATTTAGAGGCTTTAGAAGTCAATATATTGTTTGTTTTATTTCCATATCATTAAATATAGCAACAGCACAAGCCTGTCAGTGTCTGTGAATACAAGAGCCCTGTGGAGAAACAGGCCTGTCAGAGCAGCGATGTATAAATACACAAACACCTTCAGGCTCATTAATCCACAGGTGCAAAACTGAGTCATGCACATGAAAGGTTAGACTACAACAACAAACTATTCATATCAAAGGCCATAATAAGCACTTGTGATCTCTTCCAGTGCCAAAGGGCCTTATGATTCTCAATGTAGAGTTCAGTGGTCTGGTTTACAGTAGTGTGAAAATTTGCTTGAAATACATCATGCAGCAGAGAAGTGCTAAATAGTTTGCAGAATCCACCTGAGCAACGTTTCTATTTTTATCCATGATGGTTTTAATTTTATTAACTTTTAATCTTAAAAATCTCCCTTTTTATTTTCATCCATCAAAATGATCGTTAAATCATGCATCATATTTGAAAATTCAGTAAATGCCAGACGATCTATAATGAAAGCTCTGTCCTAAGAGTAAGGTGATTTACACATTTCGTCTTTAACTAAGTGGGAGTTGCTCGTACCCTCTCGTAGCTGTGTCTGAGAGTATTTGCAGGATGAGGATGTCAGTAGCATCTTCCTCAGTAAGGGCAGAGTACCAGTCACTTCCTCTTCACTGATCCAGTCTTCCACCATGCACAGGTGAGGGTAGTTTGTGGCCAGTAAACGCAGAAGAGCAGAGTGCAGGCCTGACGATGGAAATAAAATAAAATAATTAAAAAAAAATAGTCATATACTGAGAGAAACATTTCAAGTATCAAATTAATGTCATGTGTCTAGAGATGCATCTAAACATGCAGCATTATTAGCCCTGGTGAATATATTTGAAAACTACTTGGCTGAATATAAGCGC
The DNA here is from genome assembly GCA_031834385.1 of Semotilus atromaculatus. Classification (NCBI taxonomy): domain Eukaryota; kingdom Metazoa; phylum Chordata; class Actinopteri; order Cypriniformes; family Leuciscidae; genus Semotilus; species Semotilus atromaculatus. The sequence goes on from JAULUF010000003.1 coordinate 4,579,384, forward strand.
ACTGGAGGTTAAACGGGTGTCCTTTACCTCCCAGCTCCTGCTGCAGTCCTTGTGCCTGGCAGATGAGGTGTTTAATGGGAATCTGGTCCATGAGGGCAGGAGAGTAGGATTTTGGTTTCCTCTGCATAAGTGCTGGGAGGAGAGAACGCATGGTTATCAGGCTGTTTGTTAAAAATAGGCCTCTGTGGTGCAGCTCATGTACAGGTGATTTTTCATTGTATTCCAGTTCATTAGCACAGCCAAAGGGCATCATTACTCCAGGATGATAAAGGAGAAGAGAGGGAGAGAGAGAGATTAAATAAGCACAGCACTCTGGGAAGAGCTGTGTGCATAAACAGTGAAGAGTAACCGCTCTAATAACCCATGAGAGGCTTCCATAGCAAAGTCAAACTGCAGGTGATTGGTGTGAGTTTGAAGCAATTTAACATGCAGAGGAGGGAGCTGGAAGCTAAGCTGTATTGCTCACATCCTAATATTATAATAGCACTCTGGGTGGCAACACAGGAACTTACATAAGAGTGAATGCACCAGATTAACTGTAGATAAAATGATTAAGTCTTGTTGTTCATTTAATAATTAAATTGTTTAAAATTAAACAAAGGAGGAGGCTGTAAGCAGACAACAAAACAGAAAAGATGTCCAAAAACAAAATAACCATACATGCAAAACTCAGGATGGAACTCAGGAAGTTGGAATTTGGGTTGAATGGATTAATTGAAATGACAAAATTTTATTATAAAAGACATTTTATACAGGGAAATAAAATTCGATTAACAATTAAGTGTTCTTAGATTGTTGTCGATAACATTTAACTTAAATACAATTCAATATAAACAATGGAAAAAATAAAATAAAGATTGGATCTAAAATTAATATATATTTTTTTAAATTTAATATAGAAAGTGACATTTTGAAATATTATGTCAGGTGTGTAATAATATACTGACCCAATGTCTTTGTATTAGCGAGCAGAGCTTCCTCATACGACAGGATGTAATAGAGAATGAGCAACTGGGTGGTGATGGTGTACTGAGAACGAACTTTCCCTCCATCTCCCTGAGAGAGAGAGAGAGAGAGAGAGAGAGAGAGAGAGAGAGAGAGAGAGAGAGGAGAGAGAGGTCAAACAGAGGTTAAAAGCAAGAGAAGTTACAGGAACATATGGCTCTGTATTGGACAGAATTGGAGATGTATAGTGTATAATCTAGTCAAGTCAAGTGAAGTCACATTTATTTATAGCATTTATACAACAGAGATTGTTTCAAAGCAGCTTCACATTAATAAAAAGGAAAATAAGTGTTAATGTTGCAAAAATTTAATTATGAAACAAGTTCACTTCAGATATAAGCTCAATTCAGTTCAACGTTGATTCAAATCAGTTCAATAACAGTGTCAATAGCAAAGTAGGTGTCTTTACCTGCTCAATTTAGTTGAAATGATCTGATAGTGTCAGTGCAGTTTAATAGACGATATTAATTGTCTTTATTCTAGGAAGTATCACTGACATACTTTACCAAAGACTCAGGGCTTTAATACTGTTAAACCTCAAATGTTTTAAAAACTTTTTGATATTATATAATTTATGCTTCTATAAATCGTTTGTACATATTGCAATATCCAGAAGCCGTTTATCTAAAAAATAACCTTCAATAATATCTATGCCACTGATTTGTGTAGGCTAACATTTCTTACTGCAGGGTGGCCATTTATCACAGTCATTTTTTTGCTATTTTAGGTGATTTTGTAGTCAATGCGAGTAAAAAGATGATTTAGCTCCACTCACCCCTGCCTGGAAAACATTAAGTATCTCCTGCTCTGTGATTGGCTGGTTGGTGGCCTCAGGATTTGTCTTGGAAGCAGGGGTCAGAATGGAGTTAATGTAAACATCAATTAATGGAAGCAGCTGAGTGTGGAGTGGAGTGGTCGTCTCACACAGCTGTCTGAAGATCCAGTCCTGAGAGAGAGAGAGAGAGGAAGGAAGAAAAGAAAGAAAGAAAGAATCATTCAGAATAAGTGAATTATCCAATCATCTACCTCTGGCACTCGGGTGATTAAATCATCTTTCCAGCTGAGGAGATCAATAGCTATAACATGGCTTACTGACTCTAGAGGAGGCAGATTCCAGTCTTTAAGGCTGACGATGTAATTGTGAGGAAACATTCTGATCTGCCGGGCGATGCACCACCACAATCAAAAATCACATCCTTAATTAAATCAATGGAGTGTCTTTCCATGAGTCAGGAAAGGAGCCAGCCAGTCAAACATATAATAGAACCCAATGGATTCAAGTCAATACTTGCACTGAACAGAGTCAACAGAGTAATGTAGTGTACTTAGCACAGTGTGGGCTTTTTTTTTTAACATAACAAAACAGGACAAGAAAAAAATCCCCAGAACAAAACAGAACATAGGATGCAACAAAACAAAATAATAGAACATAATAGATCTGAATGGAACAGAATATAACATAAAAAACAACAGAACAAAAGTACAAAAAGTAAAATAGAAAGTAGATGAGAACATAAAACAAAACAAAAAAACTAATTTAAAACAAGTATTAAAAAAAGTATGTAAAAAAAAATACTAAACAGAATATAACTAAATAGAAAACAGAGACCAAATAATATAGCACAGATGATAACTACAGAATTTAAAAGTGGCTCTCAATAGCTTTATTTTATTTTATTAAAAGACACTGGGAGTATAGCTATCATGTAGCCCCGCCCCCTTTTTAGCCCTGCAATCCCTGTGTTCTGTCTTCAGTTTGCGTTTCCACAGCATGAAGGTTATATCTTACAGATTTATGATTGAACTGCTCATTTTTAAATCTTCCCAGTCAACTGACATCTTTTATCACATACCCTTTAATGCTCATGACAACTTTCGTTAACTCTACAATAAGTAAATCTACTTCACAAACTAATTACCCTTTGACAGCGATGTCAAAGAAATACACAGAGCTACCGCAAAAACAGAAGTTCAAACGCAAAATTCTAAAGATGGTCTTGTTTCTCTGGCGCTTAAGGTCTATAGATGTATTAAATTCATTACTGATTTATTTTATTATTCTTGAAGTGTCAAGAACTGCAGGCTCTTCAATAAAAAGATTGAAGAACATTTAACATTACATTAAAATTAGATTATCATTAATGATGTATTTAAATAAGTCATTAGAACAAACTTAACATAAAAGCATAACAATGATTGAACAAAAAACATACATATAGAATAACAATGACAGAACAAAAAGAGAATGCAAGAAAATACTATGGAATCCATCCAATACAAAAATAAATAAATAAATAAAGGTAACAGGTGACACAAAAACAAACCAACTCAACACAACAGGGCAGAATTCAAACAGCAGAGTCAGAACAGTATGGGAGATCATCAGGTTTACCTTTATGGACACTTTGTGTTTGGTGAAGGCTCTGCTCCTCAGGAGCTGGTATATGCAGTGGATGGGGAGGAATCCTGTGATGGTAGCACTGAGGTTATTAGTAACTGCCACTCTCACTGCATGTGCTGTAACCACCTGCCACAACACAAACATCCCCTTAATATCAGTTTCTACATTTACATTAAAGATATTCAGCAGATGCCTTCTCCATAACGACAAAAAGTGCTTTGAGAATTGCACGGTTCCCATCTGTCGAACACAGCGGAAACTAAGTTATCTGCTAGAACAGGATATCTATAATAGTGCATGTAATAATATGATAAGTTGTTAGTACTTAAGATGTTTGTTCTGGTGACTATACAGTTCTTGCAATAAGTCAAATAGATTGTGCAAACTCAGAGACATACACAATTCATTATCTTTTGCAAAAACATTGTTCTTATTGAGATTAAAACACCATCAAACCACTACAAGGAAAGACGTACCTGTTCTGTGAAGATTTCCTGAGTGAAAATGGTCTTCATTTTGCTCAGTGAGCTAGGTTTGATGGCGATCTGTGGAAGGATACGGAGTTAAAGTCAGCAAAATATTTTTCCCAACCCGATTAAACGTAAACTGCAAGTTTCAAAAACAATTTCAACAAAACATGAAGGTTTTTAATGCCGAAAGTGACTCATTCTGGCTAAACAAACCCTCGATAGCTCATCAATAATGCACGACTCGGCTAAAGGCAATTACATATCACACGGACGCGCTAGAGCCTTCTCTGGATGTGCCTGTTCTTAGACACCAACAATCAATAAATTCACCAATTAATTCACTTCCTTCAGAGACTTTTACAGTACAAGCTTAGTATAATGGATGTTTACAGCTAGAGGACTAATTCTGGATTTTAACCAATATTGGCATTTAAGCCCAAAAGTAAACCGCACTAAGTACACCCTTTGTTATGTTCTAAATTGGACTTGTTTTTATATTTAAAAAACCCTAATACCTCTAGAGTGTGCCACTGATGGATAAACCTGACCTACTGCTGTAGGCACATTAAATGGTTTTGTCCAACTAACTAACTTTTGTCCAACTTGTTTGAAATATGTGTTTCACAGATGTACTTTGTGATTTCACTGGTAAAAATTACAGCGCATATTAGCTAATGTTTTATTGGCTATCTTTGAGGTTCTCTGTGTAATTAAACCCATAGGGATAGAAACATCTGTGATTAAGGAATGTATTTGAACTATTCGTGCTTTAATCAAAAGGAAAATTGTCATTGCACTACTTAGTGCACATCCATTATGGAATTCCCTCATCATATACGTTCAAAAGTCTGGGGTCAGTAAATGTTTTTTTTTACAAATACTTTTATCCAGGAAGGATGCATTAAATAGTTTAAAGGCGCCAGTAAAGACATTGATAAAGACAAGATCTCCTTGATAAAGAGAGAAAACAACAAAAAAATAACAGTTTCCACAAAAATATTAAGCAGCACAATTGTTTGCAACATTGATGAAAATAAATGTTTCTTGAGCAGCAAATCAGCATATTAGAATTTCTGAAGGATCAAGACACTAAAAACTGGAAAATTCAGCGTTGCCATCACAGAAATAAGTAACATTTAAAAAATATATTAAAATAGAAAACAGTTGTAATAATATTTCACAATATTGCTGTTTTTAGTGTACTTTCAATTAAATAAATGCAGCCTTAGTTAGCACAAGAACTTGCCGTAACATCCACATGCATTAATAAGACACTTAGTAAAATGCATGAAATGACAGGCATTCAGTCTTAATTATTATAACTCAAATGTCATTTTGAAACCGAATCCCACCAGAATAGTTCTTATTCGGTTAATAGGCTGCTCTGGTGCTGCTGATGACTTAAACTCACCTTCATCCCAAGGGTGGAGCAAACCAGCTCGATGATGGCACTGAGCTGGTTGCTATGGAAATACATGGCAACCAGTAATAGCATCTCTCCAAAAGAGGCAGAGACACCGGCGGCACTGGAAAGAATAAGAGAAGGGAGGAGAAGAGGGAGACGGGAAAGCAAAATAGGGGGAAGAGAAGAAGAGGGGGAGGAGGAAAAAAGGGGAAATGGATTAAAAAGAGTCCATGATATTTAATCACTCTTATTATACAGAAGATATGAATACACACATACCAACCCCCAGGGTTACAGTGAGCTTAACATCCATGATAACACTAACCACAAACACACACTGCCGTGCACCCATGGACATTTATCTCTAAATTTATAGTATGGATAAGCGCTCCAATCACAGTGGGTCAGGAGGAGCGCAAGCTGCAGGAGAGATGACTTATAACCCATCAGCTGCTTATTAGTTATTAAATTGAAAAAGGCTGTCACTGCCTAACCTCTGCATAACCCCATCTGTTTTCATTTTATCATTCATGCTCTTCTCCCCCCCTCCTTTTATAAGAGTAAAATCGTCTAATAGATAGAAAGCACATTTGAGCACATTTTACCACAAATGTTTGTGTAAAGTGGACTTTATACATAAAAAAACATGAAACGTGCTCTTAGAACAGAAGTGGGTCTGAATGCATCAGGCTCAGAACTAATAATTGCAGGACGCAAAGAATGAGAAAATAAATCATATAGTTAAAAATACTTGTTCTCTTCGAAATGAAACTAATTAGATTAGGATGAGGATAAACATACGTTTGGTGCATGCATTATTTTTCCAGAAGATTTCCTTCTTGCTGATCATAAAATAACTGGCATACTTAGAATGTTGTAAAATGCATTTATTGGTTATTATGGGTTTGAAGGGCTTGGCCATTCAGGCCTGTCATACCTCTCGAAATACTCCTCCTCTTTTATCATCCAGCTGAGCCACATTACCATCAGCTGCTCTTGTTCTGGAGTACTGCAGAGAGAACACACAACAGCAATGATGACGCACCTGGAGTTTACTCTGGATTTTGAGTAAATTAAACTAAACTGTATTGAACTATTGGATATAAATGTAACTGAACAGAAACAAACTGCTTTACACTGAACATAACTGAGTGACAGTTGAAGTTGAAGTACTTGCTGATGTTACACATTTAAAGGGTTTTCCTTGATCTTTTGACAAACTACCAATCGAAAGTTTGGGATTTGTAAGATTTTTTAAGGTTTTTGAAAAACGTCTCTTTGGCTCACCAACGCTACATTTATTTAAAAAAAAAAAAATACAGTAAAAATAGTAATATTATGAAATGTTATTACAATTTAAAATAATTGTTTTCTGATTAAATATGTTTTTTACAATAAATTAAAAAATGTTCAGCATCATTACTCCAGTCTTCAGTGTCACATGATCCTTCAGAAATCCGTATAATTTGCTAATTTGATGAGCAGGAAACATTAATTATCAATTTCGTAGAACTCGTAATGCATTATTTTTCAGGATTCTTTGATGAATAGAAAGATTAGACAGCAATTATTTAAAATAGAAAACTTTTGTAACAATGCAAGCATTTACTGTCACTTTTGATCAATTTATTGCATCCTTGCAAATAACTCCAAACTTTTGAAAAGTTGTAACAGTTTCAGAAGTGTTTCCAAAATGATCAGCAGCTAAAATAATTCATACTAAAATCCTTGGATTTATGACATCGAAGATTAAAATTGTGTGAAACTTTTAGCATTTTTGCCATAATACAAGTGGACCTCATGGAGAACCTTTTTATTAATTTATGATATGACCCTTTAATCATTAAATCATAATTTATGATTAATGATTCATTTTAATGGGTAGAGCAAGGATGTACCTGACGAGGGTGGGGAACGCCAGTAGTTTGCAGAAGGACAGGGAGACAAAGCGCACTCCTGCAGGTGTGGCTGGTGGACGGCTGGTCATCAACTGCAACAGTTGCTCCGCCTCTTCATCTGTGGGCCTGTGGAGTGAAAACGCATTTGAAACCATCTATAAAACTTTGCGACACTATAAAGAGGTATTAACAGGAACTGATACAATCAAACAGGTGGAGTAAATCATTTCCATAACTTGCAACCTTGGAACAGAGCCAAGTTACCTGTGGTTAAAAGCGACTGCACCACTGTAAAGACCTGATTGTGTCAACTGTAGCATACCTAAGACCAGCGATCCCCATAAGTGCGCAATAGAGTCGCAGCAGCGCACTGGCCTTCACCACATGCTCCTCTCGCAGGCCAGAGTACCCCGAGCTGCTCTCTGAGTCCATTTCACTGTCATTAGGAACATGGGTGCTGCGAGAGCGGGGTAAGATGGCCACCAGCTCCAACAGCAGCTGCCTCCGCATCTGCCACAGCACTGAGCTGCTCTCTCTTTTCCTCTGAAGACAGACAGCGAGACACATGCTTGAGATCATGTGCTTAAAAAGAAGGTAATCATCAAATGCTTTAGTGCAACTGTTGTTCCTTACCTGCTGACCGTTGCGAATGAACATACTGAACCAGGTGCGCACTTTTCCATTGGTGCCCAGAAGTAGGCCGCTGACATAAGACACCAGAGGACTGACCGCCTCATCTGCCGTGTCTGGCTTATAGTCCAGTGTTAGAGCAACCCCGAGACCTGGAAGATGACACTCCTCCACCTGCGGAAAGACCATGGTTTTGACATCAATGACACATTGTTCTGATCACTATTATTACTTATCTGCAGCCAATTACAGAGCATGACAGATGGTCTAGTGCTGGAAACTCACCACCATGGCCCTGATGTTCAGAGCCTGAGATGGGTTCATCTGACACAGCTGCCGGAGAGCTTCTGTCCTACGTCGGCCACCCACGCTTTCCTCATCCTGCCGTTCTCCATTCTTTATCAAGCCCCTGCACACTAGAGGCATGAAAGAAACAAGCTAATTTGAATAAATGTGCTGCTTTTATACATTTTTAACAGCCTATAAACCACATAAAACATACTAATATTGTTATATTTTCATTACAGCTCAAAGGTTTGGGCCAGTAGATTGAAAATGTAATACTTTTTTAAATATTTTTTTTTTGCAAGGACAAAACTGATCAAATATGACATTTATAATGTTAAAAGACATGGTAAATGGTAAAGACATTTATAATGTTATAAAAGATTTCTATTTAAAAATAAATGCTGTTCTTTTGAACATTCTCTTCAAAGAATCCTGAAAAATGTATCACATTTTCCACAAAAATATTAAGCAGCATAACTGCTTTCAACATTGATAATAAAAATATTTTTTTCTTGAGCAGCAAATCAGCATATTAAAATGATTTCTAAAGGAGCATGTGATGGAAGATTGGAGTAATGGCTGCTAAAAATTCAGTTTTGCCAACATAGAAATAAACTACACCTTAAAATATATTAAAACAGAAAACAGTTACATTAAATATTTCACAATACTGTCAATACAGTCATACTGTATTTTTGATCAAACAATTGCAGCCTTGGTGCTTTTTAAAAAAAATTAAGCCATCCTTCCCTCGGGTCATTTTGACCCGAAACTCGTTTTTATTTTAATTTTAAATTGAGTAGGACTTTTGTTGCACTTGAACCACAAATACACAAACAAATTTAATGGATTCGAGGAGTTTTGTGGTTGAAATTTTAAAAAGTTACAAATTCTTCCCTCGCGGGGCAATCTGACCCCCTTAGGAATAACTGGAATGCTTCAGTACACATAGAAAAACCAACAAACAAAACTGAAAAACTGACTTTAGGACCCAGCGGAACAGTTCATTTGCTCCAAATAGGCCATCTAGTGGCAAGAGTCATTAAATATCATGTTATGTTATAATTTTTCCACAGAGGTCGGCAAAGACAGCATATGTAAGATATTTTGAGCTGAATTAAAAAGGTTATGCATGAAATTTAGTTATTTTGAATTTAATGTGCCTAAATTACTATTTATTATTTATTGATCAAATCTAGTAATTTGAAGGTAAATAAAATGAAACATTAAAAAATCTCAAACAAAAGTTGCATTAAAAAATAGAAAAAAATATTATCCAAATGAAATAAAATAAGTTTTTTTTTTTTTAATTAAGTATAATTTTAGGGCTTCAGGGGTCTCATTTATAAAACTGTGCGTAGAATCCTTACTAAAAGTGTACGTGCGGCGGAAAGCCAAAAATGCAGAAAAGCGCAAAAAAATATTCAGACTTATAAAACCGTGCGTACGCCAGAACCTGCGCAGAATTCACTTTATAAATCCCAGTCAGCGGAAGATTGTGCGCACATGCGTCTCCACCCCGAAATAACCATATATGGAGATTACAACGCCTAGTTTTATTAATCATATCCTCATCTGCATATCATTTACATATGATTATTCATCCACGTGATATGTTTAACGGTACAAGACATTAGGAAAATATAAAATATGGATGTGCCGTCACATTACATTAATAAAAAACATTTAGTAGCCTAGCCTTGTTTTTGAATACATAAATCAAATAGTGTAAAATACATTTCAGAGAAAGTTTTTCTCAATCTTTTCCACTGGCCAAATATAATTTATAATTGATTTATATTTTGAACGGAAACAGATAGACCTTGTTGTGCATTATTTGCACGAAACTATTTTCTCAGACAATCTGCTATTATCATGATAAGCAATTATCTCTGTAGTTAAAACATTAAAACACAGCATGCCAGAGGAAACGTGTTCCACAACAAATATTTCTATTTATTGAATATAAATTTTTTTGTGAGTTCATGAAATCATTACTTCTCAGTAATGATTTCATGTAAGTGTTTAACTCCTTTAATGAGAATTTGGCATATTTAATCTAAATGTTTATATCAGAAGTAAAACATAGTTTAAATAATTATTTCATTTATTTAAACTGTTAATGTGAACATGCAGTGTTTTTATGATTAGGTGATTAGGACTCATAATGAAGATCTGCCGTTAGATAGGCTTTATGCGTTAGTTTCACTAACGGCCCAGCGCGCTCGCTGGCGCGGACATTTAAGAAGGGATTGAGATTTGCTTCAAGTGATAGGCTTGGTGAGTGAAATCATATTTGTATTATCTTTCTGTATATATATAATCTTCTTTAGAATTTCTGTCTAAAAGTGACCAAAAGACATAACTCTAGCTCACCATCGGTGTCGCCAATTCCCTTTGTCTTCAGAATGTGCGTACGCACGGCTCAAAGTTTGCTTAAAGGTGCGCACATTCTCGCGTCAAGTTTGTTTTTTATAGATCACAACCTTTGCGTGGAAACTTGCGTACGTACGTTTCCAGCCCCGTTTTGTGCGTACGCACGCTTTATAAATGAGACCCCAGGTCATTTTGACCTGTGAGGGAAAGAGTTACAAAATGCGAGGGAAGGAGAGGGTTAAAAAAAATCTTATCAAACTTTTGAACGGTAGTGTATGCACATGTTTTTGTGTCGATATACAGCCAAATATTTGAATATCGTGCAAAAGTTCATGTATTTCAGTAATTCAAATTAAACGGTCAAACTAATATATTTAGAATATATAACTATATACATAAGCATGATTATACTTTTCAGATGGCTGACATTTCTGTATTTAAAATCCTTTTTTTAATTGATTTCCTGTAATATTCTAATTTTCTGATATTTTGAATTTGGGGTTTTCATAAGCTGTAAGCCATAATCATCAAAATTATAACTTTTGCACGATATTCAAATTATTTTAGTTTCACCTGTATATCAGGAGATCTGTTTAATAGTTTAATATATATAAAATTTGGGTAATTTTTACACTTTAATGAATGGCACATTAGAGGACTTCAGTTTATTGAGATAAATCTGAATGTCAACATATAGCTTTCTACAAGTCTTCTAGACCTCCATTTTTGGGATGTTACATAGACCAGATTCGATCCTGCGTGTTCATGCGAGCACAATAGCTAAACCTAACAGAACCATATATGTATTAACTTCTATGTTATGGCTTGTGCAAGATTATTTTTAACACATATTCCACAAATATCTTTGAATAATCTCTTCTTTATTTGGCTGTGTATTATGCTCTCACCTTGAATTAAAATATCTGTTTCCCTTTTATTCTGTGATTTTAACCACAGATGACAGTTCGCCGCGCAGAATGATTAGAATCACAGAGAACCTTTTATGACTGAGTGCCGGAATGATATTAGTTTCAATAGTCTCTTATAAAAAAAAACATCTGATTGAGGGAAAACGTAGCCGAGTCCGTCACAATTCATGCAGCATCTGATTACAGTGCATCTCTATAGACAAGCTCTTTCCCTTAATGATTCAGCCTTGAGCGGAATATTCTCCCAATGAAAGATCCTGTCTAGGTAATGAGCCTTGAGAATTGGCCATTCATAATATGAAATGTTTCAAACTGGCTCTGAATGAGGCCTTCCACAAATAAGCTATTGACTCAACAAGAACCTGGGAGTGATGAAAGGATACCAGAGACTCAGAGATATTATTATTTCCACTTCGAGTTGCTCTGAGGAAAACCCACATACACATAAAGAGGTGCACAAACACACCCAAGCCCAAACTGCACATAATCAGCAGCCAAACTCATCAGAATGGAAATTTAGCACCTCTCGGATGATCGTGCAATAGCCACATAGGGGAGATAAAATATAAAGTTAAACTGAGTCACGTGTGGTTTTATAGTCAATGAAGAAAAATAAAAACATATTGTTATATTTCGGTATGTTAAAAAGAAAATCGTACATATCCCTGATCCAAAAACCAGAAAACACTTGAATACAACTCCATGATTTAAGACAATTCGCAATATGCAGGGAAGACGTCAAATCCTGAAGACTAATTCATCGTTGGTTCCTTCGAGATTTTCCTATGGGGTTTTTCAATTTATGTGTAAAATAAAGCCTGTGGTAAACATAACTTCCCGATACTCTGACTTTTTTTCTAAAACGTAAACTGCACACACTCACTCCCCAAAATGCACGTTTTCAAAAATCAAGTGCACAAACCCACAGTGAAAAAGCGCATAAGCAGTTATGTTCAATTTATTTTGTGGAACAAAATGTCAAAGTATCAACTTATGTTTACCACAGGCTTTATTTTACTCTTAAATTGAAAACCCCACCACAGGAAAATCTCGAGGGAACCAGGGGGCGGGGTTTTAACATCATCCCAGCACCACTCTATTCAAAAAACTTTCATAATGTGGAGTATTTCTAAATGATGACTGATTCATTTTTACACAGTAAGGCCAGGAACGTTAAATTATAGAGAAGCACCGGTCCGACCAGCTATAAATCGAAACCGAGTTGCTCCAAACACACTATTGGTTTTTAGTTTTATTTTGGCCAATCTCTATTCTGGACTTGCACACAAACTGCATTGCAATCATTTCCCATAATTTAATATGCGTGGAACTATAACAAAGTCTGTAAACAGAACATTAAAACAGGCCAAAGACAGGACACGCCAAAGATGGAGGCAAAGAAGAAAACACAGATACGTCAGCAGAGCAAATATTGTACCAGGCACAACAAGCTCACTGTTCGCGATGCTAATAAGAAGAAAAATATACAGGTGAAACTCGAAAAATTTGAATATAGTGCAAAAGTTTGTGTATTCCAGTAATTCAAATTAAAAGGTGAAACTAATATATTTAGTATATATAACTATATACATATGCATGATTATACTTTTCTGTATTTAAAGTCCTTTTTTTTTATTGATTTCATGTAATATTCTAATTTTCTGAGATTTTGAATTTGGGGTTTTCATAATCTGTGAGCCATAATTATCAAAATTATAACTTTTGCAGATATTCAAATTTTTCGAGTTTCACCTGTACATATTGAATAGGGGGTGAGGTTTATATGAATGTATATCTGAGGGGAACTGTCTTCAGAAAAGTGTTGATGAAAAGTGTTTATTCTTTTCCTATTACCTCCGTATAAAATAGTATTTATTTTGTCCACATTTTGTTTGATAACTCTTCCCAGTACGTGTATCCATCGACAGAAACATACATTAGCCGACCTCGATCTCTGTTTAACACTTTGTTATTTTCAAAAAAACATATTATTGATGCGACAACTGTTACACCCCTATAATAAACAGATTTTGTATGTTGTCTTTGAAGGATAGGAAAGCTAATGTATTAAGTTACATATCTAAATTGTTAAGTCAAACACAATATTTCGGCAGGTGATGGACATACCTTCATTGAAGCTGTCTGGGACGTTTGCCACCAGTAGGCACATGAACCACTCCCCATTCCTCACGTGAAGGAGAGCTTCGGCCACCTCAATGATGGGCAACAAAGAAGGCAGCTCTGTTGGGAGCATATAAACTTAAAATCAAAAAGTAATTTTCCTTGTTTAAGAGAAATTTTTTAAATCTTTAAAGACGGTAAATAAAGGAATAAACATCAGATAAAGAGAAATTGCAGGCACAGCTGAAGTATAAATTTAGCCAGGTCTTCATTTCTGACATGCTGGAGGAAATATTTACTGAACTAGAGAAGTTCAGTTGAAACTTGTTAAATTTGTCTTGACAACTAAAAGCTTTTAGTCTTCACACTAAAACTGTTGCACTCTTCACCTGCTTGTAGGATGCAGAGAACATCGGCCACTTCCTCTAGGTACACGGGACTCTCAAACAACTCCGAGGACTTGAGGAAAAACTCTCCATTAGAGTCAGTCACCTTTAGAAGAGAGGACAATATTTTGTAACACTATTTTGATGTGTGATAGAATAAATTCACAAAGATGCATGGCATATTTATAAAATATTGAGGAATGTTTTATTTATTTAGCCGTTAATAAATGTGTTTTTGTTTTGGTTTGCAGCTTTGTGAACTAAATAATCATATTATATATATTATTTGGAGTCTGTATTTTTTATGTTTTGGCAAGAGGCCTTTTACGTTCACCAAGGCTACATTTATCAGAACAAAAATACAGTGAAAAGAGTAACATTGTGAAATAATTTTAAATAACAGTTTGCTGTCTTAACATATTTTAAAATGTGATTTATTCCTGTGATGGCAAAGCTGAATTTTCAGCATCATTTTCAGTCGCATGATCATTCAGAAATCATTTCAATATGCTGATTTGGTGCTAAAGAAACATTTCTTATTATTATCAATGTTGTAAACAGTTGTGCTGCTTAATATTTGTTTGTGAAAAAAAACTGTGAGGCTTTTTTTCAGTATTTTTTGATGAATACAAAGTCCAAAAGAACAGCTTTTATTTTAAATAGAAATATTTTGTACTATTGTAAATGCCTTATATATATATTCATGTTTTGAAATAACAATCTTTAATTCTGCGCAACTATTGACACCAAACATCAAGTCCAATCTCAATGGCTTACAATGTCAAAGATAAAGAATTTTAACATAAAAAAAAACAAAACACAATTCATCTTTAAATTACATAAGAATGTGAAGGACAGATCATTATTCAAGAGTAAATAAAAGGACACTAAACCTTGTTCATAATTGCCAACAGCTCACTAAGAGCCAGTCTGAGTCTCCTAAGAGGATCACTGTGCTCAAACTCCAGAGTCAAACCATGCTGCAGCTGAGAGACCAGGATGCTCTCACCATTAGAGCCTCCAGCCTTATGCCTGTTTGGAGAAAATTTTGTCATATATATCATCAGATATCTAAGCAGAATTCTGTCTCAGTTTCTCAGAGCACTTCTGAGCGAGACTGACTTATCAGATATATTATGCCAATGATACTGAATGGCCACCTGGAATCAATTTCATCTGAACCCACCTAAGCTGCTGCTCTTTTCTAGCGTCCTGCTCCAGAGCATGAAAATCCACAGACAGCAGCGCGACGATGGAGTTCACCGCCTCCACCCCTGACAGCAGTCGCAAGATGAGCTTCTTGTCCTGTGCCCAGGCATTGCTCTGATCCGCAGGGGCGCAGAGAGCCATCCTCACCAGACAGGGCAGCAAGAGCCGCAGCTCTGGGTCACTTAAAGCTGCTAGTCTGGCTACATCTACCTTCTGCATTGCCTCGAATGCATATGAGCTCACAAACTGAAGACTGGCACTGTCTGACATTCTGCTGTGAAGAAAAAGAAAATAGAAAGTAAATGTTTAAATTTAAACAAAAAAGTTTGCAGTAACCACACAAAATTAGTTAATACTTAATATCTGTATTGCTATTACTGCAAGATCATAATAATAAATGACAAAGGGATTTTTTTTAATCAAGTGTAAAAATAATAATAATTACAGTACAAGCCCACACTGGCAAAATTACAGTGTAATTACCATGTTCTTGCACTTACCATATTCTGGACATGTACCATGGTAATACCATGATACTCATTGGAAGTATATAGTAACGTTAGTCGTCTTTAAATACTAGCCTACAGTAGGCTACCTTACATATCACTATAAGATAGAGTTTACTTGGCGTTTAGGTGTATTTATAAGAATTTATATTTCAGGTTTAATATGTGTTGCTCTAAAAATGTTCACATTTATATTTAAAACACTTTAAATGCTTACTGTGGAGAGACTGTGTAACGTTACTCCGATAAACGGCAAGTACAAACTTATGCTTAATGTATCAAACTCTTCGGCTAAAACGTTAAATTAACAGAATCCAATACAAGTATATTTTGCATTACAAAGGACCGTGTGACAGCAGTGGGACCGTCTTACCTGGAGTTTACCACAGCCGATGGCTACAATGGAAACACAAGCCCCGGTGAGGCCCGTGAGACCGCGGTCCGTCGTGATTCTCACGCCAACGGGAAGTTGAGTGTCCTCGGTCAACGTAGCAGAATTCACCGGTAAGCTAACAGGCTAGCTGCTAGAGCTATCCCGCTTAACAAGAGATCCATTCATCAATATTTAACTAATTGAAGCACTATAATTACGAGATTAACATGTATATGCTTCATATAATTCACTTATTCTGTATTAAAACGATATGTGTCCATCAGACAGTTTCCAGACTGCAAGCTAAAGGGCAGAATGGTGAATGATTTTAACACAAGCGCTCATCTTCCCAGCGGTGTGCATGCTGAACTGAACTCGGACTGCGTCTCAAAGCCTAGTGAGCCGCCTACCTAGACACCATTGTATGGACATCATAGGCGTGTTCATAGTCAAAATATTGTAACCGTGCAAGAGGTAAATAACCGAACATGCCTGTGATGCCCAAAAATACAGTCTATGTAACCCAAATGGGTTTGAAACAACCATGAGAGTACAGCGCAGACTTTTTTTTAACCATTAAATTGTAGCTGTAACTTACAGTGTAAGCAGCCAGGTCAATTTCTTCGGTAACTATTTCCCCCCATTCAAATATGTTCCATTGTATTCCAGATTTAAATAGTGAAATTTTATAATTTAACCTTTTATTATATTTATTAAAATGTGACAATAGTTTTAGCTCAGTAAATGTTGTCTAAATGTGGTGAGTGTTCAGATTTACTTCGGTTGTCATCGTAACTATGTATGTGTAAATACAATAGTAAACAGGTGCAACCTACTAAATAATGGTTAGATCTGAAATATGGTAACTTATTTGTCATGAAAATACCTTAAAACACATTTAAAGTGGTAGTTTGCAAATAGCCAATTAGTATGCTTCTCACATACTATAGTAACAAATAATATACTATTTTCATGAGTAAACTGTGAAAACATCACATGGAGTGTAAACTAAATGTCGGTGTGCTTTGACCCTCAAGTGCTTGACTCTACAGCTCTTCACATGCTGTTCATCACACACTTGCATTTTGAAAGCATCTAGAAATGGTGTGGGAGGTAAGAGAAATCCCAGGGTCTTTGAATATCAGCATACAGTTTATTCTGAACAGAGTAAGATACAGGAAATAGATCTTTCTCTGTGCACAAACACTGCATTTTCAACAAGAACCCAGATCAGATTGCAAAGTCCATTTACACCACACATTTCTTTGTCACACTCTAAGAAAAGTGATTTTGGTCTAAAAGTGTCATTTTTCACTCAGTGCAAACAGGAGAGCCAAACAGGGAAGGCGAGGTGAAGTGAAATGAAATGAATGAACTTCTTAAGAGGGGGCTAGAAGCTTATTATAGGTCTTTGTTATCTTCATCAAAGCCATCTCCGTCACTACAATCAGATTTTACATCACAGTCCCTCCCCCAAAAAACCACAAGCACAGGAAAAAACATGAAGTTGACTTTTTATTCCTAAAACAGAAGCAGTGCCACCCAAGTCCGGTGCGGCATTCATATATAATTATTTATATATTGCAGTTTTTCGTTTTTGTGTCTAAATGTGTGGTATAAAATACAATATACGACAATGTACCTCTTTATTTTTAAACACAGTGAACTTCATTGCTGTACAAGTCCCGTGCAGCTAAAGCTTAGCTGTAATTGTGTCCACACGCAAAGGCGTGGACAGAAACCCCCTATCTAGTCTCCTCTGTACATCGTGACAATACAAATAATCTGTCTCCCTTACAAAAAATAATACTCTAAAAGCAACCTACCGCAACTTTATTTTATTCATCTTTTTAGTGGGTTTTTGTTGGTTTGTTTTTGTAATTAAGACGATTACATATATTTTTGACCAATTGCTTTAAAGCAGGAAGGCAATACAAACCTTCTAGAACTTTTATATATAAAAGAGGTTAAGAAATCAGACAAATTATACATTTAAAAACTTACAATAAATAAGACAGATGCAGGCATTTCATTTGGATATAATCCCATCCAAAAGAAACAAGGAATTAGAGGTCTTAAAACCAAGAATTCATTCTCTCATTTCATAGAGCATCAAAGTCCCTTTCAATCAGATTCTATACAGGTTCCTTCTCCATACATGTTGATTATAGAACTGGCCGAATCCATGATAACCGAGGATCCGCCCGCAACTGTCAAAGTAGCGTGGAACCAGGGATGTAGAACAACACCAGTAAGCACTTTCGTCTTCTTTCTTTGGCCTCCACATTGCGGAAAACTCATTCAAGGCCTACGTTCGTCCTCTGTCGTATCCTCTCTTTCTCTTCGAGTGAGTGTTATAAACACCAAATGCCTGATTCTCCTCCACAGTGCTGGGTCTCAGGTGTAGTGACTGCCTACCCAGATCATCTCTGTTGTAACTCACGTACATATAAAGTCCAGCACTATAGTTATCCGTTGGGTTGTTTTTAGATCCACCTTTTCTTCACTCTTCTTTTTTCATTCCCTGATAAGGTCCTGTTCTCAGTTCTGCTCTGTAAGTGTTACAACATGGTCATGATGAAGTTGTACATTTGATTGAGCACCACAAAATGGATGGGCAGGCAAGAGCGGCGGTCCTGGGTCGCAGGGTCACAGGTCAGCCAGGAAAGGGCGTTGTACTGCTCCAACACAAATCTGCGAAAGAGAAACATTTTTGGCATATTCAATATTAGCTATCATTACATTGAATTGTATACACTAGAACAGGGTTCCTCAACTTCGGTCCTGGAGGGCCGGTGTCCTGCACAGTTTAGCTCCAACCCTGATCAAACACACCTGAGCAAGCTAATCAAGGTCTTCAGG
Organism: Semotilus atromaculatus; assembly: GCA_031834385.1. Lineage (NCBI taxonomy): Eukaryota > Metazoa > Chordata > Actinopteri > Cypriniformes > Leuciscidae > Semotilus > Semotilus atromaculatus. The sequence goes on from JAULUF010000003.1 coordinate 4,598,243, forward strand.
ATCACTAGAAACTCACAGGTAGGTGTGTTTGATCAGGGTTGGAGCTAAACTGTGCAGGACACCGGCCCTCCAGGACCGAAGTTGAGGAACCCTGCACTAGAAGATAGCTTTTCAAACTTAGAGGAGTGTTACCTGAGAACATCAGAGGTCTGATTGGAGTCCAGCGGGTGAGAGTGTTTGCTGTGCAAAAGTTCATCCGATTGCACTGAAGACACATGGAGGTGTAGAGAGGCCTGGAGTAGGGAAGGAGAGAGGCAAGAAGACATTTTCAGCCGACAACATCTATTAATCCACGCCCACCCAAAACAAGCAACAAAGCTGAGTTACAAAGCTCTCATTGTCAGGGTCTGTTATGAATTAAATTGACAAGCCCATGAAAAAGTAAACACGAGACGCCAGAAACATTCATACCACTGTTTACAATTTCCTTAATTAGGGAACAGTTTGCTCCAGACTTTTTAATTGTGTACAAGTCAACAGTCAGCAATTAACTAACAGCTGCTTATCAAATCAAATGCTTTGCCTTAAATCATGTCAACACAATTTGTGAGCTCAATTCCCTCTCTCTATATACGTATACATATATCAGCCTATTTTCTTTCTTTGTCTTTCTTTTACACACCAACAGCAGTCTGGCCCAATCCCCGAGTACTGAATTATTAAAAATCCCTCATTGCAGGATTCTCTATAAATTCTGCATGAGGGGGAAACAGAAGTTCATGTGACCTGGACAAAGCATGACAGGTAGATGTGTGCAGTATCACAAGGAGGCGATACTCTGCTTTCTGAAGTCAACAAGAAAATGACATTCTGGACAAAATATTTTGGGCAAATCACTCTGCATATAGTCTAATGCCAGATAAAAATTATTGTTTTGCACTTGTATGCAGTATTTGTTGGGGGATGAATCAGGATTTGCAAGGCATTTCTGCATTACGAGTAGAGCAGTTACCTTTAAGAAAAGGGGACACTGGTTCTGTGCCTGAGGACATGCGGACCAGAACCAGTCAGGCAGTGGACCTGCTTTAGCTGTGGACACAAAATAGCCCAGAGCTAATGGCTGCTGGAGGATATTGGGAGCTTCTTCGTGAGACTCCATACGGTCTGTACTTTGACCCTGAAAAAAAAGATAAAAAGACGAAGATGTCAGTTACTCAGTTAATCACTTAAAACCTTAAAAAGCTGATAAAAGTAATCTTTTATTCTATCAACTAATCTTAACCATTGTGTCTTCTATTCAAAGTTCATGTCATTAACCTTCTTGGTCTTGCAAGAGAATATTCTGATTATTTGTTCCTTAGTAGTAGTAAATTAACTTGTCTCTCAGTTACCTTGCTCCCATCTCCTCCATGGGGGTACTGGGATCCAGGTGAGTGAACTGGTGACGTGGTGGGTGAGGCAGGGAGGATGCTTATGATGTCAGGATCAACCAGGTCGTTACCTTCCTGCTCCAGGAGGTCAAAGATGCCACCGATTGGATCCGAACCATCTAGAGATAAAGCAAGGATTCAATGATTTGTATAAACATGACATTAAATCTGGTACAACGGTTTCATGTTGCAACATCTCTAAGTAGGACGGAAATACAGGCTACCAAGTAAAATAGAGTGGAGGAAAAAAAGTATTGTCCCTCACCATTGCCACCGTTGAAGGCAAGGTCAATGTTCTCGTGGGGGTAGTTGGAGCTGTTGACTTGCACAAAGGCAGAGGTGGGGAACACCAGGATGTGTGTGCAAGACGTGTCCTGCGGGGTGCTCAGCTGGGACGTCTGCATGTTCAGAGTTGTACTTCGACCAAACACCGAACCTGTTGACACAGAGTCTGGACAAAGAAAAGAGACAGAAAAGATTCAAAATGACAGACTGAAAATGAACTCAAGAGAAACAAGAATTCATGGATGGAAGTACTATTCTTAGAGGTTATTTCCATCAGTGAATCAGTTTTTTCTTTGCATAGGTATCCTGGTATTAAAAAAAAAACCTGTAGCTCTCAAAGCTATGTGAGTGATGGGCAAAATCCATCAGATGCAATACATCTTGATACTATGACAGAATAAAAAGCTTTTGTCAAATAAAGCCATCGATCTTCAGTATCATCACACCAGCACAGGAATCAATAGGAATGTAGAAAAGTGTTTTATGAGATCGAGAGACACACAGGACAGGAGCGTATATCAGATAGGGACAGCAGACACATACGTTATGACACATTGAGGCTATCATTCACATCCACAGAAAAGAGACACATGACTACAGCAATGTGGGCCTATATTTTAAAGCTGAAGTGTGCAATTTTTCATTGTCTAAGTATTTAATTCTATTCTATTTCAGTTTAATATGCATTTAAGTGTTCTTGAAACTTGTTTGGAAAGTTTAAAGAAATTTTTTTTCACAAGTCTCTTTTGTGCCACAAATGAATCAAAAACAAACTACCTATGCACACTAATTACTGCTAACGCAACAAACTAGCCATAAAAATGAGGACGACAACATGCACACCATACGGAGAGAAACAGGAAGTGTGATTCTACCTGGCATGATGACAAATGAGCCCTGGGGTTCCATGGCAACTAGGCAGGCGCTAAGGATGCTGGGAGTGTCAGCTGCTGAGATCCCACACAGCCTACAGTTCTCCTTTAGCCTCCGAGACACTGACTGCAGATTCCTTCTGCTCAGTAAAATACTCCAGTCTTAAAGAGGAAAAGAAAACCATACATTTACTCCCATGGGAAAAAAATGTCCATGTTTGCACTGCAGTGTTAACAAATCTTGAGACTTTAAAAATGTATTATAAGACTCATTTGCTTTGGTCCAGGATGCTGATTAAGCAGTTAGCTTTAAATGTGCCACCTCAAGGAATTTCCTTGAGAAAAGGTTACATTATTTGATCAATATTAACATATTTATGTAGCAACCTTTTTTTAAAAGCAATAACAACTCAAATCCAGCTGTATTGTGAATATAGTCAAGGCTAAAGGCCTAAAAGCATTACAATGGCATTACCTCGCAACTCTCCATGACCTATTCGTCCTAGTCGGCCAATCACCACTCTCCATGGTAATGATGTCATCTGAACCAAACCCAGGCACCACTCCCAAAGCTTCTGTAGGCCCAGCTTCCGGGCAGATCCCTTTTTCCTTCTTGCTCTGAGATGACAAAAACAGAAAATTAATAAAACCTCTAAACACAAAGGCTTTAAATATATTTTAAATGTCCTTAATTTATGATTACATTTTTTAAACCTGATTAGAAATTAGTCAAATGTGTAAATTTGTTATATTTAAGAGGTACATTATGGAGATTAAAGTAAGTGTTACAAAGGTGTCAGGTCTTTCATTTGTCATGACTAAGGTAGTAATATTTAGATATGAAACCTATATGACAGTTAATGCGCCACCTATATGTCCCACTATGCTACTGAACACTTGTAAAGTTGTAGCTCACCTGTTGGGTACGTCTATGCTGATGATACAGGTTTCCAGCAGCTCTCCGTACAGGTCCGTGCAGGTGGCCAACAGCCATCTTTGATCGTGTGACAGGCAGTAGCCCACAAAAAGGACGTTATACTTCTGAGACGCCTCTCCGAATGTCTCGCCCAACTCCGTTTGCTTGTCTTTCGTTGGGGCCAGGATGAAAGGTGGCGTGTACAATCGCAGACACTCTGGTCTCTGTGGCAAGAAAGTCAAATGTCAAAATAAAATAGTGATAGAACTTAAGTTGTCTTCCCCCCACCCTAAAAAACAGCAAAGAGGACAAAAGTGAGGGTCTAAGGTCGAACCATCAACCTCAGACTAATGGTGGCCATACCCGTGCACACATCAGTATAGCTTTTTCCTCTCTTATAAAATCAATAAACCCCACCAAGTAGTCACATCTCTTTTGTGAGTGGGAAAGGAAGTAGGGTGGGAGAAACAGTGCTAGTGAGTGGAGCGAGAAAATTGGATTCTACAAATAGCTCGGTGAAGAAAGGAGAGCAAGTGAAGCTTTCGGATTCCGCTGCCAAAACATGCAAGCCGGATCCCATTAGGGAGGTCTCATGGAGCTGCCCAAGCAGATAATGGAAAGAGAACTGTTGGGTTGTTCGAGTCCCCTTTGGTTTTGTTCCAGGACAGGGAGGTCAGTGTAACAGTCTCCACACGTCACCGGGTTCTCATACAGCACTGAGAGCCACTAAAGAGCCTAAATGGGCTGACGGTGCAGGTGCTCTATGGAGGAGGTTAGAACCCCAGGCTCTGGGAGCCTCAAATCAGGGTGTTCATTTTGACACAAGGGACTGGCACTTTAACATGGCAGAGCAACAGCTCAGTCAGCCTAAGGTATTGGCAGAGCTTTAGCAATGTAACTTTAAAAACAGGAACACTTTATAGAGATTTAAGATATTTTGGTGGCTGTCTGAGCTACTCTGTTCCATACAATAGAAAGGCAAATGCTTCTGAATTTATCAACCGATCAAACTGCTGGAGCCTTACTCACATCTGGGTTCCTGAGGGAGGTGTCGAGGGCAAGGCCAGGGCCGAAACCCGTCAGTGACTTCACATTGGTGGAGGTTGGGAGGGGTCTTCTGCACTGGGTGAAGACAGAGAAGGCTAGAGACTTGAGGTGTTGGGCGTAGAGGTGCCTCTCCTCACTCCTCACAGGTTGAAGCAGGTACTGACAGGGGATAATCTAAGAACACAAAGTGCACAGATGTAAAACAGTGATTCGTTTCCCTATTGTCTTTATATAAATTCTTCTGGTGTCAAAAAGGAAAGAAACGGTTGCAATAAAGTCACACTAGACCAGTGGTTCTCAACTTTTTTGATTGCAAGCCCTTCCCATTGTCCACAACAATATTCGAAGGCCCAACAATCAAGTTAAGAGAATGTTCTTCCCACTCTTTTTAAAGCAATGAATTAACATGAAGTTTCCAGTTGTTCTTAAATTAACTGGATAAAGATGAAAGAATCATTTTCAGAATATTTTTTTATTAAATTTCACAACCTGATAAAATATTTCAGAGCTTGGCATAAATACAAACATGTATATTCATTATAAAATGGCCATGGAGTTTTAAGATTTTACGTGACTTTTTCCACATATACCCAGGTGTTTCAAAACCATGGGAACCCTGGTTCCAGTTGTTGAGGCAGTGAATTAAATCTACAATGTATAGATTGCTATCTGATTTTAATGGTTGTTTTCTCTTACTTTAAAAAATGTATAGTCATCTTGAGGCCCCCTTGGAAGTTTCTGAGGCCCCCTAGTTGAGAACCACTCTGTTCCATTTGCATGTATGCAAAGATCATTGTGAAATGTTAAATTGGCTTTTAAAGATGTGTCCACGGTAGAGTATCAGGTAAAGTGGCTGTACCTACCTGTACAAACACAGAGTTGCGTATATGAGCTGGTAAGACCTGCAGCATCTCCAGGTAGCAGCGGAGGAGCCCCATCGTCCACATGCTTGATTGTGACGTCCCTGGCTCCGCCTCCTCGTATGAGAAGGGGTCCACAACATAAATCATGATGGCAGGTGGGTACGTGATAGCGTGGGACTCGCCGTCTGTGGGAACTCCGACCTTTTCTCTCTCCATAGTGCTGAAAAAAATTGGGAAAATAAAGGGTCTTTAATGTGCTTTTAAAACAAAACCTGAATATTTTAACACATTTTTACAAGTTGCATCACAATTTCAGGGTAAATGTATACCTGATGCCACTATTAAGACAGGAAAAAGCAGCAAATATATTGCGTACCTCTCTGGTGGTTCAGATGGCCCCTGAGTCTGGCTGTTGACGGCTGAATTGTCTCCAGAGAGGCTCGAGTTCTGGGTGACAGCCTGCTGGCCCAGAGCCCCAGACTGGGAGCTGTTACCTTGGACTCCCATGCTTCCATAGGGAGGGAACGAGCTGGGCTTGGCAGACTGGATGCTGCTGCCCTGAGGGCCTGAGGAGGAGGAGGAGGTGTTATTGGTGTTGCCTGACAGGCCTGAGCCACTGTTGCTGGCAGCGCTGTTGTTGTTGAGGGCGGAGCCTCCGGAGGCCATTGAGGTTTGTAAGTTGGAGGAGGATTGCGAGGAAGATGATTGGGAGGAAGAAGGGATAGGGTTTGGCTGAATGAGGAGGGAGCTGTCCAATAGCTGTGTAGCGAGGTATGGAGCTGAAGAAAAAGAAGGGACAAAACAAACATTAGTGAGAAATACTGTTTGATTTATTTTCATGACAACAGGAATAACAGAGAGAGAGAGAGATGGTCTTACCGAGGTCATGTCTGCAGACTTGGGCAAACAGCTTGAGCTTGGCAAATGCATCACTGCTGCCACCAGCCGCTTTCAGGAACCAATCGTTGACTGGCTGGTCTGAGTGCTTCTTGGCAGCAGCTCCACCTACCCTAATAATGCCATCAGCATACACTTTGGAGATTGGTCGATGCTGACCGAGCTTACAAGACTGTTGGGCAGAAACAGAAAGAGACCAATAAGAAAGCAGTACAGGGAAGCCAGGAAATGGTGAAAGAGTGCAGTACATAAACACAAAGTATCCATTTTGGTAGATCACTTAAAAAAGTGTAGCATGTTATTGCATAGTTAGATGAAAAGTGGGCATGAACATTTTTAACTTGAACATGCAAGGCTTCCAGTGTCAGTCAGTTCCAGTTATTTTGGCAGTACAGCAACACTCTATTATGCTGATTGATGTTGAAATGTGCTATTTATTATCATATTATTTTAGTTTATTACCATAATCATAAACACACTGGTTTGTTGCGCAAACACTTTTATAGTTTACAGCACTTTGTTATTTACTTATAGCGGCTAATGAATTGGGAAGTCTCACATTTACAGGAAATAGCTTACTTAGTTGAAAAATAAGGGTGGATAGTGGCAGACAAAAATCTCAGTTGAAAAATAAGGGTGGATAGTGGCAGACAAAAATCTCAGTGTAACATTAAAGTAAAGTTTGACAAACTCCCTCACCTCGTAGACCGCTGTCAACTCTCTGAAGAAACTCTTTGCTCCAGTGAGGAGAGCATCGCTGTCCGGGCAAAGGACCAGATATCCTACATCTCTTTGGGAGCCAAAGGGATCAAGTAGTAGCTTCTCCCAGTACGGCAGGCCAAAGGGAGACAGCACCACAAAGTCATACTCATACCCAACCAGGAAGGTAGGAATAGGCAGAGGCTCCGGAGACTCATCCGTGCCTGTAGAGGAGCAAATTAGGAAATAAAGTGAGAATCAGAGTGACACGAGAGTAGGGCTGGGCAATATAGCCAAAAAATTATCAGAACAAAAATGTTCTTATCAGCCAATATAGATAATTATCTATAATTAATCTTTATTTCTTTTTAAAGTTTAAAGGCAGATTTTTGCTACTGAGTGAAAGTTGTAGAACCCAGACAATTAATTGTGGTTTTATCATCAAAACATGATGACATTTCAAATGTCACAAATTAAAGTTTCATATTTGTTTCAGCAGCAGTCAGTTCTCAACACAAATGCAAGCAGCAAATTACCATTACACGCAACACAATATGCATGGTTTATTAAGCGCAATGTAAATTACACAAATACATACATATCCTGTGACAAATATAATTTAGTGCACAAATAAATGGACGCTGTTGCATCTTTGATAACTTTTGAGACTACGTGGTTTTTATGAGCTGTTTGATCGGTTAAAGGGCCATAAAGTGCGGTTACACTCGCTGTGTGGATGAATCGCGTTTGTGTCGAAGACTAAGGATCTACTGAAGAGAACTTGTGCAACACAGAAACTCTTACAAATGATCCATTTTTGATCCATTAATGCATCTCTCACTGTTTGAAGAGCCTGTCCTAGGAAATCAACGCGTGCTGCTTTCGTGAATAATTAAGCGAGGCGTCTTCTCATCGGATAAGGACACGCAGTCTCATGAATAATTATGAGACACTGATGAGTCACGCTGTACTATTATACAAGAAAACATCACATCCTGTGACGCTGGCACAAAGACTGATTTAAACCCGTTTGAAAGTTGAAAAAAGAGCAAAAAGGTTTAAAATTAACTAGTTTTCTCCTACAATCAAAACTAAAGGATGGTAACATTGGCTTCTATAATGTTTCTATGGTATTTGTTATGAAAAACAATAGCCTAAAGACATTTAATATAATAGAAATGCACAAAAACTGCTATAGCTTAATAAAAAATACTGTAATTATAATCCATTTTGATGTCTAATATTAATAATATAATAAAATGTTATATGAATATGCCACATTTCTGCCACAATCCCATGGTTTCAGTTATGAAAACAATCCTATGGTTTATTACTACAGTAAATCATGGTGAACGTTGGCAACTTGTGGATTGAAAGCCGTCTAACTGTGTTGACTCAATGTTACTCCTGTTTTCCGTTCAATGTTGTTTTCAACGTGGTTTCATCTGGCTTTAAACTAGTTTAAATCAGAAGGCATTTGATTTGTGGTTTGCATGGCTCTGTGCCAAATTTAAACAATTCTCACTGGATCTTACAGTGCTGTTTAGTGGTAGTGTGATTGAAACGGTCAGCAAGTAAATGCATTCGCTCTAAGCTTGCGCTGTGGTGTGCTTTGAGCTGATCTGATAAATGGTCTGTGGTGTGGTTCAAACGAACAGCTCTATTTCGTTCCGCTTTTGCCACGTTTGCGATTTAATGTTTCTCATAAGCATCAAAAATGGGAGCGCTTATCAGTTAGGAAATTTGGTAGTGGCACCAGTGCGATGGCCTGCAACACACATCCACAGCATTAATTGCATAGTGCATAACCATTACAGGAGAGCGGTATCAAGATTCCCCCTGACATCAGTTTCAAAGTCTATTAACAATCTTGAATACATAATTATCCATAACAATAATGATTTTGAACATTTCCCATCCAAGAATTGTGTTGGCCTTTTTAGTCTTTTAAGTATCCTTGTTGCTCACCGTAAGACCCTCTTCCAGCCATCTTGTGAAATTGCTGCCATGTGAGAGGCCCCTGGACTCCCCAGGAGCGAACGGTCCTCTTCTTCTGGATGGCATCCTGGAGAACAGGCTGGAGAGAGAGAAGAACTCTCAACACATCCTGAGAGCACAGCCCGCTCACATCCACCGCTGTGGAGAGAGAGAGAGAGAGAGATTAAAATAGACACTTCAATTTGTCAATTTTTACTATCATATATATACATGAGTAGAATATGGTGATGCACCAAAACAATATTTTTATGAAAAACACCATAACAAAAAATTAAGTTTTCATTTAGCCAAAAACAGAACTGGAAAAGTTTGCACTCCAAACTACTTTTGTCCAATATGAAAAATATTTTTGGTTGCCGAAATTTCAATGCATTACTAGAACAACACATAAGTGGTAATATTTGGTCCACACTCTTAAAACTGTAAAAGGAAGGACTGGAAACAATTAACCGTAAGACACAATAAGACCAGGAATGTGTATGAAAGTCAATTGTGACCAAGTTGTTATGGCTATTTTATATTTTGCATATGTGAATTATCTTCCTCTTTTTGTTATCATATCTGTGATAATTAATGTACCAGCTTAATGAGAGGAATTGATTATTTTTATTTTTTTTTAAGACGTGAACAAACATTGAATGTGATCTAATCTCTTACCACTGCGTTTGGCCCAATGGTGCAAACACGTACTCTTCACCAGAGTCTCGTCCACCTTCCCACCGGACATGTTGTCCATGAACTGCCGCCCGTGTTCTAGAGCCATGTAACAGTCGTTGTGGAAGTCCCTCTCCTCTACACGCACACATGGTGGTACAGTGGTCCCCCCTGGCCCTTGGGAAGACAGTCCCTCGGGGTCCAATGCCAGGATGGGGGAGAAGGGATTAGTGCACTGATCCTGCAGGAGAGAGATAAGCTCATCCGGGACACGATCCTTGCCTCCACCCCCTGTCTTCTCCAGCGACATGCACCGTAACGCCTCAAAGCGCTTCTCCGCCTCCTGGCTCACATCCGAACCCCGTCCGATGATATCCAGCTCGTCTTCCAGGAAGAGACCGGAGCCATTACCGTAGCGTCGATTAACAACGGCACTGAAGCCGCACCCACAGGGATACTGGGCCTCCATGTTGGGGTCGCTGATGTAGATGCCCACGTCGGCGCCTTTGATGTTCATGTTGCATACGCAGATGCAGCAGCTGTCGAAGTTGCAGTCCTTAAACAGGTTCATGACAGACTCCGACAGGATGAGGTTGACGTATAGGCTGTGGGCTTCGGGGATGGAGGGAACCGTCGCAGGTTCCACAGAGTTGAGCGGCCTGCAGGTGGAGGGTGTTGAGGCTGGCGAGTACAGGTCCGAGTTTTCATATTTGAGGGAACCTTGTACGCTGGCTGGGCCTCTAGGCGTCCGGGGTGTCCGTGGGGTACGAGGGGTAGGAGCTGAAAAACGAGGAGTGGCAGGGGACGGGAGGATGTTAGTGCCGCTGTTGCTGGGTGGGGCGCTGTTAGACAAGAATGGCGTGTGGGTTTGAGTGGGTGTATACGTCTGGATGTACTCTTGCTCCATAGCACTGTTTTCACTAGAGTGAAAAAAGCAGAAAAAAGACAAGAGGGTAATTTGGGCATCACTGAAATCAAGCCCTACAATAAATGAGCGACATTTAAAATGTCTCGTCAATCCTGTTCTCACCAACATAAAAGATTATTGGATATAACACAGTGGACATATATTATGAGCTGCAGTACTGTACTTGTATCCTAAGAAGACCTCCAGGGGGAGGGAGAAGAAACTATTTTTAGACAGACGGTCCAACAGGCAGCTGTGCAAGAAATGAAAGCACAGCTTGTGCCACATGGACTGTGTGTCTGTGTGTGAGAATGCCGAGTGTGGCTCCCGGTGGCCTTTAAAACAGGCAGGCGTTTGAAGGTCCCCCATTTGAAGACGTGGCCCTCTCCCCCAGCTGCTGTGGGTTATAAAAGAAGCCTAACTAGCTCTTAAAGTGCTTTTGAACTGACTGACGTAGACTTCACAACCAGACTTATCACTGTCAACGACCATTCGAAACACTACCCTCCTCTCTCTCGATTTCACTGAATTTCTACTGACATCAAATATGATGTTCAAGAACACAGTGTTCTCTTTGCCCTCTGAGATTAATGTATGAAAATAACTTTATTGGATTATTTTTTCATCTGCTTCGATATTGCCGCAGTATAAAAACACAATGCATTTTAGCAGCGTAACTCAAGCCTAACTTCAGCCTAATAGAATGAAAGTGTAGTTGAGTTGAAAACAGGTTCATAACATCAGATGAAAAAGCAATCCAGATGACAGTTGTTTGAGTGAGGACAGTGAAGAAGCTCTAAGATAAGCAGCTTTAAATGTAAGAAAATAGAAGGAAAGTGGCAGCAGATGGATTTGACAGCCTAATTACTAGTGTGTTAACACCTGTTCTTTGCTTTTATGCTCAGATTGCACAGAACATGAGTTAGTACTTACAGTTAGGTCTGTAACGGTATGAGATTTTCACGGTTTCATGGTATATACGGTATTAAACAATCAATTATTATTATCAGCATCATCAGTTAAAATGACCATTAAATTAATGAAAACAGTTTTTTTTTTTTAACAAATGCTTTATAATAACAAGCTTGAAATCCATCGGCCGGAAACTGAAGCTTCCCTTGGAGGCCGTCATTGTAGCAGACCATCACCTGCTGTTCGTATTCCATTGACTCCCATTCATTTTGGCGTAACTTTGACAGCGAATCTTTTTTCATCTGAGGCGTTTAAAGACTCCATTTGTCTATTATTTATTTCTAAAGAAACACGACAATCTATAAAAGGCTCCATTACCTTGTATCTTACGTAAAAACAGTTTTTGTAAAAATAGGCTAACGATTGCGTCATAACCACTCGACTCTCTGTCGCACAGTAGAGAAATTACCTTATAGACAGGCAGAGAAGCTCGCAGGCAATCGACGTGGAGGCATAAAGTCCTATAAAGTAAAGGGAGAAGCCCATAGAGTGTCATAAAGTTGCTCCTGCTGCTAGCTCATGGACAGCTAATACTCACACTCTCCGTCTCTGTGAGTTTCGGAAGGGAATTATTCAGATTTCTCTCGTCACAGCTACTAGAAGACGTACCACTGTCAGACAACACTGACAGGTTGCTCACGTGACATCTACGTCGTCAAGCTCAGTTTGAGCCTGCGCAGTACGCTCAGCCATCAGGAAGTAAGCGCTTCTAATTGGCTTCACTTTTCTCCTTTGAAATCTATGGGGTCGCTGTGTCCATTTCTTTTACTGTCTAAGCTTGAAACCATTTTTTTATTTTGTTTCTTTTAATTTCAATACTCAAAAATACGATCACGATTTTCCGCATGATCGGCCCAGACCGGTAAACGGCCAGTCAGTCTCACATCTTACCGATTACAAGCCGCACCGTTTTGTTGCCAGCGGCACAGGGAAGATAACGTTGAAGTGGAAACCTTAGAGTTCCAGAGTATTTGACAATAGTTTTTCTTAAATAAAATTATGAAATGCACATTAAGCATTTCTCTCAGAGCAGCTCTGGATATGTTCATGTGTTCACGTCTTCATGTTGTGAGACGGCAGGCACTGAAAACACCATGAGCGTCACGCATTTTTGAGTACGTAGTTACATGAAACAGCACTGCTCATTCCTTCACACAAATGAAATATGAACCAGACATTTCTTTGTGAGACCTTCTTACTGCATACACAAGTCTGTGTAAAGATCGTTGGCTCTGTTGTGTTGTTCATTCAGTAGGTTCAATGAATTTGTGTGTCACCCCAGATGTGAAACTCACCCATCCTTGCTGAAAAGGGACATAGCAGGTACAGAGTTGAGTAGCTCCAGTTTTCCCACAGTCCAGCTGGGCCTGTAAACACACTCATCAGGCAGTTTGATAGGGGGCAGGCACTGACTAGGCAAAGACTTCAGGGGGGCAAACATGGAGCAGCCTACAAACGGTTGACAAAACTCAGGCTTGTACACAAATGAAAAGTCCTGAAGAGAGAGAGAAAGAAACAAAAATTAAAAAGTTAAATTCGCTGTTGTGTAAGTCCATATTCTTCAGCAAAACAATAGAAATGACTCTCACAAGAAGCACTCAAATGAGTAAATGCACTCAGGATGCTCATAATTAACTGGTTAACCGACAGTAAGAATTTTGACCGATTAATAAGTCGTCAAGTCACCGTTAATTATATAGCGCTTTATACAATACAGATTGTTTCAAAACAGCTTTACAGTGATAACAGGAAAATTATGCATTTCGGCTGATGTTCAGCTTAAGTCAGTTGTTGATTTAATTCAATACTATCAGTTAAATCGTTTAAAAAGTAATTTAAGAATTTTTAAATTTTTCGAGATATTTTAAACCGTTTGCTGCATTGTAAAAAAAAGAACGCTACGCATTTAAAATTGCGTTTTTGAGAGAAAAATGTATCGCATTCAGAAATAGTGTAAAATAAAGCAAAATGTTTAAACATATTACAAACACTATAAACATAGCTATATTTTAGTTCCCCTTAATCCACAATAAATCCTTTAAATTCAACAGTATTCAGAAAAGAACAAGGATGAAAAATAAAAGTAGCTATATTAAAGTCAAGCCAAAAACGAATTAATTTAAAGCAAAACTGAAACAGAAACGGCATTGGGCTCAGATAGTCTATCCATTATCACAATGTATCTGGATGCTACACTATTCTTTTTTGTAAACTAGGTTTTGTAATTCACTCATGTTCCAATATCCATGTAATATCCTTTACATGCACAAAAATGTGCTTGGCCACACTGAATGGCACATACTGTACTACGGACTATTTAAATTGAGCAGTGTAACTTTTTGTATGTTTGGTTGACTAATTTATTTTGATAATGAATGATTAGCAACACTAGAACTGATATGTTGTTTGTGTGTGTGTGTGTGTGTGTGAGGCATCTGCACGATTACTTGAATTGTTTCCTTATAACAGCAAAAACTCTTTTATCATTTATGGTCATTCAGGTAAGGAATCATTCTAAACATTCTAAACTGTAAAGAGTTTACTTTTATTTGTGTACAAATGAAAACAAATCATTGTGCTTTTGTAAAATAAAAAAAGAAACAGGATGCCGCTTCTGCCATCTCGGTTTCTTTTCCGTGAACTTGTTTTGGGGGCCACAAAAATGAGCCAAATCTCAGCATATACTAATTGTCGCAGTTTTCTCTTTCAATTTGTTCATCTGTTAATTATTGCAGTGAAATATATTTTGTGTATAGGTCTATATATTCCTTTTATACATATGATTTTATTATGTTTTTCTCCATTCACAAAAGCGCTGCAGGTGTGTGATAATACGATGAATCCTCATGTTCTGTTGTTCATGCTGCTATTTACACATGTAAAACTAAACACCTGTGATTTTTTTTTTGGGGGGGTTACTTTTAATGGGTCACAGACACTTATTCATTTCAATTTAATGTAATTCTAATTTCACAATCTTGTCTGTTAAAGGGTTAGTTCACCCAAAAATGAAAATTATGTCATTAATGACTCACCCTCATGTCGTTCCAAGCCCGTAAGACCTCCGTTCATCTTCGGAACACAGTTTAAGATATTTTAGATTTAGTCCGAGAGCGTTCTGTCCCTCCATTGAAAATGTATGTACGGTATATTGTCCTTGTCCAGAAAGGTAATAAATACATCGTCAAAGTAGTCCATGTGACATCAGTGGGTTAGTTAGAATTTTTTGAAGCATCGAAAATACATTTTGGTCCAAAAATAACAAAAACTACGACTTTATTCAGCATTGTATTCTTGTGTTGTCAATCCGCGTTCACGACTCCAAAGTGACGCTTCTGACGTAGGACGCTGCTGACGTGTTATCTGGTGCGCCCGAGCTTCGTTTACAGTCTGAGAGAGACGCACGCTGTAAACAAAACAATCTTCGCAAACATGTCTAAGGATTTCGACACAGAGGAAGACTTGCATTTTTTTGCCAAAAAAATTATTTTTAAAAGTGCCCTCGGGCGCACCAGATAACACGTCAGCAGCGTCCTACGTCAGAAGCGTCACTTTGGAGTCGTGAACGCGGATTGACAACAGAACCGGAAGAGAATACAATGCTGAATAAAGTCGTAGTTTTTGTTATTTTTGGACCAAAATGTATTTTCGATGCTTCAAAAAATTCTAACTAACCCACTGATGTCACATGCACTACTTTGACGATGTATTTATTACCTTTCTGGACAAGGACAGTATACCGTACATACATTTTCAATGGAGGGACAGAACGCTCTCGGACTAAATCTAAAATATCTTACACTGTGTTCCGAAGATGAACGGAGGTCTTACGGCTTGGAACGACATGAGGGTGAGTCATTAATGACATAATTTTCATTTTTGGGTGAACTAACCCTTTAATGGTTAACAAACTTTGTTTGTAAGTAAGGGGAAAAAAACTAAATTAACCGCTATAATGCACACTAGCAAATTCCAATACAAGTGTACAGATCTTAGAATAGCTGTGTCCCTGAAAAAAAAAATCCTAAATATTAAGCATGAAGTGCATTCTGATTGGCTGTGATTGTGTCATTCTGCACGACATTTCGCATTCTGTCAGGACAGAAAAATGACTTGATGCTGGAAACATGTTGTACTGCTGACAGCATCTCACCTTGATTTCAGAAGGCTTGGGGCTGCAGAAACTCTCTTCCACCTCGATTTTAAACTGGCCACCCAGAACAGTAGAGCCATCCAGAGTGTTGAGGCCAGAGCCAGGCTCCATACAGCCATCTTTACTGCCCATGTTCATGGGGGAGTAACCCATGATGTGCTGCTCTAGAGACGGAGGCGTAGGGAACATCTGGTGTAGATCAGCCGTGCCTGAGGGAGGGATGGGCAAAGAGAAAGATGACATAAGTGAAAGGATAGAAGGAAGATGCATGAGGCAGTACATACATGACAAGTATGTTGTTTCAAGTCATCTCATGAGCCTATTTCCTACGTATTCTTGTGGAAAACCCAAAAAATTATTGTCAAAATCTATACAAAAAACTTTTCCAATTGCAATAGAAAATGAATACGCTGCTCCCTCTCAAATAAATATATGCATTATGTCCCTGCTTGTCTGCGTGCAATGTAAAAGTTGTCACAGTGGCCAGCAGGGAGCAGTATACAGAGTTCAATGATGAAGTATAAAAAAGTATATTTATAGAGACAAGAGACTGTGCTCACTTATACAGGAGACAGGGTCCAGTGTGGCTGGCTTCGAATCCTTGCTGCCAAACTTCTCATCTGCTCCATTTACAGCTCTCCGTGCTCCAGGCTATGGAGACATACACAAATTAGCCAAAAATCAAAACTATGATTTCATTCAAATTACAGCAATTTCTCTAAAGAAAATACCTTTCCATTACAACATACCCTTATTTTCCAATAGCAAAGCAATGGCAATTTTAGCAGTAATTATTTGGAGTACAGATGATATATTTCTACTTCTAATAATGTATGACGATGAACTCTGAGTCCTTGCGTCAGATTGTGAGAAAAATTCACAGTGACGCAAAGCCATTCAGGGGAGACATAATAGAAAGAGAAAACATAAATAAGGCTTGATACTGACCGTTTGTTCATCCTCATCGGAGTTAAAGAGGTTGTCCAGGTCTTTGATGGAGACTGCCAGGTCTGAATCATGTATGAGGCTGGTGGAAGTGGCCCGGTTATTGGCCGCAGCCCGCTGAGCATCTGAGCAAGAGAGAAAAAGAAAGAGCTTAACACGGTCCTGTTCTCAAGCTTTATCTAGCGTAACCACAGCCTGGGCTTGAGACCACACCAGGACAAGCCCTTTCCCTCACCAAGCGAACGCATTTAACCTTTATGGGCAACAATACACTAAACCGGCCCAGGCTGTCAACAGGGAAACTATTTCAAATAAAATAAATGGACTCAGGGTTTGAGAGGGTTCATGAGAGAGTCACTGGAGTGTAACAGGACAATCCTTACCATCTGATAAAGCAGCACTGCCATCTTCTCCCTGCAAGAGAGCAAAATAAAATAGGAAATGTTTAAAAATGTAATATATAAGCCACAGATACACAAAGGTTATGTTAGATTATATATGTAGGGTCCAAAATGTAGTTCCCAGCACATATTAAAAACCAAACCATATACACTTTAAAAAGTGGCAACCTGCAGTTATAACCTTAAAGAGCTATTTCTACTCTATTTAACCCATAAAAATAGTTGTGTTAGTATAAATGAATGTATGTTGATTACGTGATGTTATGTAATATCTTTGACTTGAGTAAAACCAGTTAAATGTAGATGTAGTTACTATCTTTTACCATGCTTTTACATCAAGTTACCATTTTTTCAGTGAAGTCGTCAATATTTAAGAATCGAGCACTCAATGATTAACTTCCATAAAACAGTCCAGAGTGCATCAGTTCATGATCACGTTAATTAATCACAGAGAAAAAAAAGTGACCAACCAGAAAAGGTGATGGTAAAAGAAGAGTAAAAGAGTGACAGCTAAGGAGAGAAACAGGAGACAACCAAAGAGAGAGAGATGGAGGGTGGAAGCACATTTATACTTTGCCACCAAATTAACCAAATCTTCCACGCACAGCATAATAAATAACATTGTAATATAAGATAACAGAGCAGGCTAATGGGACAGCAGCTTTCCCCTCAGCACCTTAGTAACCCACCCCAGACCCTTAACCTGCCCCTCATGCAACCCGCACCTCCCAGAACCACCATTACAATGCAAGCCGCACGCTATGCGGAGATTCATTACGCCATGCATAATTTCATTACGCTGCAGGCCGTCTCTCTGCATAAAGAGTGTAATCTGTTCCTCTGTACACACACTTCACATCCTAATGACCAACTCTGTAATAAACGCCTGTACATGCAAATCACTCCGCCCCGTAATCGATAGCAGAACCCTGGGGTGGAGTACAAGAGTTAAGAAGCCAATTTTCTATGTAGACTATTTTAAAACAGATGAACGCTGCTGTGTGTATGTTTATACGTAACAGATACACATGTGCGCTATAAGCAATGAGGTTGTTGTACGATACGGCCCAAATTACTTAAACCTCTCCTGTGACTGCAAAAGGAAGCTAGAAGTTACCAAGATGCGCACATGACGTGTAATTCTGAGAGTAGGTACCAAAAAAGCTCTTACAAAATGATAGAGTAACAGAATACAGAAGGACAAAGCTGAATTTTGTTCAGCCTCCGCAGCTGCCACAAAAAGACGCTAAAAGTATGTGTGAAAATCCAACAGGAATGGGAGAGACTGTCTTCGCCCCCTCTATTCATGCTCTCTCCTCCACGTTTGAGGGTGTCAGATTCAGATCTCAGATGGGAATCTCCCATGAGCTGAAGATAGCAGACATGATGCCAGCACATTACACGCTACACTGCCAATGGAGAATCTGCAGCATCTAAAATTCCTTTTCACAGGGAAAAAGAGTCCATGTGAAACAGGATTCACAGCCCATCTTACTTCCATAACATTGCATATTTTCAAGTGAAACTGAAACTAGCTTGTAAAAAAAGAGAAAAGCACCTTTACTTTTACAATACTGTGCAAGTGTTTGCAAATAAATGCAGTTAATTACAGAATAATATATGTCTCTCAAAAACATTAAAATTAAACTTAACGTTTGAATCTTTGTGCATTATAGGATTATATAATGTCTCTAGCAAAAAGTGTCGCTCACCTTGTGTTTCTTCCCCGGTTCTCTATCTCCCCCTGCTTTGTCTTTCTTATCCGAGAAGGTGAACTTAACATCTCCGTCGACAAAAGCGTAGGGGTCGACCTCAGGCTCATGGTCGTTGCCTGTAATGGCTGCAGCCAGGTGCTGATTCTGTCGCTGCAGGTACGTTTGGAGACGTTCATCTGAGACCTTGAGCGGCCTTTTGGAGGAAACCATTGACCTGGGCAAGGCAATAAGAAAAATAGGTCAAACCATGACTAAAATAATATAACACTGTATGGTAAATACCAATATATTGTCAGAAGGTAAATATATCATCCAGATCAAGTGGGCAATAATTATTTTTCAAAGAAATTAATACTCATTTCATAATACCAAAGGACCACATATGCTCCTAATTTGAAAAACTCAGAACTTTATGGGGCACAATGAAATTGTATTAAATAATTTCTTAATTAAGGGATACGAAGACATATTTACAAGCAAAATGATAATTCTGCTTCAAACTGCATTTAATAATTATTTATATTCTAAACATTGAACAGGGCTCGAAATGAACTTTTTTTACTTGGTAGAACTGGTGCTACGTAAAAAATTTAGAGATACCAGCAAAAATGTATGAGCACCCACCAAAAAAAAGCACCACAACTACAATTAATATATATTAAAATATTTATTGTATTTAAAAACAGCACATTTTGTAGAGAAACAAAAACTAAAGTGATGCCCCGATCATGATTTTTAATTGCAGATTCCAATTTTTTTTACAAGCACATTTGCCAAATTCCAATAACGGTTGAAGAGTTTCAATTTATTGAAATTCAATTTCTTATTCGTTGTTTATTTGTTTTATAACAGGCCAAACTGGCCTTAAAAAAAAAAAACATACATCTGTAGCCATTTTAAATTATAGGCAACCACAGTATTTTAAATCACAATCCAAACAAAGATGCTACACACATGTAGAATGAGCAGTTGTTTTTTATTTAAATTGGATAATTTCCAAGACTTAGAGCAAATACAGAATGGTCTGACTTTTGCTTTGTGAAATTGTGCTACATAAGACACCTGAACAAAACAAAACAGACTGATTGAATGATTTAAAAAAGTAAATTCACTTTCTGGCAGCAGATGGCGCTTACAGAAAAGAAGCGTTTCTTTGGGAACCGCTATTAACAAAGCAGCAGCGCATATAAATACTACTTTATACGGAAGTAAGAGGAAAAGAAAATGCCATCGAAACTATTCTGAAGTCAGTCAGTTCCCTTCAGAGAAACATTCATATAAACCCCCACCCCCATTAAATATTAAAATTTTCTATCTTATATTTTGCATCGCGAACAGTGATCCTGCTGTGCCTGGTATTTTGCATCTGTCTTTAACGTGTCCCGTCTCTAGGGATGTCCCGATCCGATCACGCGATCGGAAATCGGGCCCGATCACGTGGTTTCAGACTCGATCGGAATCGGACGTTACCTCCAGATCAGGACTCGGATATATGTAAATTAGGGGTGTAACGGTACATGTATTCGTAATTGAACCATTTCGGTACGAGGCTTCCGGTTCGGTACGCATACAAACCGAACGATTCCTAGGACCATTTTTCCTGCCGACAAAATCCGCGCTGGCGCGATCACCACAACGTTGCGCAACATCAAATGGCAAACGTAATGAGAGCGTAACGAAACTGCGCTACTCATTATATTGTGCTTCACGGACCATTTATCAGTTCGGACCAGCAACATCTGTGCAGCGCGAGATCAAGCGAGACAGTGCTAAGAGATCCAGTGAAGAAAACATTTGAATTCGCCACTGAAGTAATAACATCGCTGCGAGATCTAGTGAGAAGCATTCACATTTCTCCGCTATTAACCTACATCACTATTAGATCAAACAGCGCTGTGCCGTGAATGAACATGGATTTAATGTTGCGCTTCAAAACTCAAATATTATATAAATATATATTTAAATGTCATTTTTAATGTGATTACCAAAACATTATTTGTTCATCCTTCAAAGATTACCCCCCTTTATAAACCTGAAAGTTTCAAGATGTAGGAAAACTCAAACTTATTTAAAAATATTTTTTCTTTTAATAAATAGGAAATGTCTCTGGCATTTCTTTCTTTTTGCTGTATCGTATCGAACCGAACCGTGAATTTTGTGAACTGTTACACCCCTAATGTATATATATTCTCTTTTTTTTTTTTTATACACTTTTGAAACACTTTTTATTTTTTGTTTACATGCCTGCCGGGTAGCCTATTTGAAGTTGAGGTGCTAGGCTATTTGTTTTTATATTAGACTTTTTCTATTACTGTTGCACTAAAGGCCAAAAGTGAAGAATTTATGTTATTTATTACTTGATTGTTCAAGCTACCTCATAGAAGTGCTCTGTTTGTTAACAGAGTTGTTGAATGTTAAAATAAGGTGAATTAAATAAAAAAAATAAGGAACATCCTAGATCTGTTTTTTCGCTCTTCTTTATTCTTTTTTTATGTATTATATAAGTATCGGATCGGGACTCGGTATCGGTAGATACTCAAAATCAAATGACTCGGAGGCAAAAAAACCTGATCGGGACATCCCTACCCGTCTCTGGCCTGTGGTAACGTCATTTTAACAGACTTCGTAATGTTTTCGCGCAAATTACATTCTGGGAAATGATTGCAATGCAGTTTGTGCGCAAGTCCGGAATAGAGTTAGGACAAAATTCAACTAAAAACCAGCCGGTTGCCGATCGTGTGTTTAGAGCACAAACTGACCATTTCCGATTTATGGCCGGTGTGGTGAAGAGATGAGTTCCACCAGATAAATGAGTCCCACCTTAAGTGGGATAATGCCCATCAAGTAATATATGTATTTGCATAGCGCTTTTCACAGTACACACAGCTTTACAGAAAGACAAACAGCTATTGTATGGAAAATGACTTGCATATGTAAGCTAACTAAAAAAAACCTCTAAGAACGAGAAATGTTTAATTTCACAATAAATAGCTTTGGTTACATACTAGAATTTAAAACAATTCAAAAGAAATGAATGGTCGTTATAACGAAGATCAAACGACTTGTATAATAAAGTGACTTTGTCGTATTTGTAACCAGGCACTAAAGCGATTACCCATAAAACGTGCTTTGAACCAATCGGATTGCTTGGGTCCTACGGTGGAACTCATCTCTACGGTGGGACTCATCTCTACGGTGGGACTCATCTCTTCACCACACCGGTCGACCGATGCATCTCTAGAAAAAAGGTCGCACCACAACAATTATTTGCATTTGCACAAATGATCCCAAATAAATGTTGAGGTCACACAGATTCAATTTCGTGAGCATATGCAAACAAAATGGTCGCATCTCACTTTTTATTTTTAATTACAAACAAGCCAAAAATACAACGGGACTTATTTTAAAATGTCTTTACCACTTCAAGCTGCTCATTCAAACATATGAGGGAGCTAAAATATGCACTCTAACAAGCATTTAAAAATATTACAATACAAACACCATCGAGTAAACATTGTCATAATTCATCAAAAGTAAATCGTAAGCAATCATTTGAAATAAATGCATGGTATTCATTGATCGCGAACTGCTCTGACAAACGACCCCGTAGAATGCGCAACAGTGCAGCGTTTGGACTTTGAACGTGGAGAGCTCACAATTTTTTTTATTAAATCATTGACAATAACCACTTTGAGACAAATTGCAATTCATGTTTTTCGGCCTCAAATTTAACATCTCTTAAAATGATAATCAAAACTTTTGGTTATCCCGTTTAAGATATTTAAGACTTATGACATTTCAATTCACAGACATCTATTTTAAGTAAAATAAAATTGTTGTTGCAAACGCAAGTGAAAGATTCACACTGTTGAGCCCTGAAACATATTTAAGTCAACAATTAATTATAAATAGGGGTGTAATGGTACATGTATTCGTATTGAACCGTTTCGGTACGAGGCTTCCGGTTCGGTACGCATACAAACCGAACAGTTCAATGGACCGTTTTTCCTGCAGACAAAATCCGCGCTAGCGCGAGCGCGACCACCATAACGTTGCGCAACATCAAATGGCAAACGTAATGAAAGCGGAACGAAACTGCGCTACTCATTATATTGTGCTTTACGGACTGTTTGTCAGTTCGGACCAGCAACATCTGTGCAGTGATCTCGATCAAGCGACACTGTTACTACACAGCGCTGAGAGACACAGTAAAGAAAGCATTTAAATTCGCCACTGAAGTAATAACATCGCTGCGAGATCTAGTGAGAAGCATTCACATTTCTCCGTTATTAACCGTAGATCTCAACAGATCAAACAGCGCTGACGTGGAAACCAGGAAAAACATTGTGCCGTGGATGAACTAGTAATAGGCTTTAAGTCCACAGATCAGCAACATTCACCATGGATTTAATGTAGTAACACTAACTGTAACCAGTTTGGCTGGAAAAGTGAAATGCTTTCAAGTACTTCACACATCTTTTTCCAGCACTTCAAAACTCAAATATTATCTAAATATTATATATATGAATATATATTTAAATGTTATTTTTAATGTGATGATCAAAACATTATTTATTCATCCTTCAAAAATTACCCCCTTTTATAAACCTGAAAGTTTCAAGATGTAGGAAAACTCACACTTATTTAAAAATATTTTTTCTTTTAATAAATAGGAAATTTTTCTGTAATTTCTTTCTTTTTGCTATCGAAAACGTACCGAACCGTGACTTTAAAACCGAGGTACGTACCGAACCGTGATTTTTGTGTATCGTTACACCCCTAATTATAATGCTATCTACATGTATTAAAATTAGGAATGGAACGATGCGTTGATGTAATCTATTACGCAGATTATGCACAGCACTAAAATACAGATGTCAGTCTCATATTTTGTGCTTAATATGGCTGCTGTTTGAATGATTGGACAATTACACGCCGTCGATCCTAGTAAAACTTTGCGGTTTTATGGACACCGCCATGTTCAACACTACATGCTATGGTTACCGCTACGAGTTAGAAATAGGGCTGTCACTTTACGGTCGAAAATCGATTGCACAAGTGATCGGACCAACCAACACAAGTTTGGAAAATTAAAATAGGGAATCGATTTTAACACCCTTCACAACATCAATCAAAAACATTACCAAAAATGTTTTTTAGGTGGACAGATCAATACAGTACACAGAACATGTAGAATGTTGGAAAATAAAGTCTTTTCTGTTAGCCAAATGCTTTTTAATATTCGCTATTACTTCAATGCAAGTGAATAAGCGCGCCGTTATTTGTTGCTTAGTGACGTGTGTGTTCAAGTAAGCCAGAAATGCGCAGATTCTGCGCAATACGCTGTATTTAATATATCATGATGACTCACGAGTTGCATATTTGCGCTAAATCCGTCCAGATTTGGCTACACGAACTTCCCCACCAAAGTGAGTAAACATAGAAACACGCCAAATTGGCTCGTGATTTGACAGCGTTACCGCTGGCGGGTGTTAATTTGAATCCCTGAATGTTGCACTCATTGTGCACAAAACTTCACGCCAATAAATCATCAGAAATATTGCTGACTTGTGCGTGTCTCAAGCGCCCTCTTTACGCTCATCCTAATGCCTGTTAGTTGTCCATGGATTTGCCTATATTTGGTTTTGAATATGGAAACGTCTTAAGACATTCAATGAACACCTATGTCTCAAAAATCGAACAGGATTTTTTCACAAAAGTGACAGCCCTAGTTAGAATGCAGTTGTGACTTCAGCTGTTTAATCATACAGCTGAAAGAACCTATTCAAATAACTACTTTAATCTCTTGACTAGGCAACACATTTCAGAATTCATACTTGTAAGCAGCAGCTGCTGTAAATCCCAAAAAGTGACTGAGCGCAGCCATAGTAAACACCTTTCCTAATTAGGTCTACACTGCATAAACCTTATCTTTTGTGATAGCATTAGGTAAAAGTCCATACATAGATTAGCTACGGTTATTATTTATTGGAAAAATTATTGTTTATTATTTATCGTTAAATTAACCAAAGGTTTAATCAATTATTCAGGGGAAAAAGTTGAATTGGAAAAAAAAAATCTATAGATTAATCAATTGAAAAAATAATCGTTTGTCCCAGCCCTAATTAAGATGAGTTGACCATTTAAAAGAACAGTCCTATTTTTTGTCCATGTGCCTAGAAATTATTCAGCAACTCTGAGGAAAAAAACAAGACAAAAGGAAGTTCTATCAATCCGAAATCATGTCACACCCCCAGTGTCTGAAGTCTCTGTGTATATATGTTATGTAAAATCCCTCTGCGTTTGTTGAATGGTGTGTACCAACCACTGTTTTCTCACACAGATCCGACCACTGCAGCTCTGGTGGGGGGTGACAGTGCACAGTGGCGCTGGCCAGAGATTAAACCCATTTTGAGGCCCCAGAGTGCACAGGGATTACATTAGGCCGTAACAGCAGAATGGACACAAGAGGACACCAGCCAAGTGCATCCTGGGATTGCACTGCATACTATTACATCTCACTGTGGCCAACAGAGATAGCTTTCTAAACCAGGGGTTCCCAAACTTTTCCATGACAAGGCCCCCCAAATACCATTAGGTTCTGGCCAAGGCCCCCCTTTGCAAGATGTGTTATTAAACCCATCGTCAATACTACGGCAAATGTAGAAATAAATAAATAAAACTTCTAGGTGAACATCAGATTATGTGATGGTGTTTGATACCGCAGCCTATCAGAAAGATTATAGAGATGAACCATTAAAATTTTTCGTTGAGTTTGACCTGAATGCCGATACAGATTTTAGCCGATTCTGATTTCATTTTTTCTAACCACTTTACAGCATACACAAATATTTATTTTCTATTTTTATATAAAAAACACCATATAGTTTTACCCAAACTGAATAATTAAGACAAGTTTAAATGGGTACATTTTCTAGAAATATGTTTGTCTTCATTTTCTTTTCTGACATATCCTACTCCAGTTCTTGTTAAAACACACTAGACATTTTTGTGTGAAATATTTATTTTGTCCATCAAAAGTGTGCTTTCACTTTAATTGAGCCTGAGGTGCGCAGCAAAAATAGACTCTGCGCCGAAACCCACTTCACTGCCGCTCACGCGCTGCTCCTGCTCGCGGTGTGAATGCACTCATTGATTAACATGCATGGCGAAAAAATATGCGCCGCTTGCGGTCTGAAACAGCCGTATAATTCACGAGGTTTCATACATGTGCGTTCCGTGTGCTCGTGTGATGCTGACATTGCGCAAAGTTAATCATGCGGCGCCCGAGTGCATTTAGACTGGCATAAAATTGGCATATGTCAGACTGACTGGCCGGTAGGCGATCACATGAAAATCGTCCAATTCCGGTCACCAGCCAATCAATCGGTGCATCTCTAAAAGATTAGCATTACAAGATTAATGTTCAGATGGGTTATGCGACAAATTATTATAATGCTATTTCATAACAATACTCATAATATAAATATTTGGACTTAAATTTTTTTTTTTTTTTAACTTTTTTCTTCCAACTTGCTGCGGCCCCCACTTTGAAAACCCCTGTTCTAAACCACAGCACAGTCTCTTTTTTTTTACCTTAGGCAACTCCCGGCAAAAAAAAAAAAATGACAGTGGAAACAATACAGATTAAAAAACACTTTTGAAATGTTCCAAGTACACCTAAAACTGTTGGAGAACTAAAAAAAATTGTAAGCATCAGATATGTGTGAAACATCAAAACCACAACAACATTTTCCTAACAGCCATTTTTCCTAGTAAGGGATTAAGGAATACGCATTTTTTAACTTAATTCTATAAACAAGCATTCTTCCAGGAAGACAATGGCACTGCTGAGCAATGTGTACACTTTATTTTCCCATAACACCGCTGCTTTGTAAATTTATGAGGGGCATAAAGTCACTGCTTTCAGTATCTCTCATCCAAAACGGTTTAGAGGAAAAGTTCATACTACACTAACATTATTCAAAAAAACATGTCCAAACATTCCCAAACTGGGCCAAATATCAGTGCGACCAACAAATGTTACCCCTTTCAACAGATTCAACAAACACCATCTCTC
This sequence comes from Semotilus atromaculatus, assembly GCA_031834385.1. Classification (NCBI taxonomy): domain Eukaryota; kingdom Metazoa; phylum Chordata; class Actinopteri; order Cypriniformes; family Leuciscidae; genus Semotilus; species Semotilus atromaculatus. Next base: position 4,625,017 of record JAULUF010000003.1, read on the forward strand.
ATGTTAATAGATGTGAAAAACCAAATGTTTTATACAAAGTAACAGCCAAAGTGATGACTGTGCTTCCCTTTGTATAGGTACAATAATTTTAATCATCATGCATATTAGCACAAATACAGAGAAAACTGCAGTAAAACAATGACAACTTCATGTCTTTTGGAAGCAGTGTGGGTAACCGTTTGTCGATTTAAATTTCTGGAGAAGCAGATAGGATGTACACTTTATCAGAAATTGTTCACACGAGTAAACATGTCACGGCTTAGTTGGAGACTGTCATCAAACAGCACTGGCACCAGTGTCAAATTTCTGTGCCTTTAAATCATGGTAGTCACAAGGGAGGCAGAAGTTCCCTTCCTGGAAGTGTGTAGGGTAGGTGGGTGCATGTTGCAAGAAAGTCTGGGCTTAGCATATGGTGGACTTGAACACATCCTTATTTCATCCTTAATTTATTTTAACATCAACTGTTCCATAGAAAACATTAACCCTGCAACAACAGTAAGTTTCCATTTCACACACATCCTGTCTGAATTCTTGTGACTTTTGACCTAAATCTAGTCAATTTGCTTAAATTATTACTGCCCAATCTGACAGGAAGATATTATTTGACTGACAAGCAAAGCGATCAATCTGTGACTGAAATGAATCCATTTGTAAATCATGAATTTCACATTCATAACATTAATTTTTTTAGTAAATAATAATTTTTGGTCCCACTTTATATTAAGTGGCTTTAAGTACTATGTACTTACATTGAAGTTACTACTTTGATACAATGAACTTATTATGTACATACATGTTTTTACATTGTACTTATATTTTGAAAAAACCTGCATGTAATTACAACTGTAATTAATTGATGTAATTACATTTGTAATTACACAGTTGACCCTTCCCTTACACCTTACCAGTATCACACCTCAATAGCAGCAAAAGTGTTTTACAATACAACCTGAACACAATAAGTACATTGTTTCTATGTAAGTACATAGTACTTTAAGCCACTTAATATAAAGTGGGACCTAATTTTTTTTTTTCAATAACAACCTTTGGATTCTCAGTCATGATTCCATTAAAAGATTTAGGGTCAGTAATATTTATTTAAAATTTTTTTTTAAAGGAATTACAAATTGGATTCATTAAATAATCTCGAAAACAACATTGATAATAATAAGAAATGTTTTTGAGCACCAAATCATGATATTAGAATGATTTCTGAAGGATCATGTGACACTGAAGACTGTTGAATGGCTGCTGAAAATTCAGCTTTACCATAGCAGGAATAAATTCAGTTTTAAAATATACTAAATTGGAAAACAGTACTTTTTAAATTGTAATAATATTTTACAATATTACTGTTTTTACTATATTATTTATCAAATAAAAGCATCTCTGGTAAGCAGAACATTTATAAAAAGAAATTTTACCAACCTCAAACTTTTTAACAGTACTGTACATATTATATATTTAGAAAAAGTATGTATAAAATACAGTCCCCTAATTTCTCTGTTTTGTTTTTTCTTCAGGTCCACAAGCTAGTGTTTAAAATTGTAGCTTGCTTATTTCTACACTAAATCCCTACTTAAACCCCTGAGTGTTTGTGCACGTGTGAGATGGACACATTATCTCCTAGTTCACAACAGTGCTGGGCCTGCACATTAGTGAAGTATGATGTCAAAAGGGCGCATCGCGACAGATTAACATGATGTGTGCACTCAGAAAAAGAACATTCTACACAGAACGAGTGTGTTTATGTGTGCGACTGTGCAGAGGTGGGGGTGCGCGAGGCTACGTCACTGCTATTTCAAAATACACACTGCACAAACAGACGGGAGCGCTTGGGGTTCGGTACTGAGGGTTCTCGCTAACAAACTCTGACTGCTGAAAATAAAAGGGCCGTGAGCGGAGGGGATTAAGGGGGTCCCACAGGGTTGTCCCGCTCTCACTTTAGAAACCATTATTACACAACACTAATGCACAATACAATCCTCCTGGCTGTTTACAGGTTACGGAGAGCTCTAAATCCTAAAGATATGTACTTTCAGTTCACTGCATTGTTTGAGATTTCAGGGAGTATGAGAATGTAAACAAAATGTGTTTTGAAAAAGAAAAAAAACATCACAACAAATCACAAAGCAAAGATCTCTCCCCTATCAACAGAGCCCATATATAGTAACCTGCAAAATGGGTTGTTAAGAAATCAGGTTATCAAGGTTATCAGAGCAATGAGTACATTAACATATGACAAGCCAAATCTGCATATCAACATCTATTCAGTATTCAGTTGGGCAGACTGGCAAAATGACTGCTCACTGCTCCAGGTGTCTGTGTCCATGGTTTACAGTGTGTGTGTTCACTGCGCACTGCTCCTAATGTGTGTGCACTAATGCGTATGATGGGTTAAAAATGCCAAGTATGGGTTACCATACTAGGCCTTCACGTCATGTCATTGTCACTGCAATCTGGCCCGCCTTCAAGAACATCTTAGCCAATCATAACAGAGGTAATTTACAAAAAGTATAGCCTATTCAACTCAGAGTTAGTGGTCAACCTATGGAAGACCGAAGTGTTCAAATATAATTTTTTATGGCTATTTCACTTGGTGAATCCAGTAGCTCAGAAATTATATTTACCTTCAAATAAGTGTGAAATTGTTTGTGGTGCTTGTAAAGAACCTGTTACTCACTCAGTAGCAGACATAATCCCTTCAGCTCCGAGTAACACCTCTTCTCTGAGTTTGTCTCCTGGTAGTGATGGTGTGGGAAACTCTGCATCTTTCCTACGTGGCAGGTTGAAGAATCTCCACGGCGCATGACTCCCGTCATCATCCAGGTTTACTGCTGCACTGATGTACGGGGTAGGCTCCAAGGGCTCGGAGTACGCAGGGGGAAAAGTTTGGGTGAGGGGATCCAAACGGGCGTCATCTGGGCCCTTCTGAAGGCATGGTTCTGCAGAAGGAGGGTAAAAATGTTGGCTGTGTGGGGTGGAGGGGTTTTTAATGGCGTCTGAGGCTTCCTCGCCACGTTCGCAGGGGTGAGGGCTCAGCGGTGGTGGCTGAGGGGAACCGACCATCTCCGACGGGCCACTGTTGCCCACGGTAGCTCCGCCCCCGCTGTGTAGCTGTGGTGGTTTTGAGCCAGTGCTGACATCAGATGGGCGGAGCCCAGGAAATCGTCCACCCTCTTGACCTCTAAGAGCCAAGCGCTGGCCTGCAGAAGCGTCAGTTTCCATGGGAACATCTTCGCAGACTGAGTTGCGGTGGTGGAAGGGTGTCTGCGGGCGTTTCTGCTGCTTGTCTCCCTTTTCAGGCTTCTCTCCGGCTTTGTGCTTGATGGGCGGCTGCTGCGTCTGACCGGCACTGGGCGGCTGACCAGGCGTGCTGCCTCCTCTCTGCTTCAATGTTTTGTGCCTGATAAGAGAAAGAAATATTTTAATTGAACAGGGACATGAATTATGAGCTGATGACAACATTAATAAGAAAGCTTATTACCAGAAATCATAATTCTTTTAATTCATTTCTTCTCATAGAGTTTTTTTTTTTTTTAGATTTAATAGGCCTTTGAGACTCGTAACTGAGAAATGTAACAGTTTCTTAATTAGCTCATTATTTAGAATTTTCAAACTATTATTGGATCCTTGAAAAAAAACAAAAAAACTTTTGAATAAAGATTCTCTGCTTGTCGACTCCAAAGACAGGTTTAAGAAACAACCATTTTAACAAGCGCTCCACTCCTATCAGAGTCTGTCTGACCTGATAACGTGCGTCCACACTTTCTCAGATATGTAAAGCCCCGCAGCTGCCAGAGTTTTCCTGTGGTATCCCTTTTACAGTGTCTCTCATTTATAATGTTGTTCTTCAGAGGCAGTCACCATATCAACCTTCACAGAATCTCAACACACAAGCCTGTAGGCTTTTATCCCTCCTTTAAAAATGCAAAGCTTCCACAACAACCACTTATGTTACAAAGCCAGGAAACTTCAGTTTGGTTCAGATATCTATCACTGTGGTTTATGTATCCACAGTAGTATTTGAGAGAGAGGCTTGAGTTTGTAGTTCATATTTAGTGCGAGGAGTTTAGGGGTCAAGGAACTTAATATAGCCCATATTCGTAAAAGTAAGCACAGGGTAACTTTGAGGTTGGAATTGTAATGGTGAGAGTAAGTAGTCTTATGTGATGATTTTTTTTTTTTGCAAGGACACATTCAATTTATCAAAAGTGACAGGGAAGACATTTTTGTCATTACAAAAGATTACTATTTTAAATGAAGCTAAAATTGTTTGCGAAATGCAACACTGACAATAAGAAAATATTCTTGAACACCAAATAATCAGCGTATTAGAATGATTTCTGAATGATTATGAGACACTGCTTTGCCATCACAGGAATAAATTACATTTTAACATGTATTAAAATAGAAAACAGTTCTTTAAAATTGTTATATTTCACAATTTGTTTTACTGTATTTCTGATCAAAAAATAAATGCAGCCTTGGTAAGCATAAAAGACTTCCCCTATATCAGTGGCATTTAGTGGTGTTCTGAAATGAGGAGGCAATGTCCTCAGTTTTGTAATGTTTTTTTAAAAATATATAAAATCAAATGTAAATTCATGTCCCAGTTACACTATGTTTTCACATTTTCCTGCTTAAACATTACATCAAAAAGAGAGAAAATATTTACTATTTTTACTTTAACCATGTAATGTTCTATTTACTAAAACCAAGTATAAAATTGATCAAAATCATCTTTTTAAAGTCCCCCTGTAGTCCCTTAAAACTCATCTTTGATCACCAAAATTACATTTTGTTTCCTGCCTCAAATAGCTTGAATGTAACTCTACGCCCTTGCTTCATTTAATATGTGCAGAACAATGCATATGCAAATTAGTCCAGCCTCCACTCACTCACACCAGCTCAGAGATCCACTCGTTCAACTTGCATACAAGTCGATGTATCAGAATGGTAATGCTTTTTTGTATCGCTCTCTACAATGTCTGACACATAATACTAATTAATATTATTAGCCTTATGCTTGACTACGTTATCAAACAGCTAATAATGTGTTGCTAATGTTACACAAACCATGTTCCCGTTCGCCATCTCAGAGTCAGACAGCTGCCTTCTAAAATCAGTATCCTTAGAAACGCTTTGAACAACTCAGAATGTCAGTGGAGAAAAGTATATAGTTGTTCATAACATCATAACATACATCAATTCACCCACTATATTGCTAAATGTACCTGATTTTTCATATCAACAGAAAAATACACGGGATAACCTGACTTCTCTTGAGACTCCCCTGCCCGCCCGCACTTTAACGGTTATAAGGTAGTTTGTGACGTAAGAAATAACGGCGCTTTCAAACCGTGTTTTTGAGACTGTCTTTTCTTCATTGCAGTTTTAAGGAGCAAATACTCAGCAATGCTGCTGAATTATGAGTTTGCACATGGTTTGTCTTAAAGCATATTAAAAACACCACAGGCATATAAACAACATTAAAAACTTTTATTCCAAAATAATAACTATTGGCAGCAATAATTTAAACAATATATTTTATTTGTGTATTGATGTTAAGCTTTTCTTTTTAATAGTCATCACGTGCGGTAAACACTGGTCACAGACAGTTCTTCAGAGAATTTTTTTTACCGGCACAACCAAACTTGACAGCAAAAAAAACGACCAGACCACAAGGGAGTCAAAGGTAAAATTATACCCTTTTATTCTCACACTCAAAACAATTTCACATGTAAGCACACAACAACACACAGCCACTCACACACATATACACAAGCAGAATGCTAAGCAAGCAGAATGCTAAGCAAGCAGAGAGGATCTCAGTCGATGCTTGGTCATTTTCACTTCACGGGGGGACTTCGAGTCTCAAGCTGGGTCTCTTCCAAAAAACATATTTGGCAAATGACAACAGTCCCACAGCGCCTGGCCTTCTCTTGGCCTGAACTGAACAGCTACTCAATGAAGAGAAAGAGAAGACGACTAACAGCAGGACCACACAGCACTACGCAACATTAAGTCAGTGTTAACGTTACTTGCAATGCTCCACAGATAGTTTTTATTCTCATTCTTTCATGTACTTGCTGCTGCTTGTTTACAAAACCATTATCTACCTGAAGTAGCCATGTCAACAGCACTGATATTATTGGAATACATTGATAGTGAAAGTCAATCTCCGTTCCTTTCAAGTCCTGTCACAGCATGCCGCGATATGAGTGTGCATCTATTACAATAACTACAGTTGGGCAGCGAGTCAGCTACTGTCTAATCTGTAAACACAAGTTATAACAAGTTATCATTTTCTGTAGCATGTAACCAGCATCAGTTTGAACAATGACTATTTACATTATTCTGCTCAGTGGAAATTACTGCACTCTTCGAAAAGATAACAGCCTTATGTTTTTTTTAATACATAATTCACAATCTAAAACATTTATTAAAATTTCAAGCAGTTTACTTAATTCGTTTCTTTGTTGTAATTTGTTCTCTTGCTTGAATTTTTTTTCTTTTTTTTCTTCTTCACGCATCTGTTTTTGATATCACAAAAACTCTAAGCAAAAGTACCCTTCATGAAGCAAGGAACAATAACCTACCACACTTCATTCAAACATTAATTAATTCTCTCTTTAATTATGAAACAAATAAACACGCAGAGCTCTGTAATGATGCTGAGTGTTACAATAAACTGTTTTTTAACAATTATGCTACCAAGCCAAATGGGAATTCCATTTGTTTCCACATCACTTCCATTAAATAAATATAATCTGGATAAGAGTTCATGTAAGAGTGTAAAATATTCAGAAGTCACAAAACCATGCAAAAACATGCAAGTGGAAGGACCAAGATGTAACTCAGCAATTTACAGAGCTGGAAGACTAGATACAGCCCGATTCTTAAACATATACACAATCAAAACATGTAGACTACACAGAATATCTAAGCAAGTACATTTTTTCTCTACATTAGATACTTATGACACCACTTAAAAGGGCAGCAGACTAACATTTGTGAGCGGTGGCACCAGCACCTGATTTAGTAGCGCTGGGGGGATTTGTAATCAAAGGTAATTTAAACCTAAAATTATAGAATTTCACTCTCAAAAGGTTGTATGAACACAATACCATGGTTACAGTTAGCGTCAGTACATTAAATCCATGGTGAATTTTGGTCATTTGTGGACTGAAAAGCCTTCTATACTAGGGCTGCACGATTTACATGTAATCGCACCGAAACTGATTTGGCTAATCGTGATTTTGAAATCGCAATGGCTGTCACTTGTAACGTGCATTTGAAAAAGCAACATGCATCAAACATTTTTCCAAACATGAGAGGCATTTATGAACCTCTTGTCCAACAAAAGACAACATTTAATTAAATGCTTTTACTTCAAACTCGCTTCATAATGATTATGAAGGTAAAAGAGTAGCAAAACTCGAGAGCACGTAGATGTGAATTTGAGAACTTGTACAATACATATTCGTACTTGTACACAAACATTTACACTCACAGCTCCGATGTGAAAACCTGTAAAATAAAAATCTGAACTTGAACGCTGAGATTTGCACTCGCAGACAATAGTCACAAACCTGTATTCTGAATGTGAAGCTGCAGACAAGTAGTCACAAATGTTTAAAATGCCATTCACACAGCTACAACGACAGACACAAACTTGTAATACAAATTTGCACTTCTTCTAACATTCAAATTCGCAGTACAACCTCAAATTGGCACTTGCAACTTCTCAAATCTGTCACTGCAAGTGCAAATTTCGCACCTTGACTTTTGCTACTCTTTTTGCAATATATTAGATGCAAAACTGATTTGTGCGCTATTTGTGTGCTATTGTCTGCGAGTGCAAATCTCAGCGTTCAAGTTCAGATTTTTATTTTACAGGTTTTCACATCGGAGCAGTGAGTGTAAATGTTCGTGTACAAGTATGAATATGCATTGTACAAGTTCTCAAATTCACATCTATGTGCTCTCGAGTTTTGCTACTCTTTTACCTTCATAGTTGAAGATCCTTTTATGAGATGATGTGGCTTCTTACACAGAATAAGGCAGTTGTGTGTTTATTAGTCATGTTTAATCAATCAAGGCGTTTCAATCTCCAGTTTATTTAGCTACAGATAGTATGATGCCCAATAGGGATCTCCTGGAATGATGTGCTTTATCGTACTTCTGCGGCGATGTTAATACGGCTGCAAAAACAAACACTTTCTCACTGGACCTCCAATCGCGCTGTTTAGTTCCGCTTTCGATTTGTTTGCCGTTTGATGCCTTTCATATGCAATCAGTGCGACCTCTAACAAAATATACGCACTGGCAAGAAAAAAGGTTGCAAAATACGACCATTTGGTTGCAGTCTGGAGAACTGCTTAACACAATCACTCAGAAACCCGTTCATCTGGTTTTTACAAAGAGCTTATTTAATACTCCATGACAAATGTAATGCCTGTCATTTTCAAGAGTGACATATAACACTATAAGAGCTGAAAAGCGATTAGTAAAAGCAGCAGTGCGGGATGGTTAAACAACGAGAGCCTACGAGAGTATAAGGCTAAGTGAGTTTGCATGTTTGTACCTTGAACAGTTGCAGTTTGATCTCTGTGTGGAGTCAACAAAGTCCCAGGCGCCCACTTTCATCAGCGTCTCCTCCTCACTGGTCCCATTGGAGGCTGTGGCGGAGAATTTCCGTCTGTAGAGACACGATGAAACAAGATTGGAATCAAACTCTGTATCTTCTGAATGGCTTTCTAAATCACAAAATCCATTGTTTTTCGTCATGGATATAGTTGTACGTTTTACTCGAATGAAATTTTCCCAAGGTAGATTTTGTTTTGAAAGTCAATTTCTGTATAGACACATACCATTAAGTCTTGGCTACACAAAAGCTTTAAAAAAATTACACTATTGCATAGGAAAACAAAATTATTCGACACACACAGACTATTATTGCATTTTTACCTCAAATTTAAAAAAATACTACAATTGCAAAATGGCAGAAAGTGACCATGCAAAAATGTAATATATTTTGGCCCCAAAAAATGTAAACTATGAAATTGCATTAATTTAATATATAAAATGTGACAAGTAAACACAACCTAACATTTTAGTTTTGGAGGACAGAAATTGTTTTTTCTAAAATGGATTAAACAAACCATTCCACATCTGTGCAAATTCAAAATGAACACCGTACAGAAAAGTTGTGAAAAGTTCCCTGAGTAACAACTAGCACCAATGATTTTTGCTTTCTTTTTCTCTTTATTAAACTAATCAATGATAAGACATTCTGAGGCTCAGATATGCATTGTACCAAGTTTTAGCAGTGCATTGTTGGCTCTGTCTTTGATTTATCTTGACTGTGAAATGGGATTATCTGATGTAAGATGTGCTCTGAGCTCATCTGAGGATGTCAGAGCACACTTACTTGTTCTGAGCTCGATTGATGTTGCACTCTTGCCAGACGCCCTCAACCACCTGACTGGCCATCCTGCGTGGAATCTTGCCACCGTGGTGACTGGTGCTGTCAACACTGAATCCATCCATTGCCATCGGCAACCGCATCCACTTCTGTGCAGAGTGAGAGTGAACTGCAGAAAGAAAGAAAAAGACAAAAAGTTTGAGTGTTACGGATATCACCCATGAAATTAGATGGGTATGGGATTGAGTTACAATAAAGGTGTGTTCACCTGTCTGAGCTTCCTCTGGTGAGGTGGGAGGAGTCAGAGTCACTGAAGAGATGGCAGGGTCACGGTTTGAAGCAGGCACTTGATGGCCGTTTGAATAGACAGCAGTGCAGTGCGACGACCCCGTAGGAGTTACAGTGATCGGGATGTCTGACTGCGGGACTAACACTAGGCATGCAGGATACACCATGCGCACACCACCTGGAGAAAAATAAATAAATTGACGCAAGTGATGAAACCGGTGTTGCGACTGAACACCGTGTAACACAGATAACACTGACTATCCTAGCAAGCCTAATGCACACTTGTACACGCATACATGTATAGCCTCTGCAATGCAATTAGTTTAAGACTTTACCAAACAGACTTTTAAGTAAAATATATTTTGGTCCAACTCACCAACAAGCACTTCCACTGCTGCCAGGGAGTCGTCCTCCCAGTCGATGTCCTCCATTTTGTCCTCTGCACTCTCCTTGGAGTTTGGGCTGATGGGATAGAACTGGTTCCATTCTTCAATGAGCTTCTGTGTTGGAGGGTCAGACAGCTTGAAGGACTGGCCGGTCAATGTCCCGTTCAATCCAAATGGACTTAGAATCACTGTAGGGAGAGTAAAAGAAGAGATTTATTGATACGCACAACATACAGAACACAAGAGATACTGGACGATAGTGAAATAAAGGGCAACAATCTGGAACACAGGCCGGTCAAGATGATCTGATCTAATTAAGATAAATCATAATCATTGTGTTCTTTTCATGCCAATCACAGATTGCTACTCAAAAAAAACAAAAAAAAATGAAAATGGAAAGATTTATCAATCCTAAAATTAAACTATATAATAAATGTAACATTATTATTAATACTAATAAATACAAATTATAAAAAAATATCTCTGTACAAAAGACCAAAAAACAAACAAAAGGAAAGCTTTGTGTATCAAAGGGATAGTTTACCCAAGTCATTTACTCACACGCATGTTAAGTAATAATAATACATTACATTTATATAGCGCTTTTCTCGGCACTCAAAGTGCTTTACATATAGGGGGGAATCTGCCAAATCAATAAGACTTTCGTTCAACTTTGGAATACAAATGAAGATATTTTTTATTAAAACAGAGCTTTCTGTCCCTCCATTGACAGCTACGCAACTACCACTTCGACGCTTTATCAGGAGATCATAAAACTAATCCACATGAATTAAAATGGTTTAGTCCAAATTTTTTTTATTGATCAGCGAACAGAAGCTCAACCTAGAACAAACAAACGCGTGACACGAGAATGAACCTCATTGGTTCTTGCACATCAAGCGAACAAGCTTGAGTTTCCGTTTACCACAACTGATGTTTGAGTTGATGAATGTTTATATGTAAATAAAAGCTTTGTAAATAAATCTGTTCAGCATATAAAGTGGTAGTGTTTCTTCATTTGGACTTAACCACTCAATTCATGTGTATTCGTTTTACAATCTTTTTATAGCCTCAAAGTTTTAGTTGGTGTGTTTGTTAGTGAGTGTAGCTGTCAACGGACGGACAGAAATCTCTCAAATTTCAACAAAAAGATCTTTATTTGTGTTCTGAAAAGGAACGGAAGTCTTATGGATTTGGAATGACATGAGAGTGAGTAAATGATGACAGTTTTCATTTTTTGGGTGAACTAACCCTTTATTATAAAATGATTGTAACAACACTAGCTGGTGAACAAAAGGAATTACCAAGACCATGTAACATGCATCAGAGAATAACCATTTAACCATTTTGCCCTTAAGCAATTCACCTATCATATAAGTACTTATGTTAACATGTTAAGGCAAAAGAACCTCAGCTAAAAAGTCAAATCAAGTGGCATTTATCTGGAGTTGTCATTGGAAAGTTGCTGGTTCTTCCGATTTAAAAATCCCAGCATATGCAGAAGAAACATATGAAAAGTGAAGAGCGTGTAATCAGAACAGGGCCAAAGCAAATGAGTCTATGAAGCGGGGAACACTGTACAAACACTCCCGCCTGGCTCCCTCTCAACCGCTCTCTCCACTTCTGTTCCTCATTAACTGTGGTCTTAAATGACTCCTCCACTGCAGCCGGGTCTCTTTCCTTCCTCTTTTCTCTCAGACACTTTCTTAAACCCTTTCATATCAACACAGCCTCCAGTTACTGCCAAGCAGCACTCATTCAGAGCCCATAAACCAACTTAAATAAACAGGTCACTCAGAGGGAGAGAGACAGAAACAGGATGAAAGAAAAAGACAAGGAGAGAGAGCAAGACCAGGTGAAGAACAAATATGGAAGCAACAGCATCAGTTTTCACCCTATTGGTATCTTACCAAAAACACTTTAGTTTCTCAACAGCAGCTGTTTTACATGCTGTTTTCATGCCTAAAAAAAACAACTAAACAGAGGTAGGTAGTTACAAATTTCCCCAAGAAAATCTCATATTGTACTTGATATACTGATCCACATTTTGGTGTTAAGAGGAGGAAGAAGCTTCCAGGGAGAGGGGGGGGGGGGGGGGGGGGGGGGGGGGGGGGGTCCATCCTGTGTCCTTCCATTAGCCGGCTCATTCCATGGCCTTCATCACACAAATCCATAAAAGCCGCAATGACAGAAGACACCTCCGTCCATCCGGAAGAGGTATGGGAAGAGGGAATGGGGAGGGGGGGCTATACAAATGGAAAGGTGGCATGATTTATCTTTAATGGGTTTCAGTGGCTTAAACCTACACGCTTTAACAGCGATCATTATCCTTTATCCACACTGGAAGACAAAAGCCTCCAAAATGCATTATTTCAAGAAAAACTAAGCTGACCAGACCAAACAAAACAAACACGGCTTGTTTGCAGAATGTCACTCCAGGCAAAAATAGCTCTTTTAATATCCGACAGCTCCCTGATTGAGCCAAGGTGACGGGGCCGGAATTTGTTTAGCCTCTGGACCCCCAGCTCGTCGCAGTGCATCAGAAAAGACTCCGCTGAGAACCACAAAATATTTACAGAAAGGAAGCCCGCCGTTGAGCTCTTCAGGCAGGTGTCAGGGTGGAAGGTCAGAATTTGCATTGCAGGAGAGCTCGAAGCATTGAATCTACTAAAGATGAATCCGCATGTCGGCCATCATTAGAGAGAGGTCTGCTGCTCTGGTCTGCATTTGATTGGGGGCAGCACACCGATATAAAGCAATTTTCAGACAAATAGGCAAACAAATGTATTCCAATATCACACTGTTCACCTCACATTTATTCTGTCAAGCAATCTGTACACTACCAGTGTCTCTCTCTCTCTCTCTCTCGCTCTCTCTCCTGCTCAGTTAAGTGAGCTATGAGTTCATTACACCCCTCTCACTGCTCTTTATGAGGTCATAGTCGCAACACTCGCACGCTCACTAATCCGAGACTGTCAGAAACGGTGAGCAGCAGACCAAAGGAGATCGAGAGAGAGCAGGCGAGTGAGAAAAAGGTCAGCTGGTTCCAATTGACACATCACACATTCCTGATTCACTGCAAAGGTTATTTCCCATCAAAAGGATGAATTACGTTTTAAAACTTTAATTTGCAGGAACGCAAACAATCTCAATTATGCAAAACAACATCAGATGTGTTTCTAGTGCATGGTTCTGGGAGCAGATTGGTCAATACAGCGTTCCAGCCAAGCTTAACTACACAATACTAAATGAAACCCATTCAAAAGTGAGCATCACAAGCAATACCACTGCTAGTCCTTGGGTACATAAGTGCAACTGAGGGCTTTAAAAATGCAGTTAAGGTCTTAAAGTCAGCAATTGTTTTTTTCCCCGTTGTGATGTATATCCAAGTGAAACGGCTTCTCAAACAAAACAAAAAAACATAGGATGGGACTTGATTTTGTCCATGGAGAAATCATTGGATGGTTAGACCATTGTCATTTGCTAACTGCTGCATTCTCATGTGAGTCACAGGTTGCTGGATGAGAGGATTATTTGCCCAGCCATCGCAGCAGTGCAGACAAAATCAGAGAAGAGATGTCATTGCGAGGAGGAGGGGAAGTTAAGGTTTTGGACTGAAGATTTTGAAGGCACAGGAATTTAGAAAAAAAATAATAATGTGCAAAGATTAATCAATAATAACACTGCAATATTCCATAAAAAATAAGAATTGTCATTTTTGATTTCATGTCTGCTTCATACCACTGTAACGTTAATAAAACTTTTACACATTAGCTCATCCATGAACATTTTCCCAGCAGATTTCTTTCCATCGGCTGTGGAGGTTAAGACGACATATCCCATGATTCACGCTCATTCGCAGCGTCATTAAATTACACCTTTGTTTTGAATAAGTATACTCTAGCAGCATATTTACATACTGTGCCTTTAAATAGGCCTAAATCTTCTAAAGTGAGGATTTTCCACATAGTTACCATCACTAACAGCCTTTTGGAAGGTACTATTGTTTCTATTATACTTATACTATATATATATAATTGAAACAAACAATATAATTTGATATTTTTATTTTTATTGCACAACCCTTTGTTTCAATTTTAAGATTTAAGGATGTGCAAAAGTCACCATCAAGACATCAAGCCCTGCCCATGTTACTGGTAATGAAAAACACTTCCCTCTTCCACAAGTATTCATAACAGGAAAAGGTCTTTAACACTATTTCTGTATTTTAATTATTATTTTTTTTTAGATAAGGAGGGGCAGACAGGATGCCACTAGGCTTTACTAATTATAATACTCATCTAATTTAGATTGGAAAGGAAATGCTGGAAAGAGTAAAAGTGCGAGGAGAAACAAAAGCAGAGGAGAGAGGGGGGGAAAGATGAAAAGGCATATCAAGTAAAGAGTGTTCTATCACCTTGGAAAGGGCTGGAGGCCTGCTGGGCCAATGTCAGGTGCTCCTCGCTCAGGTGGTATACGGGCTGGTGCTGGTTGATCTCCACGCTGGTGCACACATTACTGTCTCCATGCAGGAAGAACGTGAAGGAGCAAGACAGGTGTTCTCTGAGTAAGAGAGAGAGAGAGAGAGAGAGAGAGGTGCTTAAGTTAAGCAGCAACATGTGCTTCAAAAAGAGAAAAAAAAATTAATTGGAGACCCAACAACTAAGGACATATCATCTGATTGGATTTTTTATGTATTTACAGAATGAGTCATTTAATAAGCATCTGAAATCTTGTTAATCATTTAACTGCCATCTGATGTGATCATTACAGGTGTTGTCAATATTTCAAACATGTTAGAAACATCACACATCATTGAGATGCAAGTGTCTGGTCTTTGACCTCAAGGATTACACTGCGTTTGACTTCTCTTCATGAATGCATTAGGATCTTTAATATTTGTAAAAGGACAATAACACTTCTAAATTAGTCATACTTAGAGCTCTGTAAAGACTGAGCTCTGTGAAAATAAGTCCAAACTTCCTAATATGTGCTTAAAATTCTTTGTTCCACAGCGCATTAGGGTTGCTCTGCTGATCTGGAATCATTGCAGACATTAAAGCATCTTACAGCAAAAGTAGTCCATTGGCAAAATTGCTTGACCAGAAAAACCCACTTGTATTTCCATGAAATGCCACTGCATTATGCTTTAAAAGGAAACATTTGTAAAATAAAAAAGTTCCTGCATGAAATAATTATGCTTGCTACAGCAATTGTTGCTATTACTATTGCTCATACTTGGAGTTATTTAAAGGGTACCTATCATGGAATTTTGAAAATTACCTTTCATGTAGTGTGTAACATAGTTCTAAGTGAACGAAAACATCCTGCAAATTTTTTAATATGAAAGTTCACCGTAGACAAAGTTATTGTCTCTCAAAAGTAAGAGTCGACTCTGAGTCGTTGATATGAATCGATAGACGAACGATGCATTTTCTCTAACTTTCGTACGTCACTTGTACAAGTTATTTGAATAAGATCCGCCCACTCATTGCGCTCGTACTCGTAGAAGCCAGGGAGACGTGAAAACATAATGGCGACGAGACGCTGTGTTTTGAAGTGCGACGCAAAAGCGAAATTTTTTCATCTGCCCAGAGACGAGCATTTGAAGAATCAGTGGCTACAGTTCATATATACAACTACCGGTATACCACAGATGTATAGCCCGACGTTATTGCTGTGTTCGCGTCATTTTGAAGATGATTGCTTCACAAACATAAATGCTTTCAAATATGGATTCGCGAGCCGGCTGATATTGAAGGAAGGCTCAGTACTGAGTTTATTTGGATCAGCTTCCTCCTCCGAATCACAACCTGTAAGTATTATTAATATTATAAATTGTTGCTTTTATGTTTTATGTAGCATGCTCAATAATTATTTTGTGTGCTGTTGTGTACGCACAGCGCAGCTTCTAGGTCTTCAATGTCAATTGTATTGAAATATGTGCAGGGCTCTCAAGTGTCACGCATTGAGCGTGACAGTCACTCATTTCGTTTTTTTGTCACGCTCTCCCGCCACCAGGGTTGGGGAGTAACGGAATACATGTAACGGCGTTATGTAATCAGGATACAAAAATCCAGTAACTGTAATCCGTTACAGTTACGTCAAAACACGTAGTAATCAGATTATAGTTACTTTTTGAAAAAAGGGGGAATACTTTCGAGATTACAATGGTTTCATTTAAAACTAAATCAATTTGTATTTTGGCATAATAACACTATATTAAGCGTTACTTCATTACTGACTTGATTACGTGACCGCGGGTGCACGCGCAAAATAACAGCTCTCTATAACAATCTCCTCAGACACGGATCGAGTCACTGCTGCTAGAAACGATGCTGTCCACGGGTAAAAATGCTTTAATTTCTTGGAAATTCCGCTGCTATTTTGTTTTTAAAGAAGAAAATCCCAACAACATGGTTGTACAGTGCAAACTGTGCCTTCCAGCAACGAAAATTGTGATTCAATCTGTCTGAGGAGATTGTTGTAGAGAGCTGTTATTTTGCGCATGCACCAGCGGGAGGCACACGAGTCGTGTCGTGAGTCATTAAAGCAACGCTTAATATAGTGTTATTTATTAGTAGTATGTATATGTATATCTATTTTCCTGTTGAAGAAACATTTCTATTTTATTTTTTCCTTGTACATGTCAAGTTAAAAATAAAACAAAATAATCTGTAATACCATACTGTAGCCACTAGATGTCTGTATAACTTAGTCCTTTTACATAAATATTTATTCAGGGCTGTGAAATTCTTAATAAATAAAAGTTGTTGTTTTTTAAAATAATATCTGTCCTTGAAGTAATCCAAAAGTAATCAGTTACATTACTTTAATATTGTGGTACTTGGATTACGTTACTGAATACTTTTTTTATGAAGTAATTTGTAACTGTAACGGAATACATTTTTAAAGTAACCCTCCCAAGCCTGCCCGCCACACATTGTATTTCTCACGCTGAAAAACTATTTGTAATATATTTAATATGCCGCAGCGCCCAAAACTCTGGCCGCGCCGCTCTAACTGTGGAACCGGCAGGAATCAAGCGCGTCTCCTCTGGTGTTGTTCGTCTGGTGTTGTTAGCCAATCAGAAAATAGCACTATTGTATCTGGGTAAGATTTATCGCAACAACCAATGACACCCCGTCGGCTCGGTATCACTCCTTTGGGCTATGGTAGCTAACATATCACCGCAGATTAGCGTCACGCAAAGGCGGGGTTTGGAAAAATGACTCGCTAAACGATTCATATGGGAGTCGGTGAGCAAATCAGGTAAAAATAAATGCATATTATAAGACAACAAAAGTGTTTTTTGTCATTTCATGCTTGTAAAACTGTTGTTGGGGACTCCCAGAACATTATTAGGAACATTTTAAATGCCATAATAGGTACCCTTTAAATATTTCAGTGATGCTTTGGATGAACAATATACAAAAATAACAGCTTTTGACTGAGCCTTACGAGCTCAGCTTCTTGTTCGTCTTCTCACCGGAACGAACACGCACATCAGCGGAGCAACGCTTACCAAAGTGCAAAGTGCTTACCGCTATTCAGGCACTTGAACGCAATAGCAACAGCGTTGTTTTTTTTTCTGCTGATCTCTCAGCTTTCTGTTATTTATCAGTATTTAATATACATATAAATTAATGTAATTGTTTGCAATTACGAGGATAACTGGTGTTTTTGGAGTTAAAACAATTTCTCTTTCATGAGATTACATCCTCGTCTTGGCCGGGTTATGTTTCTCAATGTCGTAAATCCTAGGGACAAAGCTTCTAAAACGCGAATTTTTAGGGCCGTGATATTCAAATGACGATTGTATTCAACCGCCACATTTATCAACGTCCGATCATTCGTACGATGGGATTGGCAGCATACGAATCTTTCATGAATCACACTTGAACCCAGTCCGTGTAAGACCGTGTTTCTGCGCTTGGATCTGCGCTCGTTTTTATGTTACATTGATAAATGAGATCCACTGAGAGCAGTTTTATAACTGTGGTCATTAACCTGAAAAAGTCTGTCCAAAAACACAGTACAGGCTGTGTGCCATCAATATGGACACCTGCCAAACATCTGCATTTAGAGTGAGAACCATAGAAGAGGATTGGCCACTAACCCACAGAGAGAGACTGATTTGCAATTACGTGAAGCCTAAACAGAGTAAAATTGCCACACTGACCCCAAGCACTACAATATCTCTTGGTCTTGCTAGGGGAGGATGTTTTACAGCAGGCTGCCCCCTGTAGAGATATTATCACAACTGCAATCTGACGTTATTTTAGCCACACAGGTCTTAAACGTTCTCAACAACAATGTACACAAAAGGAGGCTCTCTGAGCGAGCTCAATCCTGCTGCACCATCAGATTTGATCACATGGTCTACACACAGAGTGTGCTCAATAACAGCATGCTCCTGAAGTTCTCTATTCAGCAGCAGACAGAACGATCAGTGTGTGCATCACTGACCAGCCCCAAAACAAAAACGTGATCTTTAACCACTGTTCCTGATCGAGTTCAACACCAGTCCAAAATGAACACTCAACAAATGAAAATAAAAAAATGTCTTTGGAAATGAGAAAATAAACAGAGCGACACGTACTGGGACTTCTGCATCTTCAGACAACTTATCCCTTAGTGGCCAATTCATCATCAGAGGTTAACTAAGATTGATACTATTCCGCCTTAACCAAGGGACTTTATGGTTGTACTTATATGATTCTGCAAGTGGCTGTGCTTTTTGTCACAAATATGCAAAGAAAAACAACTAAATAAAAATACATAAACAGTTCAAAAAGTGTAGGGTCAGAAAAAATAATAATGTATAGGGTACTTCAGAAATGACATTAAATTGATCAAGTGACAGTAAAGACATTTATTTGTTACAAAAAAATTATATTTCAAATAAAAGCTGTTCTGTGTAACTACGCATATTAAAATGACTTCTGAAGGATCATGTGACACTCAGGACTGGAGTTATGGCTGCTAAATATTTGAAATTGTAATATTTCACAATATTGCTGTATTTGTAGTATATGTTTGATCAAAAAAGTGCAGCCTTGGTGAGCATAAGAGACTTCTTTATAAAACAAACAAATGTTAGCGATGCCAAACTTTTGAAAAGCAGTGTATTTTTAACAAACATAACTGCAAAACCGATGACAAAAATAGAACACCAGCTACTCCTGATGACACTCGCTAATTATGACGACAACAGATTTCATCTAAAAAGTAAGAAAAGGAAGAAAAGAAAGACAAGAGATCCCAAACAGCTAACCCAATGAGATTTAGAGGGGGAAATTAGCAACAAACAAAAAATTAAGAATAGCTTGTGGTGAGAAAAACCGCATGAGAGAAAAAAAGAAAAAAGAAAACGAGGGGTAACATTCCACAGTTGTTGAAGTGTTAGGCTGTTACTGACTTCCTGAAAGCAGTGGCTCTGGTCAGGGCGTAGCAAACTCCTACAAACAAAACCCACAAACACACTTCACATCTCAATTCAACGACTTTACACATGCAGCACACCCAGGCACATGCAAACAGGTGGTGTAAGTCATCTGAAACGCCTCTGTCTAAGCATCCAACATAATTCACAATTAACTGTCTTACCATGCAGAATGTTCACAGAGCTACAGGATAAATCCTGTTTCAGTCATGTGAGTCTGTCAATATTAAAAAGTATTTTCTTAATTAAAATAATAATAAAATATAAATATTGGATTAAATACTTGCCCATTAGATGAAATGTTGCTTTGGAAACTAAATTAATAATAATTTTAGTACTCCAATTTAAACTAAAAAGGAAATAAATAGAAGCGAATAAAAGTTACAAGTTACTAAAACAAATGAAAATGTAAACAAACACTATAATGGTATATAAATAATACTGGAGTGTTGAACAATGTAAAACAAGAGAGGTGATGTAAAGACTGTCAGGACAAACATCACAAATTCAGACAATTTTGGACGAACTATTTCTCAAACATGTCACATGTGTCTAAACCACATGACTAACTGTCTGTCTTCCGTCACCTGACCAATAGCAGTAGCAAGATCAGGTGATCAACTGAAGGAACATGTCGTTACACAGCCTATCTCCTCTCCTGGAAGACATCAGCCACTGTATTGAAGTGCATTACTAACAGCAATGAGTTTACCACAAATAGAGAACTGAGACTCTCTGAAATACCTTCAGATTAAAGCAGTCGACCACAGAGCAATGGCAGTTAACACACAAACATACACGGTCTACTGCATCCATCAAAGATCCTCCAAACAAAGCCTTTACACACGCACACAAACACACACACACACACACACACACAGAGGACATCCTCTCACTCATTCATAATGTGTGGCCTTTAAACGAAGCGCGCAGAGTCAATAACAGAACTTAAAAAGCCTCTAGATTAGATAAGAACTCATATTCTGCATGCTTTAAATGTTTGCCTCATAATAACAGCTGAACAAACCCGGCTAGACGTTTCTCAAACAAAATGTTAGTTAGTCAACAGTCACTTATGCTAATTAAATGTTTATTGATCTTATGTAACAGGCTTTCACTAAATACAAAGTCAATGTTCTAACTAAAAGAGGACCTGATTGGCCATAAGCCATAGAGACTCTCAATCTTGACAAAGATTATCACAACAGCCACACAGGGATGGGTTTTGAATTATGCTTTAATGCAATTTTTTTTTATAAAGCTAATAAACAGAAAACAATTAATAGTGGTGCTACCTAGAGACTGTATTTGGATTTCAAAAAGTGAAGCGAGTAATTTCTAAGCTACAAAAATCAAGACTTCTTTTAAAACAACTATGATGTGTAGACCGATTTTAAAGAGCAATATGTACAGGTGCTCGTTTACTTTGCACATTTGTGCATGTAAGCTGATGTAGATCTGCTTCTTGAGCCAACAAAACCATCCAAAATGAGCCATTACACCCTGTCTACCTCAATATACAACACATAAATTCCATCCTCAAAATTAAACTTTATAGGAAAAGGGACTTTCCTTAATAAACATGCTTTTTGAAAATAGGGGGAGGTGCCAGACTGAAGACCTTGGAACATCTCCACAGATTGTAAATCTATTCACTGCAGACACCCTCCACACACACTCCTTAGAGCAAAGAAAGGGGCTTCTGATGAAGTCAATCTACGGGGTCAAGGCCAGATTGAAGTGAGCATCTGAGGAGAGGGAGAGGAGACGGAGGAGAATGAAGAGAGTGGAAAGAGATGGAAAGAGAGTTGAAATTTCAGCATTCACCATTGATATATGACCAGTGTGTAGTGTCAGTAAGTGTGTGAGTGGAGAACAGGAATGGGAAGCGAGAGAGTAGGAGTTCTGGAATGTCAGGAATCTCACATCAGTCTCTTGGAACTGAGCTCTGAAAGCAGCAGAGAGGAGCTGGGAGCTGTAGCCGTAGCCTGGGCAGGGTTCTAAATTTACAGCAATCTTCTGGACCCACCCTGAATGATCCAGATTTACTATCTGTTTATCTGAAGCTGTCTATGAGTGAAGTGTAGAAAAATGGTTATCAAACGATATAATGATGTAATCTGGACATGCCTTTGAACTTGAACATGAAACAAGGACAAAATGTGTGTGCACACATGGGATCTACTGTTCCTTTCTCATCCAAATTGCAACAACATAGAAAAGGGCGAGACAGAAAGTGCAGATTTTTTACACTGCACTAATTTTTGGGGAAAATCTCCAGAATTGTTCAATGTGGAAAAAATTTGTTCAACTGAGCACTAAACTCTGACTGGTAGCTAAAATAATTAAATTGATCCAAATCTTTAAAGTTAGCATGAAATGGAAATTCAGCCTGTTTTTTTAAATGATCCATGTACGCTCTGGTAATTTGATTTTCTACTTAAAAAGAAACAAGAAACAAGAAATGGTTCAATTTTTGTTTCTTTACGTTTTGTTTTTTTTAAATAAAAAAAAGGAAAAACAAGACAAGAAAAATTTGTTTATGCTTTAAAGGGCACCTATTATGGATTTTTGAAAATGACCTTTCATGTAGTGTGTAACAGATCTAAGTGAACAAAAACATCCTGCAAAGTTTTAAATATGAAAGTTCACCGTATACAAAGTTATTGTCTCTCAAAAGTAAGAGTCGACTCGGAGTCGCTGATTTGAATCGATAGACGACCGATGCTTTTTCTCTGTCTAGATGACGTCAACTTGACAAGTTATTTGAATAAGATACGCCCACTTATTGCGCTCGTAGATGCCAGGGAATACTTGAAAACATCATGGCGACGAGACGCTGTGTTCTGAAGTGCGACGCAAAAGTAAACTTTTTTCATCTGCCCAGGGAGGAGCATTTGAAGACTAAGTGGCTACAGTTTATATATACAACTATAACTGTATATTTACAGTTTTGAATGATGTCTTAATCTTATCTGTATGATCAAAACTGACAGAGTATTTAAACATTTTTCTGCTGTTATCAGGAAACAATGCAAGTGATCGCGGCGATGCTGACCAGACAAGTGTGTAGTTGTGCTCTCTACGAGATACTGGCAAGAAATATATGCAACAGCCCAACAGTAAGAAGAAACATTATTGTAACTAATAGAAGATCAGATGACCTGAAGGTACACAGACTCGAAATGCCTCCATTTTCTTTTTCATTTTTAATCAAAACATCATAACTGGAACTTTTAGTCCAGATCAATACCGCCCCTTTCTTACAATCAACTGCAAGCTTGCCTTCAGATCTGTCTCCATTTTAACCAAGTCCCGACTTACATCATTTTATTTTCTAATAATCTGTTTGACTTGGATGACAATACAGAAGAAAATCTATCGCTACTTCCGTTTCATTTTAATAAATGAACAAGTATTAATTGGGGGACTGGATTAATTGAACTTTGCAAATGACTGATGGCCCAATTCTGCAGAAAGATTCTGTGTGGGTCTGGTCATGACCGAGACAAAGAAACAAAGGACCTGGTGTGGAGAAATTCATCCTTTTACAGTATAGATACAGCAAGTTCATTCATAATAGATAAACACACCAGATCACATGCCGCTTCGCTCTCTGTGGAATCCCGTTGCTGCATCTGCTGGTGTGTGAATGCGTTGTGACAGTTGTGTGCAAACCCCTATAAAACATCCTAGCATGTAGTTTGTCATAGATGTGTATCTCAAGGGAGACCATGCATGCATTTCTGCATGCAAATGATTTTGTGCCTATGCAAGCGCATGATTTTATTACATGAGACTTCTGTGGGTGTGTACAGATGTTCAGAAATGTCTGTGGTTTCACGCAGGTATGTATCGTGATGGATATATTCAGCGCAGCAGCCGCAGTCTGTCTCCTCCGCTGCCTTGCTAAGCAAATAGAAAAATCACAGATGAATCTTTAATACCCTTTACAGTATGACTGCGACATTACACCACAATAATTGTTGAGTGACATGCAGGGAATGCATCATGTTCTGCACTGGCTCATGCATCACCAGGCTCCCCATGCGAGCACTGCCCATAAAAGAACACACTGGATCTGTGGATTAGCCATGGTAACAGATCTGCTGCTCACACCCACCATGAGCGAGAGAAAGAGAGTGCGCACGATCACAGCTCTGACCTGTATGAAGGATGATGTAAGCAACTAAAACACATCGGGTTTGGTTACAGAGCAGCACCATGTGACAACACAGCCAGCCAATGGGAGAACCGCCTACTGACTGAGCATAGTTACACAAACACACACACAAACTACACAGAGCTATATATGGCTGGAGTGTGTTAGCCATTTCAAAATAAATAAATAAAAAATCTAATAAAACAAAACAAGTTCCCTGGCATTCCTCAGAGCCTAGCTTCTGAGCTCCCTTTCACACAGATCCTCTAATTATAGAGAAACCACAAGACACTTTTGCTCATATGCAAGACAACACAGCGCAGAAGAGAACAGGAAGGGTTTGGGTCAATTCACAAGCTGGAATTCTTTTTTGAAAAAACCTGCGGGGAGAGAGAGGGAGAGGAAGCCAGTGGCGCTGCAGAGGCTGTCTGTGTTTTCCGTGCGGAAGGATTTAGAGGGCGGGCGTCAGGATAAGCAAAGGTGGGGACAACACAGACCTGAAGTCTAACAGGTTTACTGAGGTAATCCCTCAAAAGAGAATACAAGTGTGTATGTGTGTGCTTCGAGTATGGATCCACTCCTTAAACACACTTTACCTAATCTAAACAGTCAGTGGACAGAGGTTAAAAACATAAAAGGCAAAATATCACAAAATATTATAAAAAAATACAATAAAATCAGTAATATTGTGAGCTTTTCTTTAAAAAACTTTGCCTTTGATGGCAAAGTTGCCATTACTCCAGTCTTCAGTAGGCATGGGTATCATATGGCTTATTGGTCCGGTACTATAACGGAATTCTTATTAGGTTTTTTGTGTTGATGCACTTTTGAGAAATGTTGGGACAGATTGCTTGTCTTTCCGCACTTACAAGCAAAGGTCTTGTTCCACTTGTGGCAATGAGCATTGACTCTAGTGAAGTGTAACCACACTTTTGTAGGTTTAGTTCTCTCCGCCACCGTCACTAATTAAGCAGGGCTTTCGTGTTGTGCGCACTGTACCGTGCGAGAGGCACAGACTCCGACGCGAGAGAGATCTCTCTTCTGGATTGTGAACAGGCAAAAACGCATCATAGACAATGTCTTAATGTTATAGCAATTTAGAAATGGTTGGTAAAATAAAATTTCCAAGACAACGTTTATGTAGCAATAAACTGGAAATTTATTTTCTGAAATTCTCCAGTATCAAAAGCAGAACTGATTACACTGTGCTTATTAATACTACAGTCTTTCGTAATTTAACCCCCGAGGCCCATTAAGTACTGGGTTTCAGTACCCATCCCTAGTCTTTACTCTTTAGTGTCACATAATTCTTCAGAAATCATTCTAATATCCTGATTTTCTCCACAAATCACAAGTTCTTATTATTATAACTTTTGAAAATAATAATAATAATTGAAAATAGAATAAAATCTGAAAACAATAATTATTTTTTGTGGAAACGGTAATACACCTTTTCAGGATTCTTCGAAGAACAGAAAGTTCACAAGGAATTAATTTGAAAGAGAAATCATTTGTAACATTATAAAATGTCTTTACTATTACATTGATCAATTTAACGAGTCATAATACAAAATATAAATTTCTTTAAAAAAAAAACTTTTGAACATAGGGTAACATTTATAGTCATTATGCAAATCATTTCATAGCTGAAGACAATCATTAGATTGATGATACATTATGAAAAGCAAATTTCTACATATATGAATCATGCATGATGTGACCAGGGATATTAATAAAGTTATTTAGGTTAATTGTGATTGTTGAGAACACAATAAATTGTTTTTCGCAAGAGATACACTGACTAACATTTTAGGCAATTGTTATGTTCATGCTATGGCTGATGTAAAATGTACATTATTTTGTCCCAAATCAGATGCACTGCTTCAACATTAAAGGTGCAGTAGGACATCTGGGAAAATGCTAACTTTAGCCTGATAGCACTAACTAAAAGCGTACGTCCCACCCTCCCTGAAAATCGTCGTATAAAGCATGGTGCTGAAAGCATGAACGTGCACAGCCCAGAATACCAGAGACAATGTTACTGCAATACATCATGTGTCATTTACCGGTGAGAAAACTTTATAGTACAGTTAGTAACAGTACTACAATACCAAAAGTAAACAAATTCTTAAACACGGAATTAGATGCAGCAAGTTTTTGGTTTGTTTAGATAGCAAAACTTGTCAGTGTAATAATATTTCTTGAATGCAAGGGGTTCCTCAATGAGAGTCTGCTTGTTTTGCTGCTTGCCTGTCGTTCTTGCTCTGCCTGCACAACGTACGTGAACACTCTGATGACTTGTGATAATGTCTGCGTGAACAGCCAGCGCAGTGGTATGCAAACACACATTGACCGACAAGGAATACATATAGGACCGTTCAGACTAAACAATACGATTCAACGAACATTCTATGGTCCTACGCCTTACACAGACGACATATATTTATAAAAATACATTTAGACAACTTAACGGAGTGATTGCTATCAGGATATGAGGAGACTTTCAACCAGCATAACAACACAAAAAAATCAATGGCACCTTTAAAGCATTTTGGAATGGACAACCATTCAAAAGTGTAGGGGGGCCATATGATTTATTATAAGAAATGAATACTTTTACTCAAAGAGGCTGCACCAAATTGATCAAAAGTAAAGTTTGATGAACACTAAATTCATCAAACAATCAAAAATTCTTTTTTTATATATTATAAATATAAATAAATATATATATTTTATATATATATGTCAGGATATCAGGGAGTCAGGGTTTCCTTGTTTTAGTTAAGGCTTTCTCCTTTCTCCTTTCCACATGCGCTTGCGCTCCCGTGGCGTCTGTCGTTGAACCATGAACTGTGCTGATGACGACGAGGACGTATCAGCAAAGGATTACTAGTCCTTGCATTAGCTTTACTAGGCTGCTAGATATATTTATAGAGATGAGAAATAAAAACCTGCCCTGTTCAGTTATGTTCGAGGCATTATGCGCACCAGGAAAAACAAATTTGACGACGTAGTTTAGGTGGCAGGGGTGTGTTGCTTAGGTGTCCGCCTTAGTTCCAAAGTGCTGCGGGACACCCTGGGAGTAATGATGCTCAAGACTTTTCAAAAACATTAAAAAAATTCTTAAATTATAATGTAAACAAGAAATTTGAATGATAATGTAAACAATTTTGTAACGAGATGTACAATGTAAACGAGAAGCAAATGTGTTACAAGCTCCACATCCAAATTCCACCATACCTTTGCTTCTTACATCTAATGGATGGAGTCTACACGTTTTATCAGTTTATGATAAGAGAGATGAACAGAGTTGAAAGTATATAGTAAATATGCAAGTATTCAATAGAATTAATAATTAATGAGTATGTAAGCCGTGTTCAGCACGTCGAGCATGGTTGTAATCATTTGTTTCAAATGCTAGAGGTAAAAATTCAAATTAAAAATAAAAGAAAACTGAATCTATTAGACTGCTGAATCTTCAATGTGCCATCTAAAGGAAACTACTAATAGAAAGAGGGAAGGAAAGTGTCTGTATGAGTGAAAAAGGGTGAGCTAAAGGAGGAAATGCAGTTGTTCCTTCTTTCTGTCACTTTACAGTGATTTGCAGACAGACAGCGCTATAAAACACAGACACAGAGCCTTAACAGATCTCAAAGGAATGTGTGTTTTAACCATGTTTAACCAACAGACTCTGATCTTTCAAAATTCAAGGGCTCTAGGATTAAAATATTGATTTCAGTATTAAACAATGCCTCAAATACATATCTTGCTTTGAGCTTGAAGATTATCAACCTTTCCTGTGATTTGCTGTATGGAAAAAAACACTGTATTTTGAACCTACTTGAAAGCTGTCTGGCTGTTCTAATAGACTGTATAAATGACCTTGAGCACGATAAGAGAAGAGCGCAAATAAATGACGCTGTGAGGACAGAACTGTGGCAGAGGGCAGGGAAAAGCCAAGCTGCTCTCGTTTTTTCCACCTCTACACACGTCGTCTCAGTTTCTTATCAAAGAGCACAGATGCTGACAAAGAGAAATCCAGCGCTGGAGACAGAGCACTTGCACGCCTGCAAGAAACACGCCAAGAAGCTAATGTACACAAACACACAAGAGCGTACAGCATATACAGTGTGTTTATGTGTGTGTATATATATATAGATAGATAGATAGATAGATAGATAGATAGATAGATAGAGAGAGAGAGAGAGAGAGAGAGAGAGAGAGAGAGAGAGAGAGAGAGAGAGAGAGAGAGAGAGAGAGAGAGAGAGAGAGAGAGAGAGAGAGAGAGAGAGAGAGAGAGAGAGAGAGAGAGCGAGCAAGAGAGATTTATATATAGATTTATATATAGATTTAGCGCGCAAATAGCCTTGCAATTGACAATCTCTGGATACACTGAGATGGTGTGTGAATATGCATTGATAATGATATTCAGATTTTGGTGTCAGACTGGGACGGAAGTATGGTTGATTTGAGGCCACCAGGTCTAAATCCTCAAATATTACTCGGTCTAGAAATCTGAGATTCACAAACAAGATTTTCTAATGTAAGGACAACAATGGATAATGCAAATTGCAAACTTGGTAGCCCACTGCACAAAAGAGTGATTTATCTCCTCAAATCTCCATCAAAGCTATGATCAAAACATGATCATACACAAATAAAGGTAAGAACTGAACATCTGAACAGAAATATAATTTTTCTTACCTCTTGTTTATGGGCTTCTCATCCTTTTCGTAGGGTTTAACGAACCATTTTCCAATGCGTACGAAACTGCGGTTCATCAGACAGCGCTCCAGCAGGTTGTGAATGGCCTTGAAGAGAAGAGTTCGACATTCGTAGGACAGACCGCTCTCCCACACGCCGTCATCCTCGCCTGTGGAGAGGACAAACACACAGAGACCCGGTCACCAGCCTGCTGCTGTCTATAAACATCTGATGTAACGTTCGTAAGTAAAAGCAATTTGCAGAAGTGAATGACAGAACACAAACAAAAAATAAGACAATTATACAACTTTTTTTATACAAAGGCAAAAAAATATTCACTATACTTCACTAATACAATAACTGCAATTTTTAACTGACCAGAAGAAAAACAAGATCACTCTACAATGCTGAGGCTGCATATCTGCACCATACTAAATTCATTCTGGAAGTTTCAGGTCACATCTCTCTTTTTATTACATAAAATGTTCGCTTTCCTGCAGTTTCTATCCTTTCTGAACACACCAGCTGGACTGGGCCATTTCTTAAGTCTAAAGAATCTAAATGTCAGGTATGTTCATGTTTGACAATTTCAAACAATGCTGCATCTGATCACTCAAATTTAAACCAATCCAGACCTCCTGCTGATTTTTAGCCAATTAAAAGCTTGGGCCATTAATTGAATTTAAGAGAGACCTATGCACCTGCAGAATAAAAAAAGAAAGAAATAGATTTCTGAAGCTCTTGTTACTTTTAAAGCAATGCAGGATTCTGCTTGATTTTTATTTCTTTATTTGACTGGAGTTAATTAATCTGATGCACTGATTCTAGCAAATGCCATCTTGCCTTGCACAGACTAGACTTGCAGGTACAGTGTCCAACAGGGCTGTAAATCTGAGGGCTGGTTTGTTTCTGGATCACGTTCGGCAGTGGCCTCTATGCTTCAGTAATCTCATTAGGAGTCACTGCTTAAACCTGGCAGCTCTTAAGCTCCTTTCAAACATGTCTCTGTGCAGCACAGCTCCCATGAGCACCCAGAGGCTGCACGCATTACACCACCCACCCACACTTGCCCGCCCGCAGGTCTGCAGATGGATACACAACAAATCCACTTGATAAAACAGTAACAAACAGCTCAGATAGGATTCCCCAACACCGCAGACGTCTGAGACAACATAATTGCCCCAGTGTTATAAATTAGACACACATTTAGTTAAGGTGACAACAAAAAAGCACTTGATCATTTGCAGGTAAAAAGAAGCTGAACATATCTTCCTAACCAATCACAATCATCTTTCTGGTCATGGCATGCACTCTATACAATGTGTATACTTAAAACGCGGTTACTGTACCTGTTGCAGCTAACAACCCTGCATATTTATTTGTTTTTCCTTATGACTGCATTTTAAATGCTTTGCATAAATGTTTAAATAAAAGATACAGATGCAGTTTGTGGCTACTTTGATCAAGCCATCAGCTATCAATAATAGTTCTGTACACCCTAGGGGTGTAACGATTAAGAGCTAGACGATTAATAGTTAAAAGATCGCAATCTCATTCTTGATTCAAACACCCACGCAAACTTATTCCCATGTTTCACATGAACATCGAGTATTTTGCTGCTGCCCGTGTTAATGAATGACGAGTGTCCACTGGCACGAAGCAGAGCAAGCGTTTTCAATTCATTCCCATGGAAGTTGAGCTTCTCTCTCGCGCATGGATGTAAAGCTCTGAAGCTCCTGGAGAGCTACTGTCCTGCAGACTTCAGTTCCAACCCTGTTCCAACACATTTGCCTGTGATTATCAAGTAACCCGGAACAGCTTGATTAGCTGGTCCAGGTGTGTTTTATTGGGGTTGGAGCTAAAATCTGCAGGACAGTAGCTCTCCAGGAGCAGGGTTGGAATTAATTGAAACCGCTCACTTCTGCTCTGCTTGCTTCGCGCTAGTGGACGAGAGGGTCGCAGTCACGCTTCCGATGTGAACGCTCTCATTCATTGATATGGGCAGTGACAAAACACGTGCTGCTCACACTCCGCTGGCGCTTGTGATGTAAAACTGTTTAAAACAAGGACTTTGGTTAACCTTTGAAAGTACGATCATCACACTGCAACATTCAAATCCAAGTTTGTGCTGCCGCTGATCCAGAGAGAGAAGCTGCCATGTAAATGTACAGTATGAAGCAGCTTCACAAACAAAGAGTGTTTTCAACCACACATTATCGTTATTTATGGTTTACAAACATTTAAATAAGTGAAAGTTTAAAAAAGTGTTTGTCATTGAATCATTCATTTAAATGATTTATTCACAAACACGGATTCATCCAATAATGTCTGAATGAATGTGACCGACTCATTTTATAAAAATAAAAAATAAAAGTATTTCGTTCAAATTAATATATCTTTTAAATACAAATTAGTGTAAATCTGAATTTATCCAGATTCATGCAGCTCTAGTTCAGTTTTTATCACGGTTTCAGGGTAACGGTTTGAGTACGGTTTGGTTCAACTCTTTACGTTCACTCAAAACATAACCTATTATGCTTGCTAGGATACTCAACAAGACAGGCATGTTGACAATTTTTGTGTGAATTTTTCCATTCAAGCACATGGAAAGGTTTTTACATTCAAAAACATCAAAATGAATAAGTATTAGGCTATTTTCTACAGCTCTTCAGCAGGTCCACCGGTCCATCGGCAACATGTGGTTCGGCCACCAGTGGGAAACATGACGCTCACGGATCCGTCAGAGATCACTTGTTGTAGGCTACATCTGTTTTACAAAATGTGCCTTGTTTTAATGAAAATTTTCTACATAAACTTGTAATGTAATGCATTTATGTGTTTGTTATTAGTCTGCAGCCGAAACGTATTATTATTATTATAAATATAATATATTATGGTCTTTAATTCATTTTCAATTCGTACAAAACCACTTTAATGTTTGTGTTCGCTGTTTACATATTACTTTTTTATACAGTAAGACAGTTGTGATTCTGATTATTTTTGCCTTCATTTATTCAAAACCTTTAACTATAAAGTCCCTCTTCCTCAGGAAACTGTCTCCTAATAACTTACATACACAACACATGCAGTTAATGGTCTAAATACTAGCTTTATTATTGCCTGATACATGATAATAATCTGTACAATATTGCGATCTGAGCATAGTGTTATACATAGGCTATAGTCGGCTAACGTGGATATATCGATAAGCTAACACTGGTCTCTCGCCAAGACACCTGGACACGCCTATTCTCCTCACACCACAACTCAGTTGGTCTCTGACCGTTGTTCTATCTAACCCTGGCCTGTCCTGCTCTTTTGGCCACATCGCAGGCTCATAATTATATGGCTGAGGTCCATCATACGAGTAAACATTTAGGCTACAATTTCCTCACCGTCCGAACTGTCATTGCGATCCATTGCTTTCCTATCGTTTACTTTGACCACACTCCCTCCCGTTACGTCACTTCCGGTGTGGCGGTTTCCAAATGCGGAAGTAAAATTTTCACACAAAAATTATTCTAGAAGCCTAAATAGCGTTTTATAAGTATATGTTTATATTTAAATCTAGTTCCTACATTATTTTTCTATACATTGGCTCACTGGGTACTCTAACCTGCAACATGCCCTTTAAATACAGAAAGCACTAGAGATGCACCGATTACAATTTTCTAGGCCGAATCCGATTTTCATTGAGTTTGACCTGCCGATACCGATTTTATAAGATTCCAATTTTATTTTTTCTAACCACTTTTTTATTTTCAATAACACAAATATTTATTTTCTCTATATATATATATTTTTTTTTTTAAACACCATATACTTTTACTCAAACTCAATAATAAAAACAAGTTTAAATGGGTACATTTTCTATAAGGGCCGATTCACATATAGCGGCTAAAAACGCGTAGAAAACGCTAGGCGCTCCTTTTTCCAAAGTGCTAGGGCGGTTGCGCTCCGTAGGCGTCTGTCGTTGCTAAGCTTCTTGTTGTTAAGGTTCTTGTCACGTGACCTATGGTGCGCTTGCGGCATTCTGAAAAGTTGAGATGTTTTTATCTCGATGCGGACGCGCTTGGAAAAAACGAGCACCGCGACGCTTCCATTATGAGCGCGCATACCGCGCGCCTACATTTGAAATAACTAACTTGAGCGATATGTGAACAGGCCCTAAAGAGTCTTCATTTTCTTTTCTGACATAGCCTAGTCCAGTACAACACACGACATGCAAATTCTGTGCATTTTGGGCACTTTTAAATCCTTTTTTTAAAAGTGTGCTTTCACTTTAATTGAGCGTGAGCAGCGCAGCAAAAATAGACACGGCGCCCGAGTGCATTTGACCGGCATAAAATCGGCATTTGTCAGACTGACCGGCCGATCGCCAGTCATGGCCGTTCACGTGAAAACCGGCCGGTTCCGGTCACGGGCCGGCCAATCGGTGCATCTCTAGAAAGCACCGTGTGCTTTCAGGTCTCACTTGCAATCACACCAAGATGATGGCGGCATAAATAACTGGTCATAAAGAGTAGAAGGCACTGAACATTGAACAAAGTTTAGAATCCAGAATGCGTAACCATCAACGGAAACATACATTGGGTGGAGAATAGCACAGAGAACCGTTACACCCCTAGTTCACTCGGGTCTGCATTAACCATTTTACTACATTCCCACACAATCAGTGTAGAAGATTCATTGTGGGGCAAATCATAAGGTCATTCAATCAGAGTTTGTCTGCATGCAGTGAAATAAGTGCAGACTGAACGCAGCTGAAGAACTGGAATCAGGCCAGAAGGCAAATCTATAATTCGTTGATGTCTCCTGAAAAGGCAGCAAGTAGCACAATTCACTTTTAAAGGATGTCATTGATTTGACTAACAGCTTGGCAACAATGAAACACCTTGTCTTTTGTCAAAGCAGAGAGAGAGGCAGAGAATGAGAGAAAATTAGGTGGTTTTGGCTGTCTCATGCATCTTTTAATAGGCTAAGTACAGGGCCAGCTACTTTTCACCTATACACAGATACACACTCTTGACAGAATCATTCAAGGTAAGACACATTAACCTCAGAGTCCATGAAAATCTCCCATTCATGCAACATCTAAAAAAACAAAAAGGCATTGATCTTTTTACTAGGGATGTGCGCAACTAATTTCATTAACGTTTAAACTTAAATTTTTCAACCGACTAAGTCTGATCCCGCCCCCCAGACACAGTCTGTATACACAATCAATATGAAATAGACTACATAATCTATGAACAGTCAAATGCTGAATGCCACAAAAATAGGTCAGATACATGCAATGTCCTCATATATTAAACTTGAGCGTTCACTTAAACAACGTTAGATACCTACAATTATACTACAGGGCTGTTGAATGCTTGATTCTGATTGGTTGAGAACGTTCTAAGGTGTGCAATTATTTTCAGGGAAACGCACGGCTAAAGTAGTTCCAGCAGGTCTTGACCGCATTACAGTTCCATATCACTTCGCGTAGTCAACTGTAATAACGGAAAATAGGATACAATTCATAACAAGAAAAACATGTAGCCACATGCGCTTGATCTGCCATTTTCGATGTCTAACTTCACAATAATTGGAAACATGCAGTTTAATTTTAATAAATAAAGTATAGTCCTATCTATAATCAATAGAAAATTAAACTGAATAGCCTAGGCCTAGCCTATAATAAATTGATAGTCCTGCTGCACGGGTTTTCGTAATTATTGCAGATAATAGGCTATAACAAATAAATGATTATTGATAGGCCTATACTTGTTAAAAGGACTTTGTGTTTCATTTATTAGGCTAGTCTACTGTCAATATAAAAAAAATATATAAAAAAACATGAACGAACTAATTAAAACGAATTTAATTAATAAATAAATAATAATATTGACGCACATAGCCTATGCTTCTCTCCCTCTCCCTCTCTCTCTCTCTCTCTCTCTCTAATAACTGCATAAAACCGGGGACACACTTATAGGCCTACAGTAAGGCCCTTTATGAATGTAATTTATTATGATTGATCATGCCCAAACGCGCGTGTTCAGCGCGTTCAGTCTGTGATCGCAGTCTGGGTTTAACATCTGCTGCAGTCAATGGAAACAGTCAAAGAATGTTTCAGCCAGTCGTTGAGTGATAGCAGAGAAGCAGACTAATGCTGGGGACACCTCCGTTACTAACTCTAAAATGACGTTTTGGAATTAGCAACGGAGGCATGGGATTAGATGCGCAGGAAATTAGTTCTACATACAAGAGCGTTTTAATGACAAAAACTTTACAAACGTCTTGAAATACATCATTTGAACAATGTTTCGAGGTGTGGTAACTGTAGTATAAGCGGAATAATTGACTTCAGGCCGTTGAATTATTATAAAAATAATGCACACCGAGGTGTAACGGCCACTCCACTTCGCGTCGTGACCGCATTACCACCTCGGGTGTGCATTATTTTTATAATAATTCAACGGCCTGTCGTCAATTATTCCTTACTTAAAAGGCAGTGCAGGACCAAAAAGTTAAAACCTAATAGACTGCCTATTATAAACAGACGTCCTCAAATAAAAGGTAGTCCACACAAATTAGCATGATAAGGTATTGTTGTTCATTGTTGTACCTATACATTATTTAAGCGTATTCTCTTCATTGGGATGTTGATACAGGAACTTTTCAAGTGTCAATTAAGTGTAATTTCTCCTTTAATCCGATTTAAAATTCCATACCGTATTGTCCCTCATAATCGATAGTATAACAAGCCTAGAAGCTTTTGTAACCGCAAGAGACAATAATCCAAAATCTCTACTGACTGACACATTTCTACCGGTTAGGGCTGTCACTTTACGTTCGAAAATCGATTGCACAATCAATCTGACCAACCAACACAAGTTTCGAAAATGAAAATAGGGAATCGATTTTAACGTCCTTTTTTTTTTTTTTTTACCAAAAATGTGTTTTAGGTGGACAGATCAATACAGTACACAGAACATGTAGGACGTTGGAAAATAACAATGTCTTTTTTGTTAACAAAATCAGGGCTCGAATTTCGGCGCGGGATTGCGCATAATTTTAATCATTCCCGCATGTCTCCCACTTATACTGCGGGAAATTCCCTCAAACATTGATTCACTTTAGCATGTAGGTTGTATTAGTAAATGAATCCACAGAGATTATAAAATAAAATCAGTCATTTTAAAACTTTCTGTGAGACGCAATTTCACAAGCAGCGCGAGTGATTCAGTGGTGCAGCGTCTTCTCTCTCTCGTCTCTCAAGATGGGCTGCACAAGCGCGCTGCAGGCGATAATACACTCTCGCGTTTCGGGAGTCGTAATAGATGGAATTGTCACTTGCATAATCGGGCTAGCATTGCATCATGAGTAACTAAAGTTTACCATTTGCACGTCTTTTTAAGTCCTACCAGTTTAAACATTCACGCGATCTTAAACTATTCGGTAGGGCAGGCTATAGCAGGCTACTTGCACGCTGTCTGTCTATGTTTTTTTTCGTCACACATACAAGCCGCCTCACAAACCGCTCGCGGGTAACAAACGTTATCTTTCGTGGATTATATCGCTTTAACAGTCAAAAACATGCGAAAATCATGTCAATTTCGGTCTTGGTGAGTATCCTCTAAACACAGTCGGTTATGTCTTAAGCATACATCGCACGTGACCACAATGTTGGTGGCTACAGGATCCATGCACTAGCTCTTAAAGTGACAGCAGCCATATAGTCTGGCATTAATTTGGTTGTCAAAACAACAAAACATAGCTTTCATTTTAAGGAATCAGGATTAATAGCCTATGTATTTATAGTCAGGACTAAAATACTACCCAGTGTTTTTTTTACATTTGATTACTTATTCAGTCTCTAGTACTATTTCTGAATACTAGTGTCAGACCTAAGCAAAAACTTTTCTCTTTACTTCTCTTTATAGGTAACTTTATTCTATTGTATTTATTTGTGCTACTTTTTTCAATTTAATTAAAAGATTGAAATCAAACTTCCTTGTGTTGCGTAAATTCTTAAGAACAAAATAACCCCATTGTAAAATGCAATGAGTTTAAATGCAAAAAAATATTTTTTTATGCAAAAAAAAAAAAATGCATTTATCTCCTAAATACATTTAGGAGATAAATGTAATAATAAAAAAAAATACTAAACTCCCCCCTCAAATTAAAAATTCCCCCCCATAAGAATAACCTAAGGGGGGATTTCCCCCCCATTTTCCAAAACGAAATTCAGGCCCTGAAAATGCTTTTTAATATTCGCTATTACTTCAATGCAAGTGAACAAGCGTGCCGTTATTTGTTGCTTAGTGAGGTGCGTGTTCAAGCAAGCCAAAAATGCACAGATTCTGCGCAATACGCTGCATTTAATATATCAAGAGGACTCACGAGTTGTGTATTTGCGCTAAATCCGCGCAGCTTTGGCTACACGAACTTCCCCACCAAAGTGAGTAAACCTAGAAACACGCCAAATTGGCTCGTGATTTGACAGCGTTACCCACCAAAGTTCGTTTTTACCTGCATTTGGCGGGTTGGCGGATGTTAATTTCAATCCCTGAATGTTGCACTTCTGTTTGTCATTGTGCACAAAACTTCACGCCAATAAATCATCAGAAAATTGCTGACTTGAGCACGTCTTTACGCCCTCTTTACGCCCTCTTTACGCCTCCTAATGCCTGTTAGTTGTCCGTGGATTTGCCTATATTTGGTGTTGAAAATGGAAAAGTCTTTAGATATGGAAAATCGATTTTACAATCGATTCAATGAACACTTGTGTCTCAAAAATCAAACAGGATTTTTTCACAAAAGTGACAGCCCTACTACCGTTTAATCGCGCATCCCTAATTCGATTAAATCATCCCTATGCAAAATTACTATATGGAGCTTTTAATATGAAACTCAAAAACACTATACTTAATATGAAATCTCAGCTATAGGGAACACGTCCCGTGTTTACCCAGATTGTGAGCCTGTGCGTTAGGATGGCATTAAGATGATGAAAAACCAATGAAGGCATCACTGTCACTTCCACTTTCAATAACGGCAAATCATCCGTCTAACTTTTTTTTATATAAACAGCTGCCTTAAAATCTACTGTTGTGTGTCAACGGCATTTCATTCCTCCTTTAAACCAAACCATCATGTTCACTATTTCTACTGCGGGGAGGAGGCACCTGGTTTCTATCAAGCGTTCCCTATGACCTTGTATCTTATGGTCTAACCACTACCCACAGAGCGCGAGACACAAAGAGAGGTAGATAGCTGACTTACAAAGACCCATGTGCTCAAAAGGAACAATATAGGACTCAAAACACACAAACCACCCGGTTCACACAGTCCAGCCAAGATAATCATGGGTGGATATAAGTGCATATATGAGAGTACCTTTAGGGGGGAAGAAATTCAATTAAAAACCAATAATAATGAAAATAAATCGTATTATTATTATTATTACTACTACTATTATTTAAATATTATTTATTAACAATAGTTATATTTATTATAATTATTGTTAGTAATGAATAACTGCAAAGTTTGAGTGAATCTTAATAATATAAAAATAAACATTAAATAATTATATTTACACAGAGGTGTGAATCTTCACATAGATTAAGAATCAGAGGCTACCAATTCGATTATAAAAAAATGATCGATGCGATACAAAACAGTATAGTTTTATGTTAATGCCATGTCAGCATCTGTGGCTATCTTCATGACAAAAACTGAACTACAAAAATTACAAATTACATACGTAATAAAAACCAGGCAAACAGAAAAAAAACACAGTTATTAATATTATTCAAGATTTTAATATTAACATAAGATACACATTTTAAACCCTTTTCTGGTAAAATCTTACTAAACAAGTCCTGAAGTAAGCTTACTTCATCAAAAGGTTTTCTACTTGCATTCGAAGAGGGACAGTCCAAAAAAAAAAATTATAATGGAAAGGGGGGTATCACGATACATCTTTTCCTCCCATTCTTTTATATAGTATAATATTAATAATAATTACTGTATTAATAAATCACATTATTGTTATTTTATCTTTGTAAATTAAAAATAGAACAAAGATGCAAACAACAAACAGTCGAACAAGAACAATATAAGAAAAACTAAATTAAATTAACAGTGCTTTTTCATTTACATTTTATATATATTATACATATTTAAAGCACATCCTGCACTTTATTTTCAGATACATGCATGTTCTTTTTGCAAAAAACTAAACATCAGACGCAATAGGATAAGAAACTCAAGATAAAGCAAGGAAGGCAGTAAAGTAAGAGATAACATCAGACGCAAATGCTTTGCTTTCTAAAGAAAGACATGCGTAACTTTATTAAGAGTAGCCTACTTACAATAAATTAACATGTACAGCACATTACTATATATTACAGGCCTATTTAATTACACTTTTTTTTTTAAAATCGATTCTTTGGTTTTTATGCATTGATGCAAAATCATTCATGCAAAAACAATTACATTCCACATCGCAGTTTACACATTTACAATAAAAACTGTAAATTATTGCAGATATATGAATGCCATCTGTAGAGACAATAAGAGAAATTCAGAGCTGTACCCTAACCGGACCACAACTAGGAGGCCAGAACATGCTGGTGTTTTCAGCATTCCCTGTATTATTCAGTGCACCGGCAGGGAGTACCATATTATCATGCCTCAGACACACATGGGCTCATAATAGCAGGACAGTGAGCCCTGCCCCTTAGTGTAGAGCTGCTCCCTACAGCCACAGGTTCCTATGCAGGAGTCATTAGATCAGCTGTAGGGTCATTAAACAGAGAGATTAATGTCTGCTCAACCATTGGCCCCAGGGGATTGCGCCATACCAGGGAAGAGCCAGAGCTGTGTGCTACAAGAGCCTCTTCTCTTTCTTCCTGCTTATTTTCTCTGTTGTCTTTTTCTCCCCATCTCCATCTTTCTTTAATTCTGTCTACCTCACCTTCATCCTCTGCTGTAATCCATCTTCCCTCTCTTTCTATATGCACCTCCATTCCTTTCTCTTTTCCTTGTGCCCTTGGCTTTCCTTTCTTTCTCGCTCGCGCTCTTTTCTCTGATTTTGAGTGCAGAGCCATACAAGGACCGGAGAGCTTCAATTACTAATTAATGCCCATTTCCAAAGATGACAGGAGAGCACACCAAGACACAGAGAAACGCTAAGGAAAGAGAAGCATAAAGATGGAGGAAGGAGGAGGCAGGGCTACCCCTTGTCTCTGGTTTGGGGAATTAAGTACAAAAGCCAATGCATCATCAGGACAGGGTGAACAAGTCTGACCACACCATAGTTTCAGTAGCACACACACACACACACACACACAAGCAGCAAACAGCACTCGCTGAAAATTGTAAGTGCGTTTCAGAGACAGATTACTGAGGAAATGTATCAATAACGATTACAGGCAATACCATAGATACTACATCTATATGATGTCAATTCTACCGGTTCCTATATTATTATGATTATAATTTATGACATAAATTTCATAAATTATGAAACACTTCTAACACTTTTTTTTGTCACTACATTCATATGTTTGGGTTAATACTTTTTTTTTAAAGAAATTAATACTTTTTATCAGCAAGAATGCATTAAATTGAACAAAAGTGACTGTAAAGACACTGTTTCAAAAATATATCTATTTTAAATAAGTGCTGTTTTTTTCCCATCAATCAATAAAAATAAATCAGTATCCGCAAAAACCTTTTAGCATTGTTGGACTGTTTTTAACATTCGGAATCATGTCGGTACTAAAATTTAAAAAATGTGATGGCAGCATTTCTGCAGTACCGGGTTTATTTATACAGTGAATATTATATGCAATGTTGTTCAACATTTGATTACTTTATTCAATTTTGGTACCTGAAACTACTGTTAGATACCTAAATAACCTGAAAAGCACTGTTTATTTTATCTTTGCTCTACTGAATGTATTAGTGCTGTTGCTTGTAGTTTGATTATTTGTTCTTATTTTCTTTATTTTTATTTGACAATAGCCCTTTTTCTCTAAACATAGCTCGCCTCATATCGAACCATAACGAAATCCTGAAACTGTAATAAAAACTGAAAAAGAGTTGCACGATTCAGGATAAATTAAGAATCACAATTTTTTTAATTGTGTAAAATGAAGATCGCGATTCTCCCACAATTCTGAAGAAAACTAACCGAAAAAGTTAACGTAATACCGTGATGAAAACTGAGTAATTTGAACCTTTACACCTCTAATAGTACATATCATAAACACTGTCCAAAAACCAGGTTCCTTTAATCTAAAAACATTAAATCATTGACCCATTTCACAAATCTGCAGGTCTTGACCATTAAGCCAAACAACCTACTTTCAAGTACAATGTAAACTGATGTTTGCCAACACTACCGGTAATAAAATAGATTGTTATTGACAACTGCAATTGCACATTTTAACGAAAACAAACAAAACCCTGTCATTAGATGAACACCACACACTCTTGCAACAAAGCCCTTAAACTGTCAAATGGCAAAACAAAATTATCAGGAAAAAAAATAAATACAAAATCACGACCTCACAAACTGTGAGAAGAACAAAAAGGAGCTTTGCGCGTTATCCCGGGCAGCTTAACCTCCAGCCGTGTAAATCAACCCAAATCTTTCTCCTTCAATAAAGCAAATGAAATAACACCAATTTCAGGTGACCTAGAAATGTCTTTTTAACACTAAACAGAATGTGTCTGTACAAGACCCATGTTGTTTTCTGGAAGGCATCTGGCACAATGTGTGATTGTCTGATCACATTGCTTGACTGTTATGGTATCTGAAGTCTGTTTAAAACTTGGGAAGCGTTGCAGAAACAGAGGAGAATCGGGGAAATTGAGAAGGACAACACACCTTCTGAGGTAAAATAACTTGTATTTCCTTTTTTATCTGACATAATTTCCTGTTGGAGGCAAAGCTCTCCAACAATGGGTCAAAGGTCAAAGCAAGCAGAGGATTTACAAATTACATTGCTGGGATGATCTCACTCACAACCACCCCAAAGATCTTCAGACACCCAGTGATGTCAAAGAAAGGCAAAAGCAGACATCATCTCCTCCAGAGCACTCAGTTCTCTCTCAGTAGATGGGATCCAACATGTTTTCAAATAACCTTTTCTCTGAGCAGCTCAGCTCTGTGGCCCGAGGGTTCACACTACACACAGCTTGCCAGTAGAAGATTCCTGCTCTTAAATGCATCGCTCATGTGTCTGACAAACAGTTCCAGTCAAGCTGCTACCACACCACCAGTGTGCCTAAGAGTCATGCTGACGTGACATCTGGACAAATACTTAATAAACGGTGTTCATCACAACTTGTGTTATTATATTGATGGGAGTCTCAGAGGTCAAACTGGGATTACTGCAACTGACAGGCTCTTGGTGTACTTGGCTTACTGCCCCAACTAACATTTGCATTAAAGGTGTATCGTTTAATTTCTATACTACATGGGACAATCAGTTTTACAGTGGCCCCACATAGCAAAAAGCTAAAGATTAACCAAAAATATTGTTGTCCCACCACCACCTTGCCCAACTGATAAGAGCTGCCATTTCTGTTGCATTTGAGAAACATCAAACGACACAAGTGGAACGAAACGTGCTGCTAAGCTTGTTTGAGGTGCGCAGTGCAGAAGGTGTATTAGCTCTGAAAAATAATAGACAGCGCAAGCTCAGAACAGGTTTACTGGCGGCATGATCTCGATCACATGACACCGTTACTACACAGCGCTGGGAGATCCAATGAGAAATAGGGCTGTCACTTCACGTTTGAAAAAATCGATTGCACAATCGATCGGACCAACGAACACAAGTTTCGAAAACGAAAATAGGGAAAAACGGCCTTCTCACAGAGCGCGTCCTGCTCGTCACGATACGCCCGCAGCGAACAATGCTTCACACAGCAACAGCAGGCTCAGACATCACACATCACAGCAAATTTACTTCTGCATAATGTGTCTTTTACAACAAAAATGTGAATTCTGCCGGTATTCAGTCTCATGCATACAGATACAGATTCTGGCTACAATCGCCTAACGTAGGCGAAATTTGTTTGAAATTTCTAATCGTAAACAGCCGTGTTGAAGCCTGGAGTAATGTTTTTGATTGATGTTATGGCAGTCCACTCTGCTTATTGTTTTTCGAGAATGTTGCACTCCTGTTTGTCTGTGCACGAAACTTCATGCCAATAAATCATCAGAAATATTGCTGACTTGTGCGCGTCTCAAGTGCCCTCTTTACGTTTGTCATAATGCCTGTTAGTTGTCTGTGGATTTGCCTATATTTGGTTTTGAAAATGGAAAAGTCTTTAGACATGGAAAATCTATTTTACAATCGATTCAATGAACACTTATGTCTCAAAAATGTAACAGGATTTTTTTCACAAAAGTGACAGTCCTAGTGAGAAAGCATTTGAACTCACTGCAGAATAAATAACATTGCAGTGAGATCTAGTAGGACCCATTGAAATTCAGCACAGAATTCTGTTAAAAACCATAGCAGATCAAACAGCGCTGATGTCTAAACCAGGAGAAACAATGTGCCATGAAAGAAGTTCCACAAATCACCAACATTCACCATGGATTTAATGTAGCAACGCTAACTGTAACCATGGTATTGCGGCATAAAGTCAAATAAATTTTAAAAAAAAGTAAAACGTTTTTTATTCATCTCGTACAACCTTTTGAGACTGAAATTCAAGCACTTTACAAGAGCTTTCAATTGTTTCACTTTTTCCAGCACTTCAAAGCTCTGTAAAACAAAGTTTAAAGATGAAGGAAAACTAACACTTTGTGGCAAACAAACATTTTGATTTAAACAAATGCATGAAATTACCAATATAACCAGTAGATGGCAGCAGAGGACTGCCTAATATGGAAAAGTAAGGAGGCACAAAGTCTCATGAAAAACAAAAACTTTTTTCAATTGTGACTAAATTACACAGAAAGCAAGTTAAGAGTGCTCCGTTTATAATCACTGAAGCTGTCAGTCATTTCAGTATGATACTATAGATGAACAATGGTACATTTGATAAGAGAACAATATTTATATTTTCCCTATACTCATTAAGTTTTTGCACATTACTGCTGTTCATACAATTGTATCTGCATCTCAATTCAAGTTCAGTGCTTTACTGTAAAATTGCCATGTAATATTATTAGTAACTTCACTTAAAGGTGCAAAACGCAAGTCTCTGAGTTTTTGCAGAACTACGCCCCCTCTGGCGACAAGCGAAACTGCAACCAGAGTGGTGGCACTAGACAACATTTTTCTTTTCTTTACTTTACGTGGAGTTTGCGTTGGGGTTTGGAATGGACTACAAGCCGGTCTCTTTGAATCCATCTTCTACCTTTGACGCACGAGTTGTCTTCGCTGATGCGGAGAATGGCGGCTTATACACAAACCTGCGAGACATAGCCTGGTGAGCGTGAACGCGCATGACGTTACGCCCAGTCTCAAATTCGAGCCCGAATCCCTCTTATATATTTTACTGTACAGGATTATAGAGGCAATCTCAGTGAGCAGAGAAGGGCTCATTCAGCCCATCAGGCAGTTCTTTAAGCATGTAAAGGATAGAAAAACAGGTATTTTTAACATGAAAAGTTGCGCAATGCACCTTTAATGAAAAACAACAGCAATTTTATGATTACATTAACTTTATAATGAATTTCATGTAATAATTAATATTTAGTAATAATAAATATTAATTATTTCAAAATTATACCGATTTCATGGTATATGACGGAATTATTTTTTCCAAGCATGACTGGGTGTTAGGGCTGTCACTTTTTATTCGA
Organism: Semotilus atromaculatus; assembly: GCA_031834385.1. NCBI lineage: Eukaryota > Metazoa > Chordata > Actinopteri > Cypriniformes > Leuciscidae > Semotilus > Semotilus atromaculatus. The sequence goes on from JAULUF010000003.1 coordinate 4,669,261, forward strand.
TATTCGAATATGCATTCGAACATGACGTGAAATATCCGTATTCGAACTATAAATAAACTATCCGGTTTTTAAAGTGCCATGTTTAGCGCATTTTTTAGTCTATGATTAGACCGTTTGTTTTTTTATTTTATTGTTTGCCATCTCATCCAGGAGTGGGCGCTCTAAACGTATTGTAGCGTCGGCCCATGGCCAAATCAAGCGAATAATTGCCAATAGTCTCCCTGTTTTGAAAATGGAAGATAACGCACAGAACGGCCAGCCTGAGTGGAGAATTACGACCCCAACTCATCTAAAAAGTAGTGTTTGGAAATATTTTGGGTTCTACACCGTAGATACCACTTCTCTCAACATTGACGCGCAAATACCTGTGTGTGCGCGCGCGCTCTGAGCGCGTTCTCCACCGCGAGGAACATCGCCAATAAAAAGAGAGCCGCACTTGATCCAGATCACAAATTGGTAAATTGTGTTTCTAGCAAACAATATTAAGAAATGAATTAGGCTAGGTTATAGGCATTACTCCTGCTGCTGTTTAAGCTGTCAAGTTTTTGTTTGTGCCGTGCTGTTCCGATTCAGTTTTTTTTCCATGTAGCCTACTTTTGTGATTGGCTACTGCCACTTCATATAGATTGTTGATAACCTGCTGTTTAAAACAGTAAGTCAAAGATTTCAGACAGGCCTGAGTCCTGTTTATGACTGCCAGACTGTTAATAAATTTGTGATTGAATCTCCGTTACGGTGTTTTTCTTTTCTTTTTTTTGTGGGGGGGCGGGGCTCGTAGAAATTCGAATATATTCGAATACATTGCTTGATATCCGATAACCGTTCGAATATGATTTTTCTCAAAAGTGACAGCCCTACTGGGTGTTAATCACATTTTCTACTGATTGAGAGAGGAAATACTGCAGTAGATTGACAGAGTGCCCTATTTTACTGTAATGAGTGAATATTGTAGAAAAAAATCCAAACTAGTATTAATACAGGTTTGCAAGGCCGTTTACAAAGAGGTGCCAGCAGGAGGTGCTTTAGGAGAGTCAGAAATAGCGGTTTCCTCAGTAACGGCTGAACACAAAGCAGCAGCGCAAATAAATAAATATTCAATTGAAATAACATCGAAACTTTTCTAAAGACCGTCAGTTCACTTCAGATACATTCATATAAAAACACCGTGCCACATTTTGATTTTGAAACGTGCAGTGCTCAAGTTTATTCAACGATGTCAATGCCAACCACAGATTTTCCAAAAGGGCGTGTTGATATTGTGAACCAATGTATGGGAAACACTGTAACTGTGCGTTCACACCACCGCCGGCAAGAGCGTCAAAGTGGCCAGAAATAATTCATTTTCAATGTGAGCTGGCGGCAAGCTCCGGCGAGGGTGGCGCGGCGCTTCTTGAACGGCGAGAAGAGTTGAAATCAGGTCAACTTTATGGTAATGAACGATGTTCGGCTGCAACCAATCGGAATGTAGAAGTCCTCCGCTTGAGAACGCAGTCATGTAAACTTTGGTTCTGACCACATTAGTTGCCAAGCAAAATAGAGGTGAGGTTGATCATTTGAATTTGATAAGGCACGCAACACTATTTATAGGCAACATCTTCGTGCTAGAAGGCTTGTTTTTCAGCGGAAAATGTAAATTAGATTAGCACTTAACCATGAACACAAAAGACACCGCATAAATGGCTTTTAATTGGTTTATTTAGTTTAATTCGTATTTCGTTTTAAGTTTAAAAAAAGACCAAGCATTCGATCTAAATCAGAGCGTCCACAAATCTTTCTACAGCGTCATTGGCAGAGGAGCAAGAGCGAATTTTGCCACTCTCGCCGGTGGCAGTGGGAACGCACAGTAATATAATTTGACAGCTATCAATTATAGTTTAACCTATCCATCTTCACCGTCACGCTTAGTAACACATACAGCTGTGCCTCACCACAGTGCAACAGTGAAAAGTGATCCTCTCAAACAGCGTCACGCCGCATTCCGATCGTTGTTAAAGCGGCATACACCGACCGGTATTGCATATCATAACAAAAATAAACACCGGTATTTGGTATGAACAGGTATAGCGCCCAGCACTAATATATAAATATATACATATATATATATATAAAAACAAAAATGATGAAAAAAGTATTTAGGCAATTCAAATAAAAATAATAAATACCCCAAAATAACTCAATCCTATTTTGGTGGGAAACCTCTTAAAAACAAAACATTTATTGCAATTCAACATTCAGAGCAACTGGTGGTCAGAAAACACACTTTACCTTCAACAAATTTTACGTTATAAGCCAATATATGGAAGGAAATACTCTAATAACAAAGAATGTGCTCTCCTTTTTCCTCACATCATAAATTTAAACATGTCTTTTTTTTTTTAAATCCGGTATGAGCCTTAATTTCATAGCCTGAAAGCCCATCAGCCTTCAGCATAATGGGTATCACCAGCAACTGTCTTTGAGCTATGCGGTAAACAGGTAGCCAGAGTAGGGAGAGAGAAAAAAAAAGCCAGAGTAGGGAGAGAGAACAGGGGAGAGCGGGAAGAAAAGAGAGAGAGAAGCTGCCAGCACAACTCGCACCACAGGGAGACTGGCAGACGGGGGAGGGAGCGAGAGAGTGTAGCAGACGAGTGTCAGAGGAGGAAAAATGAGGAAGAAATGAGCCCTACAGCAATTACCCTTACAGACAGACTACAGCTCCTTAATTTCTATGCAAAAAAGATCAGAGAGAGGAAAAAAAATAAAAGAGAAAGAGGGAGGCAAAAAGGGAGAGAGAGGCAAAGCAGAGGGGAGGGAAAGAAAGAGACAGAAAGGAGGAGGGAAAAAAGACCTTATTCATGTCTCGTTCTGTGGATGCCCCTGGATAGAACCGACATCAGCAAGCGCCACCGACGGAAACAGAGCAGGAAGGGGGAGGGGAGGCTTTCGGACATTTACATAAAAATAGAGGGCCATGGTCTACTGAGGAGATGCTCATTTACTCCAATGGCAGTTCAGTTATTCCAGATCATTCCATCACATAGCAAGTGGAGCACTGGGATTGGTTCTCTCCCACGTTCCATTCAGAGTCGGGAAAAGTTCCCTCTCAAACATCAGCCAAATGGCCTCCTGTCTCATTACATCTCCGAAACAGCACTCCATGTTTTCCTCCACACGCTCTATGATTAAATACAAGGCTTCAGAAAATCCGTCAAGTTCTTCCTTCGCTTGCTCTTCCCTTGGGATGGGAGCGATTAGTTAGCAGACAGGAATGGCACTTGCTGCAAAATTTTCAGACTTTAACAAGCTGTAGATCTGATGAGGGGGGTAAACTATGAGAGGATAGAACAAACATGGAGGGATAAAGATGTGAAGACACCAACCCAAGACAAAGTCTCTTAGTTTATGCTTGTTTAGATGTTTATTAACATGCAATCACAAGTGGGTCGTGCTGAATACAGGTGTAAATGTGGTTCAAACAGTAGGGCCCTATAATTTCCGCAATTGCGGAATCGCGGACGGAATCGCAGAATTGGCCAATTAACGCGGAATCTAGTGTTAACGCGGAATTTCGTGGAATTTGACATATTTGGAATGAAATTCTGTTTTTGTGTGGGAGAAGAACGTATGTCTGGGGAAAATGCAGACCGGGGGAAGCAAATCTGGGCGACACAACCCCTCCCGTCATTTCAGCTCCAATGACGGCATCAAAACAATGAAAGCATGGCGACGCGGCTCTCCACGGCTCTGCTTTCGTCTGCGAAAAAGTTAAGAAACGCGACGCTAAGCCCTCAGTACCGAGCCGAGCAGTTCGCACGTGACTTATGAAGTGTTTCCCACACATAGACTAATTCCTGGCGGTGCGCCACAGAATCAACACCGGCCCCCCATATTGCGTTTCGTTCTTTTTTTTTAACACTATTTAAAACACGCAGTGTATTCTTTCAGTTGCATTTCCTTTCCCTGCTCTCCCTCCGTCTCTCACTCACGCATCTCTCTCTCTCGCGCACACACACAAACACCCCATCCCCTTCGTGCACACCGCGTCTGTCTATGAGGCGCCGGACTGGACAAAAGCGAAGCGACACAGCGCGAGAGAGACGGAGTGTGTCCGAGAGCGCGCTCGACCGTGCGCGCGAGAGAGACAGAGTGTGACTTATTTAAACTTACATAAACTAATATAACTTATTTTACTGGACAGTTTAAAGCTCATAACCATCTGTTGTTGTTACTTGAAGTACTTAAAGTGCAGTGTTATGTTGCATCATGCAGTATTTGTTACCTCAATAAATTGAAGGTCATTCCTATTTTATTTGTGTAAATTTTAATCATTAACATTAAAAGCACACTCTTTTTACGACTAAACTAACAGTAAAGGGTAAAAAAAAAATGAATTCGCCAAAATTAACACGGAAAAAAGGGATTTGCAAAAATTAAAACGGAAAAAACGGAATTTGGGAAAAAATCAAACGGATTTTATAGGGCCCTAAAACAGCCTACAAAAGAAGCTGAATGTTTCTGAATAAAGTAACTGAAAAAAGTATATCTCGTGTGTTATTGCGTAATACATATTACAGAATAAAGTAATCAAATGTATAATAATGCATAGTCTTCACTTTATACATTAAAGGAACACTCCGCCGTTTTTTCATATTAAACTATGTTATTCCCTTAACTAAGACGAGTTGATGATTACCTCTCGTCTCAGTGCGTGCACTCAATCGCTCTGGCGCGCAGCAACACTTTGATAGCACTTAGCTTAGCCCAGTTCATTCATTAGGATCCAAACAGAGATGAAGTTAGAAGCGACCAAACACCTCCACGTTTTCCCTATTTAAATACAATTACACAACCAAGTATGGTGTTACACACAAGTTTTCGTTCTCAACTGTTTACATTCACTTAAGACATAACTCACTGTTTACGAGCATACTTGTCAAAACAGCATTTTGACATTTTGTGTGTAGGATTTGACAGTTTAGGCGCGAATACGAGACCCACAGAATACTTTGCTGCATGCTCTTCGCGTTCGCAGCTTAATTTGCTTTTAATGACACCGTTTAATATCAGCTGCGTCCTACAGTTTAGCCACAGTAGACTGTATTTTACAACACTTACTTATTCGGCTGATTTGGATGTTAAGTTAGGCTAAGGGAGAAACGAAAGCGCACCGCTGTGAAGGAAAAGGTGCACGGGACGGATGCGGCAGTGGCACAATAATAGTTTTACCTCGATTATTTTGTTTTCATAATCAATTATGATTAATCGCACAGCCCTAGTCAAAAAAGCATGTGACCACATTGTATTTGTAATGTAAATGGTAATGCACCCTGATGCAGATTCCCAGACTGCCAACTCAACTGTAAATTCATCACCGCACTATAAAGGACTTAAACTTCAACAGTTATGTGATGCTTTAAAAAAATAAAATAAAAAAAACTATCCGATTGGAGGAAAGAAGTCTGTTATATGCACAGATGAGCATATTCCTTACTTTAAGTCAAGTCACCTTTATTTATATAGCGCTTTTTACAATACAGATTGTATATTATATAGCGCTTTTTACAAAACAGATTGTATCAAAACAGCTTCACAATGATAACATGAAAATAACAACAAAGTTTGTTTCTAGAAGAAAATTGCGTCATCGGCCACCTTAAGTAAGGCAGATTAATAATATTGTTGAATATTAAATGTCCCCAACGAAGCAAGCCAAAAGCCAAGGCAAAAGTATTAACTTTAACACATGTGAAGCTCGGGTAATACAAGCACTTGACTCAAATCTAAAAGACATCCTCTCAAAAAACTGAGAAAATGTGAGAAATGTTCACAAGAGACGCATTTCAGATGCATGTTCAAAAGTAACACCAGGTGTAAACAGGATATTAACATCTAAGAGTGGAGAATATGATGATGATGAGGTCAGCAGCTCTAGCCACTAAGTGAAATGCAAATCTTAAAATTTCCACGCTTTTTTTCTGAGCCTCCTTTGCCTCAAGGTTGTGTCTCATATTTGACAAAAGTCTGAATTATGGTAAGACAAATATGGCCCATCCACACCATACAAAAGAAGTGATAGTGCCGTCTTTCACTCTCTCTCTATCCCCTTTAAAGTCTCACTGGACCTGCTGTTCACTGATTCACACCTCCATTGCCAGGGTGCCAGTCGAGATCTAAATCAGGTGCTCTGTGGTCCAGCGCAGGCCAATATATTTATGTGTGTGTGCGTCTTAGAAGCTTAAACTACTGCATCCCGTGGGTCTCCACTGTGTTTGTAAGAAGGCCAGCAGAAAGACAACAGCATGTGTGTGTGAAAAAGACATCAAGAAGTGTGCGTCAAGAGAGAGAGAGAGAGATGTCGAACGGGCAGCAGGTTCACACGTCTGTCGGAAAGAGAGAAGGTCAAGTGGCAACGACCCTGCTGATCTCAAGACGACCACAAGTATAACATTTAGTCCTGAAACACAGGCTGTTTGTCACTTTATCTGATCCTGAATTAGTTAAACAGAAGCACAGATGCCTACAAGAGGAACAAATTAAAAGTGCACAGCTTAATGCGACATTTGACAATCTGGATTAGCACTCACATAAAATGAACTGCGATTTCATCTGCAATAAAATTAACACTTGAATAGAGTTCATCTAACAGATTTTCCAACACCTTATGACCAATTAAAAGTCTTCCATGACTTTCCAGCTGTTCTAGATGTGTAATCTCAAACTAAATATTTTAGAGCAGAGCATAGCTAGAAAAAAAAGAAAAAAACCCTCGTGGGAACCCTGTTCCGGAGACCAACAAGTGAAGAAAGAAACAAGAGGTGTCAAGAGAAAGAGAGAAGCACATGTCTGACTCCTCCTCTAAAAGTCAAGAGGACTCCACAAACGAAAGGAAAATACAGCAATAACTCTTGTGGACGGTGATATTACGGAATGGGTAAATTGGTCATTATTTTGCCCATAAGGCTCCATTTCTGTCCCTCCTCCGGCACAATGAACGGTAATGAGGGTGGGTCAATGGAAAAATTAAAAAAATTAAAAAAATTCGCCTTTTCCTATTTCTCTATTACATCCCATTTTTCATTCCTTCTGTTTCACACTGCAAAAGGCATGAATAAAGATGGGGCAGGTCCATCTTCCTGGACCATAGAGGAAAAGGAAAAAAAAACAAGGAAGGAGAGAAAGGTGGAAAATGAAAGCTTTTCCGCAGACATTCATGATGCTTTCGGCTCGTTCATGATTCAGTGCTCTTCATTATTCCATCCTTCAAAGAGCTTAAGAAATAAAAATTAGGCAAAACTTCTTCGATATTTCCTATTCCTTTCTTTTGTTTTTTTTAATCAAACTGAGGGATTTGCATTCACACACATCGGTTGAGAAGTGATGGCATCACACAGACTCCACTGCTTAATTTCTCACAATACAACACAAACCCAAAACAATAACCCTCAGGTCTGGGTTAGAGCAGAACGAGAAATGATCTTAAAAGAAAACACAATTACAAATGTATTACACATTATTCCTGCCACACTGATCTACAGAGATGAATCAAACACCTTCAGAGGCTCTTAATCTATTTTATCACTCTAACAGTTCCTGTAAACATTAAAAATATTGTACCGTGCATAAACTTAATGGCACACTTTCTAGGTTTATTCGCAAGCGACAGACACTGACTGCTGTACTGGGACTTAAAAACAAAAGATTTTTGCTTGGGCCTACAGCACATTTTGATGACAAGTAACTAAAATGCACACACAAAGACTGTGTGGGTGTGAGAGAGGAAGGAGGAAGAAATTCAGAGACCACAGTCGATAGAGACAGAGAGATAAAGTGGGCGAAAAGGAAAAAAGAAACTGAAAAACGCAAAAGTACAAAAAGAAGCATTCGTTAGAGTCAGCGACTGTGTCAAAAAAACACAGTGAGCCGCCTACCTAGACAGCATCAAAAGACAAGGACAAGGTTGCTATGACCCCATATCGCAGCATCTCTTTTATTTAAAGGTACAATATAAAAAAAAATTCCCCGCTAGGGGTCGCTAACCTCTTACAATAACAAAGGAGTAGGTTTATGACGCAGTGACGAGCTGAATGATGGAACTTGCTGTCAAGCTGTTGGATCTAATAATGTTTAAGGATGAGTGAAAACATTCATGTTTTTTAACATTACAGTGGTATGAAGCAGGTCGCAATTGTTAATAAGAGACATTTTACACGCGAGTCCCGCGGATATAAAGGAATGAGGACATTTCATTCTACCTAATACACGCAAGCGCTGAATTACTACTCAAAGGTCAGTTTATTTGAGGAATTAAACTTGAGGGAACGCAGCGCTGTTCCACACGGTCTAACGTTAACTGTTACACTATACTAAACAGCATTATGATGTTATTCTAGGTGTTAGTTCGGTTGCTATATGAAACTAACGTTAGCAGTAAAGTTCAGCTAGATCAACATTAGAATAACATACTGATCATATTCCAACATCTCATCATGTTGAGCTATATAACATGTTTATGCACATTTGCTCACCTGTCTAATAAAGTACGTGCAAGAGCGGTGTCGCTGTCAAGTCGTGACTAGTTAAGCTCTGTCAAGTCCAAGTTAGTCGCGGACGTCTCAAAAGATGTTGATCTTCGCTTTAGTCCTCTTTTTGTCTCAAAGTCTGCTTGCCATGGTCCATAATGTTTGACCAAAACAACAACAGCGTGAGCGTCCTGCTAGGCATAACACAGTTGTCCACGTCTGTCGCCGTGGTTACTATGGCAGTACGAGCGGAAACCATAGACGGCGGAAACCGAGGGTAACGCGGATATGATGCCATTGACTGGCGACTCCCAGCTAACCTCTGCTCACACGCCCCGTTTCCTTGGTTAAAATCGCAATTTTCTCACGATTTAAAAATAGTTGGAAACATTTGGAATATTGTAAGTTATCTTAACTTAACAAAATATATAACACTGGCCTTGTGATTTTGGGATCATTTTTAATGCAAAAATTATTATTATTATTATTACTGATAATGTGGACTTTCAAAAATAATGCTCAAAAATGCTTTTCAGGTTTGGCAGCTCACTAGGTTTTGGAACAAACTCTTAAGCTACACTCCACAGCTTACCTGTGAGTTCGTGGTGGATGAGATCAGAGAAGTTGGGATCGTCACCCCACCAGAAGAGCCAGAGCTCCCTGCGTCCCTGCCTCTGGTTCCGCCTCCACACGCTCAGCACATCCGCCTTTAGACAGCGGCTGAAGCTGCAGAGGATGGGGTCCTCCTCAGTGACCGGGAACAGAATGGGCGCCGAGGTCGGACCTTGCCACACGTACCTCTTCCATTTTATCCCTGTCAAGTCAGCCTGTGAGAAAGAGAGATTGTGTTAACTTCTGTCAGGAAGGCCACTCACCACCAGTGAAAAGACACATATTCGGCAGCATCTAAAAGTCTTAGTGCTGATCTATTATGTGGTTTTAAGACCGAAGATAAATGGCACTGATGTGATGGAACAGACCCTAGACCAGCAGCACTTGAGCTATGAAATACTTAAAGGGTAACTAAACCCTAAAACATCTTTTTTTAGTTAATGATCTGTAAGACTAGGGCTTTATTAATGCTGTTCATTGATTCAAGTAATTTTTTTTGACATTTGGGTACAAAGTGTTTTAATTCTACAATATATGGTGTAAAAACGTCTGAGTGCTGCCCTCATTAGGTTGAACGGTGGCTACTGCAGTAGAATTTTCCTATTGGAAGTTGTGGTGCCCTGTGATGTAAGAGGGTACCAGTTAACCACGCCCTTGCCTACAAAGAGACACATCTCAGGTGCACGCACCCCATCTGCTGGGCTCTGCCCACTTTTCCAGCATTTTTCAAATATTTCCAGAGGGTAGAGTCAGGCTCTGACCAGGGGTTTAGTTACCCTTTAACGGATCCCACCCCATGAGTTAATCCTGCCTTAATGATCCACTGTAAGATCAGCCACAGTCAGACCCAAAAACAAGCAGTGAAGATTAAGACGGATAGAAATGGGTTACAATAAAATTGTCTTACCAATAAATATGGTGGGTTTTTTTACTATGAAGAAGAGCAAGCAGGGATTTTATACATTAAAAGTTAGAAAAATAAGGAATAAAAATATGGAAGGGGAAAAAAATACCCACATTATCAGAGCACAAATTAGTGATCGACCGATATTGATTTTTTTAACCGATACCGATACCGATTATTTGCATGTTTATGTGCCCGATAACCGATATGCAGAACCGATATTTATTTACTGTTATACTTATGTTTTTAACACAATTATTACAACACAACTGAACTGAACAAACCATTTTATTTATAACAATCACTCCCTCCTTGCATAGAAAAAAAAAAAAAAAACTTTATATTTATACACAAATAAATAGAGGGGTCTGGGTCCAAAAAATAAAGTGCACTACTGTCTTTGATTAAAAATAAAAGCTTTGATTAGGTAGAAAATAAAGCAAAAAAATTATTCTAACATATTGGGGGGGAAATTAAATTAGTCCTTCATGTTAAATTAACTCTTCAAATTACAATAAAAGCATTTATATTATTACATTATATAATTTATATCTAAATTATACATATAATTTATAAGCATCAGCAGCAACAATGTTAACAATAGGCTAAATAAATGTTAAAAGTCTAATGTTTTCAAATGGAGAAAGTAATTGACAGGGGAGTCATATCACCTTTGCAGAAATGTAATTCATTTTAAACAGTTTTAGAAGGTTTATGTGCCGTTTAATAGGTTTAAAGAGTGAGGAATAATTCACTGGGTAATATTAATTCACTGAATAATAATAGCTGGAATATAACATTGTCAGGAAAGTAACAAACAAAACAGCATCGCAAGCATCATCATCATAACTTTTTTTAAACTAATATGTTATTAATTAATAATATTTTTGTCGGTCTAGATCATGAAATGCTTTCTGACAAAGTGCTGTTTATCTATGCATTTACACAGAACTATAGCTTATAGGCTACTCAACCTGCGATCGCGCGTGCAGATAATAAATAATTAATTTCCGCGATCGCGCCTGCAGATAATTAATTTCCACAAAGCGGTATATTTAGATGTGTATTAGCGAAATAATCACTGTGTAGTAAATTATAATATAATCTAGGGTGTTTAAACAAGATAATCTTGTCAAAAGTTTCATTCAGTGGCCGGTTTGAGCATCTGATCATCAACCCAGTGAGTGCTCAGCAACATAAACGAACTTTTTTTTCCGAGACTAATGGTGAGCAAATACAACAGATAGATAGTTAAATTCAGCGCTTTTATTTTCAACATGCACTCATTCATGTCTGTTTCATTTAATTCATGTAAAGTTACGTCTTTATTGGGGCATTACATGACGGATTACGCTACGTGACTCCATGAGTTCGTCTCAATTTTAGAACCAAGCTGCATAAATAAACTACCAGTATATCAGGCATTTATGTCTCAAAACTTATTTCTGCATGTCTGTTATGTTAAATAATTAAAGCAAAGCAAGTAGAACATATACTTTACTTGTGCACAGAGTTGTTGTTGACTGATCTCCTCAGACGCGGGCTGCAATGGCGGAATTCTCAAAACGGCCACAAGATGGCGCCGTGTATCGGCAAATCCGATATTACAAAACCGATACCCGATTATGGGAAAATGCTTAAATATCGGGAAAAATATCGGTAAACCGATACATCGGTCGATCTCTAGCACAAATTAACCAATAACACATGCAGTGACGTTATACACATCCTTAATTGACTTGCCAGGACAGGTCATGCATGCAGACATTAGCTTTTATAAACTGGACGCAGCATTTATAAAGAGAACAACATAAAAACAACCATTAACTGTTGTAATCTAAAAACTCAGCGGTCATTCTCTCTTGTGCACGCCTAGTTAGAATCAGAGATGGAAAAAGACAGCTTAAGCCAGGTGTTTACAGCCATGTTCATAATACTGCTCATTTATTACAAAGTGAAACTTGTTGCAGCTGTTGGAAAATAATGCAGATCAAACACCTGCAAAATATGCAAAGAGAACATCTACAGAGGATGCACTGAAAAAAACAGCAGCAAAAGCTGTTACACACTTGTTACTGAAACTAAAAATGGGACAAAACTAGCGGTCGAAGTTTAGACCGTTGACAGCTGAGGAAAAAAAGAAGAAGAAAAAGAAAAAAAAGAGTCAAAACGGACTTAAAGCCAGAAAGAAGAATTTGGCTGAAATATAAGAGCAAAGTAAACAACCACATGAACCAATCCACTTTTCCAGCTCAAAATTCTTGTTTTCCAAAAAGAGTTTTTCTGTTGTTGATGGAATTCCATATAGTCTAAAATTAGTAACAACCACAATATGCAAAAACATCAATGGAAAGTGCGTGTTTTAAGAGCAGGAGTCATGTTCAGGCTGAGGAATCTTGCTCCTTTTGACTTTCCACTTAAACTGAGTGGTTTGCTGGGTCACGGCCTTCCACATAACTTCCTCCTTTGTCACATCTTTTCTTCCTCTCGCTCCCTTTTTCACTAGAGTTTACAAGAACTCCTCTGAGTGCTGCCAGGAACGACAGCAGATGCTTCTAGTGAGAATCAAAGCAAACAGCTGAGCTACAGGTGAAGTGACACCAACAACCTTCTTGAGACGCACTCCATCTAACGGCCCAAAACTATCGGATGCTTTCTCTGTAGCTCTCACTCCCAAGAGGCGCTTATCAATAGCGTCTGTCTCACTGTTTCAGCCACTCAAAAAAGTCAATCGGCGCCCGAAGACCAATAGCCCCTGGAGATTTGTCCAAAGACAGGAAAATAGCTTTACATGCACACCAGATAAAAACTGTGACTGTTTTAAATCCATTTAACTGAAAGATTTCATCTTCAAGAGATTTTCACAAGCATAACGACCCCACTAACCAAACAAGTGTAACAAAACTTTAAATGTCAATCTCAGGAAGCCACAAGGTATCTGCAACGTACTGCGTGAAAACGTGCATCAGACAACATTAAAGTTCATCTCTGGCAAGCATTTTTATTGCTTCACCAGACATAAATAAAGTGAATAAACATGTAATAAAATCTTCATTACACAGGAGCTGTTGGGTGATGATGCTTATTTAAGTTCCTCACTTGATTTCAAAATCATATTTACATCACCCACCTGGCTAATATTATGTACTAAAACTAAAAAAGATGTGTGTGTGTTATGAGGCAGCAAATGTGTGTGCTGAGGTGAGAAAGAGTTCCCCATGAGTTGAGCCTTACAGTCGTGTGCTAAAATTACACCAAGCAAAACAAAACGGGGTCAAACACTTTAAGGGCTTACATGTACAGAGAAATATGCAGATGGGCTGTTCTGCATGATCATATGGGGACGCTTTTTAACTAAATGTAATCAAACAAATGTAACTGACATTGGGGGAAACCATGAGAAAAAAAAAAACACACCTGTAACTAAACAACAAAAAAAACTCTTCCGAGACTGAGAGCACATGCAAGTTTCTGGAAACCTGCAACTATTCATATTCAAATTATCAAGCAATACATTCAAACTAAGTGTGCAAACAAGTTCTCAGTTGAGCCATCCATCTTCAGACAATATCAGAGATTGTGCTGTGGCAGTAATAAAACAGAGCAGGCATTAAACTGGATAAGCTGAAGTTATATAATTCACCACAAGGCCTTGACACTGTTTGCGAGAGTGCGTCTGTCTACTTGTTTTGCTGTAATAGTGAGGGACACATTTATAAAAATGTCAAATATAGCTAAATGAAAAAGCTGCATAAAGAGAACAAATACTGTCTGTTCTCAAATCTAAAAATGCAGGGCTGGTCCATAGTAGTTATAATTAGCTTAATCTAACAACAATAGAAATCAATGGGACACCAGTGTGTGTGTACAAGTATGTGCACGTGCGTTTTAAGGGAGCAGAAAGTGCTGTAAACAACCCTGCAGGCTCCAGGAATGCCCAATCTATTTCAAACCCCATGTCTCTTATTGCAGACATGAGGTAAACCCCAAACCCAACATTGGTTATTTTGAGCTAAACAACTGATGCATGGCTCACATGATTATTGCAAACACACCAATAAAGGGCCATTCCATGAAAAGGCTGGATTTTCATTCTGAAAGAGTGATTTCTGTAAGATTTTTCATCCTATTAATTGATTGTGTATTGATTGTGTGACATATTTAAGTGTTTACAAACTGCATTGTCATCTTTATTATATGTTGGAATTTAGTTGTAGTTTTATAGATTATTTTAGCTATTGGCTCAAGGTCATTACATAACAGAGTTTGTTATTAGAAAGGAGAATTTAATGCAGATATTTCTACAAACATTCAGTTTTCAATAATCTGCAGACAAACATACTGAAATAATGATGTCATTATGACAGTCATTCGACTTATGGAACTGCACATAATTTTATTAAGGTGAAGTTATGATGGAAAGTTGACAAAAAAATGTTGATGGCATTTTATTAAAAAGACTATGTCCACTATTTTTTAATTATATAAAAAGAAAATGCAAAACATTAGGTATAAAATACAACATTAGCATAAATACGTATTTGATAATAAAGCAAGAAGTTGGAAACACATGCCATAGAGATTAAAAAAAAAGCGTTGCTGGATTATTGTTTACGTTTTTAGAGAATTACTTAAAACCTGGAGTCAGGTTTGCGTTGTTAAACGCATTGCTTAAACATATGAGAGGCATTAAAGCCCCTTTTCGTGGAATGACCCAAAATAAGCCTGTAGAGTAGCGTGTAAACATTCATGTAAACACCACCGAACATAAGACCGTGGAGTTTGAACTGAAGTCTAAAAGGCATTGTTTTACACATCTCTTACAATAATATATTTTTAAAATCAGCAGAGTAATTCGTAACGTTACTTGCACAAAAAAGTGCTGTTAAAATGAAACTTCAACTTTCATTCTGCCAACTCTCTTCTTTGCGTGCAATTTACAAACACGTCAAATCAAAACACACAGTCGCTTTGCGTTAAGCCATCTGGTGCAAAATACTACAAACATGTAATCTCTTAAGAAAAGCTTACAAACAAGCAAATAAACAAGCAGTGTGTGTTTGAATCACACACATACACTGGGCCCTGATCCTGCTCGCTCTCTCTCTCCACTGGGGTTGATGTTAGCATGCTAGGTGGCTAAAAATGGCTGCTTTTTCCTTTTAGTTTTTAAATCTCTTACCAGATAGAATAGATTGGAATGGCAGTCCTCCAAGCTGGCCCCGTTCGGTACGAAACAAGAACTCATCCTTTCACTGCGCGCTCGAACATCCCACCATCGGGCTTTCCATGGAAAAAAAAGAACGTTTCTCCGAATTCGAGTCGAATGTGAACGGAATTATTTTTAAACAATCGGTGGGGGAATGGAATTCAACAGCCCCATTCGATCGCTCGCGCCTCCCGCGTTCAGCCCGAATTAGAATAAAAAAAAAGAACGGCCTTAACCGTCGACGAGGATGTGGGGGAACAGATTACATGTAAAGATAGAGGAATGTGTTATTAAAATAGAAAAAGAAAAGGGAGAGCAAAAAGAGGCAACTCTCCCCCCCTCCCCCTTGGCTTAAAAACGGTTTTAGCTTAAAAACGGCTCTCTTATGTCTCCATCCCCACCGAAAGCGCTTTAAAAACGAAAAACATTCCGCGTTAAAAGCGTCGAAAGGTGACGAGAAACTACATTAAATGGCTCATTTTCATTTAAAAGCGTAAAAGGTCTGTGTTCCTGCTGGTTTCCATTTGAATTCATGGATTCCTTTCTCTAATGGCGGCCACAGGGAGAACTCTGCCTCCCGGAGCCCATTGGCTGCTCGACGGTCATGAGGGGCGTAACAACACTGTAAATGACGGGCGCTGCCACTAGGGGAGTCACTGAGCAGATACAATTACAACTGGCAGACTTTCAACCTGCGCCACCTAGTGGTCATTTAACCTTTTCCCACTTTTTTTACTCCTTGGATAATCCAATGTAGTTAATATACATATCTTTAAATATATATAAAGATTTGTTTTATTCCTGGTCACATTTTCAAAACACTAAAATAAATAGAAAACTGCAACATTAAAGTTTTAAACTTAAAATTTCACCAACAGCCAATTGTGAGTGAAAGAAAATTATAAACGATAATTTCCTTTTATGTAACTTTTTTCATGATAATACTTTTACAACATAAATCAATCAGTTACGTCTTCCTGGCTCTGGAATAAATGTTGATTTATACAGGTCAGTGGTAATTATAAAATTTACACAAAAAAAAAAAAAACTGTTTACACCAGCCATGTTCACATTCAAAACAGTCTTCCCTTTTATTTACAGTTGACAACTCATCAATAAGAAATTGGAAACGTATAAATGTCAGTCACAATGTAAGGTCAATCATAATAGGTTAAAGTAACTGCACAGTACAGGGACTTGAGCACCTCCCTGAATGTGTCCTTGCATTTTTATGTGATTCCACGACAAGAGCCGCATTTTTTGTGTGTGAAGAGGACTATCAAAAAGAAATATAATACACAGTGGAGTGTTAGGCGTAGTTAGACACGCAGCTGGCTGAATGAGATTACTTTCACTCAAGAGTTTAAGTGAGATGTATTCCCATGGATGTAACAATCAGATGCCAGCATCATTCGCTGCTTTTCTAATGGTATGGGGCTTGTCTGGCTGAAGTGCATTTAGAAAATGAAAACTTCATTGATGAGCACACAAACCTATTAGCCATGGTGCTTCACATGATTTATACTTTTGGCCAATAGATTTGTACTAATATTCAAATGATGTGTCCACTAGATTAAACACTTTTACTTTATATAATGCATATTTGTCAGAGGTATAATTATGAAGGCTTTTGATGTGAAGGGGGAAGGATGGATCGAGAATGAGATGGATTGATGGCTGTATTGATTTACAAGGTCACATACACACACAATAGATCTGTCAAAGGGCGGCATGCACATCTCTCTTACACTCTCACATATTCTCATCGTTTGTTATTATCTCTGTCATCCATTATCAAAATACTTAAATATTTAAAAAAAATAATGAAAAATAAAATGGTCATGTTAATTATTCCCCACCTTCCTGGCAGGTTCCTTTTAAAGTTGGTCTGATAGCCATACACACACACACACACTTTCACACATTGTCGCACAGCATTTCAGACACGCCGCTAGCAGACACGGGACTCATCAGTGGTCAGTGGAATGTGTGTCAATAGTAGTTGCAGGGCCACAGTTCAACAGCAGACCTGCTGTTTACTAGGGGTGGCACGGTACATGAAAAAACATCCGAACCGTTCGGTTCGCTTGTCTCGGTTCGGTACGTGTGTGCGTCGCACGGTTCGTTCGACGCATGCGCAATGTAACCTCGTGCCCGTTACCTCAGACAGTGCGTTTACTTTTCGCGCGAAATAAGAGATTTGTGGACATACATATGAGGCTTGTTCGACTTGAACCGGCGCTGCACAGACCGATCGACGAATAACATAAAAGTACCGCGATAGCAACGGCTCCGTATGCTTTTCAATCACTCTCGCAGTCGCAGTACTTTGATGTCATAAACCGATTGGTCTATGCAGCGCTGCAGGTCACGTCACGTATAGAAATGGCTAGTGGGAGAGATAAGGAAGGCTAACAGGAGTTGGAGGATGCACCAGCGTCGTATAAGTCCGGTGTGTGGGAACATTTTGGATTTCATGTTACCTATGATATTTAAATATATACAGTGACAGTAAGTTTAGATAAGAACTCCAGTCGTGTTTCCAAATACTGCACTTTAATTTCAAGTGAAAAAAATTTATCCTCACTCTCAGGGAATAGAAGCATTGTTGATACTGTTTTTGTGTTGAGGTTGAACTTATGTTTCACCTTATGATTATGGCCTTTGCTATTGTTATAGCCTCATTATAGGCAATTATTTGTAACGTATTTTGACTTATTTAAAAGATAGTGCTTTAAGAGTTCCTCTCTTTTTCTTTTAAAAGATAAACATTTTGTAAGAGCTACACTGAAGTTGACAGTTTTATAAATGCAAGTTAATTTTAATCTTTGTGTGCTAAAAATGCACATAAGTTCCTGTAGAGATAGCAACACACATTCTCCTTTTTTGCCAAATAAATGTCTTCTCTCTTGCTGTATCAAAATGTCACCTAGCTTTCCTCAGAGATGGTCTCAATAATGTGCTTAAAGTCAAGTCAAATTCAGTTTGTGCATGATTACATGATATACATTTTTTTTTAAATACTGTATCCTGAATTGTGGATAATTAAGCTATAGCATATATCATATGCTGAAGTACATTTCTGGAGTGTTAAAGATTAAAAGAAAAAATAACAACAAGAACCGTACAGAACCGAAAACCGTGACCCTAAAACCGTGATACGAACCGAACCGTGGGTTTTGTGAACCGTGCCACCCCTACTGTTTACACAGGCTAAGTGGTGATATCCTTCCTGCTCCTTTCAGCAAAAGTGGCGTCAAGGAGGGATTCAGAAGTTCAAAAAGGGTAATGCGTGTAAATACAGAAGCAGTCTGACTGCTTCTTTCACACATATGAATATGCAGATATGCATTCACAAACACATGGACATCAAGTGGCGAGCCAACACAGTACCAAAATTGATTGCATTCAATTGCGTATTCATGAATATCAATTCATTAATGTTAATATTACCATAAACTACATTACTGGTCAAAAGTTTGAAATAATTCAGATTTTTAAAATGTTTTTGAAAGAAGTGTCTTATGCTCACCAAAGCTGTATTTATTTGCCGAAATATAATTTAATAGCGAAATATTAGGCTATTACAATTTAAAATAACTTTTTTCTATTTTAATATATTTTAAAATGCAATTTATTCATGTGATGGTAAAGCTGAATTTTCAACATCATTACTCCAGTCTTCAGTGTCACATGACCCTTCAGAAATCAGTATAATAAACTGATTTGGTGCTCAGTTATTATCAATTATTATTGGTTCTCAATTATTGATAATGGTTCTTATCAGTGCTGAAAACTTTTTATTAGTAGAAATCTTTAATAACATTATTAATATCTTTACTGTCACTTTTGATCAATTTAACAAATCCTCTGTGAATTAAAGCAATAGTTTATAATAAAGTAAAGTGTATAATGATAATAATAAATGTTTCTTGAGCACCAAATCAGCATATTAGAATGATCTCTATGATGTTGAAAATTCAGCTTTTTTATCACGGGAATACATTTTTAATGTAATAAAAACAGTTATTTTAAATTGAAATGATATTTCACAATATTCCAGCTTTTATATTTTTAATCATATAAATACAGCCTTGAGCATTAGAGACCTCTTTCAAAAACATTAAAAAATCTTATTTATTCCAAATCTTTAGTGTAGGTTTGTGAAGAAAAAAAAAATCACTTGAAATAATTATTCTATTCTCGATGTAAGTCCAATAACATTTAATGCTGCAAAAAATGTTTAACTCATGAGGGTACTTAAACACGATGCTTGATTTTGGTTCCAGATGTCTCCCATCCCATCATCAGGTGTGTGATCAGCCAGAGACACCCTGAACGAGGAGTGTGTAAGGACCTCTCTGCTCTTCCACCACTGTAATCAGCCTAATACCCTGTTAGCTCTTCAAGCTGAACCAGAGTACACAGTAAGGGTTCACGGTTATTTTGGTAAGAGCTTCAAACCACTGAATGGGTCATTTAGGGGGTAATTGTGGCTCTGGCTGAGTTCTCTGCTGGATGTCCTTGTTTAGAAACACTGAAGGATTGAACAAGAATCTCTGCCCCTCTCATCTCTGTGCTGTTTCTGTTTGCAGAGAGAGGACCTGCTGACCACAGACGGAGGCTGCCTCCAACCATAAACTTCCCCTGAACCGTGGAAGATTGTGTCAGTCAAGCTCAATACCTTTTCAGCTGAACTCTGGGAAAGCCTTCGCCTTTGTTGCTCGAAGAAAAAACGAAGAAAAAAAAAACATATAGCTTCTCATTTATATTCTCACTTAGGCTATATATCTCACTTACTCACACAGGGAGTTTTCAGCAGGTTGTTATGATGAATGCAATTCACAACACCATCAAAATGTTCTACAGCCTCTCGTTTGTTTATTAACAATGGTAAAATGGTAAAATCTTAAGAAAATATAACAAGCAACACATTTTTCTTACACCTTGAATACATGTGAGTATATACATATCGTCACCTTCCTAAAATAATTGCATAAGTAATTTTTTGACAAAAATGATTTTTTTGCATAAGTCATCTCATGATGCTTGCCACCTCTGGTAAAATTGCCCACATCCTCAGTTGAAAAGATCATGCAATTCTATCCCTGTAGTATAATGGCCTATGTCAAAAGTGTAACTTAGGCCGTTTTATTGAGACTTAGGCAATTTTACAAGCTTTTCAAGATGGCAGTTGCATCAAGAAGAACACAAATCTACTCGGCCTCTGAAGTTAGGTTCCGTTTTTTGTGTTTTCTGAGAAACCTGAAAAAATGACTTGGGCAATTATTTTAGGAAGGTGACGAATGACGATATTAAACTCTGCTTACAATACTGTTAAAATGTTAAAGCCATTTTAATTGAAAAAAAAAATTTATCCATGGTTTCCTCAAAAATATTAATCAGCACATTGATATCCACATTGATAATAAGAAACGTTTCTTGAGCTGCAAATCAGAATGATTTCTTAAGGATCATGTGACACTGAAGACTGGAGTAATGATGCTGAAAATTCAGCTTTGCCATCACAGTAATAAATTACATTTAAAAACGAGAAAACAGTCATTTTAGCACTAGGCTAATTCGTAACTTTTTTTGTTCAAAACTAACAAATTTTAAATAATGAGTCAATGCATATTACTTTTTCCCCAAAAAATTTTTTACCCTGGATCACTATAAATATTTTAAATTAGTACTATTACTATAAATACTATAAATTAAACCTGTCGGGATGGTTTTCGCGGGACTCTCGCCCGTGCGGTCTCGTCCGCAGGGTTGCTCCGGCTTTTTTGAGTGACGCGATTCACTCGAGTAGGCTAGCCTATGTGACGGGAATGGCATGAGTAGTTTCTAAATAAATCCAGCCTGGCTGAGCGAGGCTTTTTCAAAAACATTTTAAAAAAAACATAGGAGACTGATTACCGACCTCAAACTTTTGAAAAGAAGTGTATCCTGAGTCAACACAGTCTCACACCCAAGGCGTCATCTTACTGACGCTTCTGACCATGCGTCAACATGCCGACGCACACACACCCCCCCACAAACGTCAATATGAGACGCTCATCCTCGGGCGTCATCAAATGCCGCGCACCCTTTAGCGTCAGTTAGATGACGCTTCCGTTATGGGTAGGTTTAGGTCTGGGGTAGGGTTAGGATTAGACCACTAGGAGGCGCGTCTCATATTGACGCTTAAGGGGTGCCATGTGCGTCGGCTTATTGACGCATGGTCAAAAATGGTCCATAGCGTCAGTTAGATGACGCCTTGGGTGTGAGACTGCAACAGTAGCCTAATTCATATACATAGCTAATCTATCATTAATATTTAAGGGAGTCACGAACCATGATATTTCATAACCTGAACTGATCCTACAGTTTTGTTAAAATATGTTGTTTTCTAAGAAATAATACTTTAATATCCCAAACTTTTTTTTCCCATTATAATACCAGGACAATTGAGTCTCACAGACATTTTTGACAATAAACATTTTTTAATTTTATTTTTAAATAAATTAATAGAATGGACAAAAAATTTATTGACCCTATGTTTTACAAATAAGTGTATTATTGTATCTCAGCCCTTTTTTGCACATTTTATCATGTTTTGTAGAATCTTCCCTCCAAATCATTGCACAAAGTCTGAATAAAAAAAGTCTGCAGATTCCGTCTGGGCCTATTACTTAGCATTAGGAGCCGGGATTGCTTTTGTGATACTGCCATGGTACACAGTTGAGGCCAGGCCTGCAAGACTGGAGAGCTCTGTTGAACACACAGGAGATTAGCAGGAACATTCCCCTGTACACAAATGCAGACATGACAGATGCTTTTGTTGTGCACCTGATGCGAGGAGGGGTGTTCTGCAGGGCTACTGCCTCTCCCAGCAACACACAACTACAACTGAACATCCCTGCCGCTAAATAATGTGACACACTTGCAGTCTTTTGCCGTTTCAGCACTGTTAGAAATCATGTCGCTCTGTTCATCTCTCTCTCTCTCTTTTCCCTCTCGTACAAACTCCCTTCCTCTCTCTCCACCAGCAGATGGATGAAAAGTGCCAGTATCACGGCTTCTTTTAGTTAAGCTGCAGAAACAGCATGAGATTAATAAATTCAATATGAATGGAGAGTTAATGAAAGGAACCTCTCCCCCTCCCGTCTCAGCTGTGTTTTCTGCCGTCTGAGGAGCCTGTAAGTAGCAGGAGTCAGCAGAAACAGCCCCTGGATCGCAGACAGACTTTGACCTCTGCAGATTCCTCTGTGGCAGCTCACTCTGTCATTCCTCGGCAGCTTTTACACATCAACACTTAGATCTGACACAATATGGGCACAAAACGCATTATTGTTAATGAAAGGACAATCAGTTATGGATTCACTGTATAGCTTGAAATTAATTCATTGCATTAGGAGGGGGAAACAACTGAGACGGTTTTTCTGGGCCCTTTCACCAAGGTTCTCTAGGGCTTTTCAAACTTTTTACAACCACACAGATCCTCAAATATAATAATCCACCTGCCAGGGACCCCCTTATAATATGTATATATAGGCCTATACATATATAGCCTACATCCTACATGTACTGTATTAAGAGCCTTAAAGATTAAGGGACATACCGGTAGTTAAAAAAAAAAATCTAAATTAAATATTTGTTTTTCATTTTGTCATTGTACTAAAGACAAAGCATTTGAAAAAAATTATAATAGGCCTACCTGTGAAATGTTTTAAGATGGTGTATCTTTTTTTGCAATTTTTGTTAAAGGGAAATCATTAAACACATACATGCATGCTGCTGTGAGAAATTGACACTTTTATTTGACAAAGAATACTGAAAATCACATACCCCCCACCCCCAAAAAAGAAACATTTCTTATTATTATCAATGTTGAAAACTTTTTTGGTGGACACCATGATACACTACCATTCAACATGTTTGAGTGCAAGATTTATTTATTTATTATTGTTTCAATATTTTTACTTTTATTCACCAAGGATGCATTAAACTGATCAAAAGTGACAGTAAAGTAATGTTAAAAAAGATGTCTACCTCAAAATAATAACTAATTAAAAACAATTAATAATTGAGTATCAATAATAAAAAAATAAGTGAGCACAAAACATTTAAAAAAAACAACCCCAAACTTCTGAATGGTACATACAGCCAAACAGATGTAATGTTAATATTAATTTAAAAAGCTGTCACCTTTTACACTTAAAGCAAGACATACTCCTCTGAGCTCCATCAACACATGTTCAGCTATAGGAAGCATATCCCTTAAAGATTGAAAGCCTAGAAATACCCCCGCATTCAGTCAAATCTGCCGTGCACCTGACAGACATGATATAAAAGCACTGAAAGATGTCAAATAAAATAGATTAAAATAGCACAACCTCAAATTTAGAATTTCTTATTTTTGACATTTTGACAAGTGTCTCTCGGGGGGCTATAGGAACAGATACGCATCAAGCATTCGGTGGAATCCAGAAATAACACCCGTGAGCGTCACCTCAGCAAGCCTGCAACAGTCCAAACATGCTGAGACGTCCACAATGAACAAGACACTGAGAAATCAGCCACCCACACAATTTGGCCCTTCTTTCCCTTCCGCTCGTCTCAAAGGACAGAATCAATGACAAATGAAAACCACCGTCCTCTCTTAAATCAAAGCGTGCACACGCTGCAGTTTCACCTTGGGTCTGGGTATAGGGGCTGCCAATTAGACATGAAACAGTGGGTAGTGGCGTCCTTGCCAGGTTATCCTCAAGGACAGGCGTCAGAGAGGGGGGTGAGAGCGGGGTCCGTGTGCTCGGATACTGCCACAGAGGACATGGCCACAGGTTGGCCATCTGACCACAGACGTTCCAGTGTTTCGACATGATGCTGAATGTTTATGAATGCATTTACACAGGCAATACGATGGGAAACCCTCATCATCCAGCTAAAAATGATCAGAATTTCAACTGTACAACACCTGTTAATTAGTTCACAGTGAATTCACTTAAAACTGTAATAGATTTTATGGGACATTTCAAGTAAAATGCTGTCAATTGAACAGCTTTTGAAAGTGAAAAAGAACACATTTTTATAATTAGGCCTACAGTAAAAAAAAAAACATAAATTGACATTCCCAGACTTCTCTGAGAATTCTGATGTTCACATTTGATGGTTTTTCAGTGAAATAACTAGGCTATGTTTCTTTTTATTAGTTATGCACGTTAGGGTTTTATTTTACATTTCTTGTCAATTAGTGTCATGTGTGTTATGATGTTTTGAATTTGTGTGTATGACACCATGTACCTTCAAGGCCTGAATGCTAGTATTCACCTCAGCTTATGGAAAGCTATTTGTGTTTTTCACGTGGCTTTTTCTTTGCCAGCTGTGTTTTTAAAGCGGTAGAAAACAGGTTTTTAGTAATCTGGTATATTAACATTATTTCAAGGTGCAATATGTAGGCTAACTTTTTTTGTTAGAAATGGTAATTTAAATAATGAGTCAATGCATCATCAATATTTCTTCCAAAATGTGTTTTTGTCTTACTCTGATTCCCTGTGGTATCTCTTAAGTGAATGTTTAATCGCACACATTGAATTGCTGCAGACGTATCAGACAGTTAATGTAAAAGAGACTGTTACATTACAACTGGAGATTTTAACAGTATTGGGCAGGTGATGGCATGACAGTCTGGCTGTTATCTGAAAGGCCAGTAACATAATCCCCGAAAAACGTATTGTGCACCAGTTCACAAGAAAGAGTGAAACTGCAATAGCAAATGGCACAATTTAACGGGTGTTAACACAAAGAGCTATAAAGTGCGACAAGTGTGCGATAAACACTGATGATAAATTGTAATATGCTCTGTGGAGGATATGGCAAGGATGTACAATCTGACGCTGTGTGTGTGTAAAATTGAAAACAGTTGGAATCAATATGGGTATTATAGCATTAACCATGGAGAGATATACCATAAACCTTTTCAACATGCACCCATGCTAAAGCAATTTACACACTTGCTCAGTGCTTATGAATAATGCATACTCATATCAGTGCTGCAACAGAGCCCTGCTGTAAGCTGCTTTAATAACTGTATGAGTAAAGTCACCTTTGATACTAATTCATAGATATATGAAAGTGTGTGGGTACCTGTCTTATCTGAGTTAATCTTTATGATATTTCATGACAGATTTTACTGTCTTATTTTAGTTATTTTATGGACTTTACCTGCTAATATAAAAAATAATCTTACTAATTTATTTTATATTACATTTGAACAAGACCATAACATCTAATAATAATAATAATTATTATTATTATTATTACTACTTATTTTATTATTATTATAATTAGTATTACTATTATTGTAAATATAAATAAAAATGTAATCATATTTATATTTATAATTATTAATAATTATTAATAATGTAAAAACATTATTCATAAATAATAAGGATAATAGATGAGTATATATATGAATGTCTTAATAGTTGTTTATATTTCCAATTATGAATAATTATTAAAAATGAAATACCATTATTAATAAATTCATATTTATAATAATAATGTTAATAAACAGATAAAAATGAATGTATTAATAATTATTTATATTTAACACTATTAATAACTATTCATAATTTAATAATAAATACTGTAATAACGACTATGATTATTAATAAATTAGTATTTACAATAATGATGATATTAAAATGTTAAATGTCATTGTTTGTCCAATGACGGATGAAGACAAGGATGATTAAGTTAAATAAAGATATTAAAGCAGTATTCCAACAAGATCAGAAAGTAACTGTGTGACCCATACACAAACAATACCGGACCCAGAATGAACGAAGGTGAGGAACTTAACTAAAAAATAAATAGTTGTGATAATTAAATTAATATGGTAACTGATTATGGCAGGAAAAGTAGAACAAAGGAACACAGGCAAACAGGTGATTAAACAGACTGACAGAAAACCAAAATGAAGCATAACTGTGATAGAACACCGCCCTCAAGGAAGGTGCAGCCTTTTGCCATAAAATGTCTGAGGAGGTGGTTCTGGCGGCAGACGAGGGTCTGAAGAAAAACGAAGCCCCGGTGGAGAGACCAGGGAGGCAAGGATAGGAGGAGTGTCCAGGCTGTGGTCCAGAGCACAACCAGGACAATAGCCCACAATGGAATCGACATGGTGGAGCTTTGGCTGACTACACCTGGGGGACAACTAACAGAGATGAAGCTTTTGGAAGTGGAGCCCACGGCGCAGACAGAGAGAAGATGGGGATGGCCGATAATGATGGTCCAAGAGGCAGAGGCGGAGCCGCAGCGACATGCGTCCGAGCCTAGATGGAGTGCCTGAGGAGTGAGGACTGAGGCGGAGCCGGTGTGACTGAGGACCAAGGGGTAGCTGGAGGGAAGGTGAAGCCTGCTGGAGTCAAAAAGGTGGAGAGACGGAGTGCAGTGGATGGCTTGAAAGTCCATGGCGCAGACAGGATGACGGCTGACCAAGGTGGAGCCAGAGGGAGCCCAGTGGAGCCGTACAGACGACGGCCTCTGGTGGAGCCGAGGGAGGAGCCACGGTGAAGACAACAGGTCAACAGACCGAGGTGGAGTGACGGGATCAGCGGCTGGAGCCGGGGGATCCACTTGCTTGGACGAAGCTGGTGACTGGAAGACCTGAGGCTTAACCACACAATGGCATGGTGTTAGGGGAGAGAAGTCGATGGGCTGAAGGGAACCAGGGGAAGCAGGGCTGACGGACTTGCTGAATAATGCAGGGGAGGCTGGGCGGGATTAGTGATGATAACTCCATCTCAATGCAAGACGTTGAAACATGCATTATGCTGGGCAGGACCAGCGGCGATGATGAAGGTTCAGAAGGTACAGGGCAGGCTATCAAGCACTCGTCAGTGTCCAGCTCCACAAGGGTCCCATAGGTCACGGATGATGCCAGCTCCAACACCTGGTCAGAGTCACTTTGGGGCTCAGAGACGGACGTGGCTGCAGGCTCAGGCTCCTTAGTGTGAATTTTTCTCGGACTCAGGTTCCATGGCGGGTGTAAGCTCCCCATCTGCGGTGGGCTCCGGCTTGTAATCCATGTTCTGCATGTGGCTGACATGGGCTTTGGGCTTGGCTGCGTGGTGGGCTTCTTTGGGACTGTGACAGATGTTAACAGTTCAGGCACACTGCAGACACCGGAGAACTGGTTCTCTCCATGTGTCCTCCTTCAGATCAGGTAAGTCACGAGGGTAGTGAAAATTTGCCCCAATCCAGAAAAGAGACTTTCACGAGTTCACCTGCCCATTCAGCCTTAAAGGTTAATAGTTAACAAACTTGGCTTGCCGTCCTTGGAAGAGGCTCGGATCCGAGGCTCGGCTTGAGATCTGAGTTAACCCTTCCATAACGGAACTGCACATAGAAGGAGAGAGAGAATTAGAGGAGGAGACGGGGAGAAGGAAGGTTGCCTGCCGGAAGAATTTTGTCAGTGGGATAATGCAGTGTCTGCTGCTTATTTAGTACGCTCGTAATGATGATTGACGGGACTGAATGTTTTAGGCTCCTCCCGAACCTGCGTTTGGAACTTCATTCAAAGTCTAATTATCTAAGTTCATTCAGCGATCTGGCAAAAGCGAAGTGAAAATTCAAACAATGAAAGCAAGGGTAATATTCAAGGTTTTTTCTCCATTCTTGCCACTGTTGCCTTGGCTTTTGGCTTGTTTAGTTGGAGACATTTAATATTCAACAATATTATTGATCTGCCTTACTTAAGGTGGCCGATGACGCAATTTTCTTCTAGAAACAAACTTTGTTGTATTATTTTCATGTTATCACTTTGAAGCTGCTTTTATACAATCTGTATTGTAAAAAGTGCTATATAAATAAAGGTGACTTGACTTGACTTGAGTTATTCACGGTTTGTCCGATGAAGGATGAAGACAGAAGTTAAAATAAAGATATCGGAATGACAAAACCAGAATGAGTGAAGATGAGGAAAATGGTTAAATACACATGGTGATGAACTAAATAATTAATGAAATAATTAACAGCTGTGATGATTAAATGAATATTCATGGTAACTGATTATGGCGGGAAAAGGAGAAAAAAGGAACACTGGCAAACAGGAGATTAACCAGACTGATGAAACCAAAAATAAGCCTAAGTGTGACTATATTAATAATGAATTAATACAAATAATAATTAATTAAATTGTTTTTATTAATAATAAATATAAATAAATTCTTATTATTGTAAAAATTAGTTAATAATTAATTTTAAAGATTAGCATTACTGTTGTGAGCAAAAACATCTTATCTTCTTCTCGTTTTTCAAAAAATATATTTTGGTCACTTATTAAACAGTCACTCCCATTTGTATCATCAGGATGTTTATCATGTTTTGATAGTTCCTTCACATGCATTTCCACACAAAACATTCAACTCAAACTCAAGCTCTGTGAAAGTCTAAGAGTCCTCAGGCAAAAACATTGTGTAATCAGTGTGTATGACTGGAACCACCAACAGTCTGCAAGAGTTTTGATGAACAATTAAACTGTTCAGTCCGTCTCTTAAACACGGGTCCATGCCATGCGAGTGTCTCCAGATCTTGTTCAAACCATTTGTCTGTTGATTGAAATCGCACAGACTGATTACATAACACTACTTTTGCTTAAGGGCTCTTCTACTCACATTAAAGATATGGGGACAGCAGTCAACGCATATTTCAGCTATACAGCACAATCACACACAGGTTTCCTTGAAAACTCTAACCTCTAATAACCTCTAAGCAAATGGCTTTAATATGTCAGGAATATGATGAAACATGTCATCTCCAGGCAGAATATAAGTTCTCAGCATTTATTCCCCAGTTAGTTGGTACACAGAGGTTTAAACCATCTTTTGCATGGTGGATCTGCATTGCACAACCATTAAACATTGGTTTAAAGGGGTCATGACATGGTTTTTTGTTTTGTTTTATTATGTTCCCTTAGGTGCAATTATAGTATTGCTATAGTTTTTTTTACAAAAAACTTTAAAAATGTGGTGATTTATGACCTGTTTCTCACCTCTGATTCAAACACAGTCTGTTTTTGAGGTGTTTCCCCTTTAAGAGTTCAGTGTTAACGCCCACTGTTATGATTGGCTGAGGTCAGTGCTGCTTATGCATAAATTATTAACGTTAATCATTTTGTATCACATGTAGACATGTTTCTCTGCTCGTTCTTTCAGTAACATGCCCTGTCACACTCATCTGATCACTCACCGTTCAAATAAAGCTTTGGCACGCTGCATATGCTGCAAATAAACAGCATCCAACTGCTTTCCCTGACGTCTGGATCGTTCGGCAGCGTATTCAAACACTCAAACAGGAACAGCACATCTGCGTGGCATCGCAGTCATCTTGTAAACAGACCCACTCGCTCGACTGAACACATGTGGGCGCGAGCCGCACGACAACGATGCGATGATGCGAAATGAGGCGTAGTTGTCTTGCGCTGGAGGCAAACGACTGGTACGTCACTTCGTACCGTGACGTCACTAAGTTCAAAGGATCTGGAACGAGCTGTATTTAGAGCTTGATTAAATAAATGCTTCGTTTATAATGGGGAGGACGTCTTAAGCTATGAAACTTGCAGGAAGTTTTAATAGTACATAGATCTCTTATATACCAAAAGATCAAGGCAAATTTGGTTTCTCATGTCATGACCCCTTTAAAGTGTTTTTGTTCTTCTTGCAGATAGGATATTGTTTCCTTAACATTATAAAAAAAAAAAAAAAAAAGGATTCATTGCAGGCCAGGGGTCTCATTTATAAAACTCTGGTCACTCCGCACCAGACTATTATCACTCCCTCACAAACTACATTTCCCATAACTCACTCATAACATCATGACTGATTGCATTCACCTGTGTCTCATTACCCTCTTAGTCTCAGCCTATTTATTTGTTCACTCATTCACTCAATGCGAAGTTTTGTATGTTGTTGCACTGCATTTCCAAGCGTTTTTCCTGGTTTCATGTTCCAAAAGCTTTTTTGGATTTCTTGCCTGTTATTTCTGTTCCGTGGATTACCCTTTTGCCTCTGACCCCTGCCTGTTTTGTTTGTTTGTTTGTTTGGATGGCCTACCTGTGTTTTGACCCATTGCCTGTATATTGGATTACGTGTCTGAATTGCCCCTTAATTAAAGCTGCATGTGGATCTCAACTTTCTTGTCTCAGAGCAGTTTGTGACAATTACCACTACACAAATATTTCTATTTATTAGAACATCATTTTTTTAACTCCTCTGTAATTATTTAATGTAGGGTGATTTAAGTGCTTAACTCTGTTAATGAGAATGGTATATTTAATCTAAATGTGTATATCAGATGTTTTGATTGTTATTGTGAACATTCATTGTATTAATAATTAGGGATCATGACTCATGATGAAGCTTTAAAGTGTTTTTTCCTTCATTTCCTGCCGTCAGTCCCTCAGCTCACCATCGGTGTTGCCAAACTGCTCCGTCTCCACAAATGTTTGTACGCATGGCTCAGAGTTTGCGTCAAATTTTCCCGTCAAGTTTGTTTTTGTAAATCACAACTTAAGCGTCGGAAGTGGCACACGCCTCTTTCAGGACCTGTTTTGTGCGTACGCAACGGTCATAAATGAGGCCCCAGGTCATTTACTGTGGCAAAAAAATTAATAAAATAAACAGCATTAGATAATGATGAAAATAGGTGTCGGCGTGAAATTTAAAGAAAACACTTTACAATAACTCGTTTCATCTGATAGCAATAGTTAACATTAATGAACAATACATCTACATCTGTCATGAATTACGTGAGACTGTGGAATCCAATTGCAGCGTGTTTATTAAAGAGCAAGATCAAAACCGGCAAAGGTCAATAACACCAGCATACAGCAGTATCAGAGGAAATCCAGGGATAATCAACAGGCAATGGTCAAGGCAGGCGGCGAGCAGACGAGAGTCGGTATCCAGGCATAGGCAAGTAACACGGGAAACAGGCAGACAAGAACAGAGATAAGGACAGGGTCAAACTAGGAAGCTATCAAGCCGGGGAAACCCTTGGTAAAGCTCACAACAGTAAAGCAATACTTCACAGAGAAGTGGTGTGTGGAAGTGGCTTTTATGTGTGTGTAAATGAAGTGCAGGTGTGTGTGTAATCAGTGCAGTGCAGGTGTATGGTGTAATCAGTCCAGGGAGGTGATGGGAAGTGTGGTCCAAGTAAACCCAGGAAGTACGTGACTAATTATCACAACAGCATTTATTGATCTCAATCTCAACATCTGTTATCTATATCTATATATCTATATCTATATCTGTATCTGTTAAATTTAGTTAATGCATTGTGAACTAACATGAACATTAACATTTTCTTAACTAACATTAAATGTTGTAAGAATTATTATTGTTCATTGTTAGTTAATGTTAGTGAATGCATTAATTAATGTTAACAAATGAGACCTTAAGTGGGTAGCACTTTATTTTATTCCCCATGTACATACTATGTACTAATTATAGCAATTACTGGGTAAGGTACTAACCCTGAACCCATCTAAACCTAACCCAGTTACCTTATATTACCCAGTATTTCTTATAAAGTACACCAAGTAGACGTAAGTGCAAATGTAAAATAAAGTGCAAACGTAAAGTGTTGTATCGTAAGATATTAAAGGTTAAATTGTGAGATATAAATAGAGAAATAAAATCGAAAGTAGCCTATAAATTGTGTTTTTTTACACTGATGTAAAACCGGGTTACACAATATTACAACATACGAGTCATTTAATTGTGAAAGTACAGCACATTTTTTTTATTTATAGAAAAATTATTACAATGACCTGTCTTTTAAAATGTTACAAAGTCACTTTCTCCACATTCTGATTCCGTTGTTGTGATCCTCTTTTCTCATTTTCTTTATGGCTACAGGAAGCTGGCTTAGTGCTGGGTGTCTGAATGAGTTTGCCAGGCTTTCTATGGGAGAAATACATAATTAATGAAGAGTGTGCTATTTCTCTGAACACACAGGGAATCACTTCTTTCAACTTTGTCTCAGGCCCCCACCGGGCAGCGTCTGCAGGGTTCTCATGACACACATGCATACACACACACACAAACACAAGCACGACCCCCCGGTGCCCTCTCTCCCGTCTCATGCTGAACAGACACAAAAGGAGCATCTCTCTCTCTCTCTCTCTCTCTCTCTCTCTCTCTCTCTCAATATCTTCCATTCTCTCACCCCCTCCCTCGTTTTCTCTCTCTTGCCCATATTTCTCCTCCTATCGAACCCTAAAGTCTTACTCTCTCCTGTGTGCAGTGGCAGCATGCTGAGGCTAAATTAATTTGGCAGTGCTGCTTTTTTATTTATTTTCTTTTGTTGCTTTTCTTTTGTGATTAGTCGATAGCCCCAGATTCACGCTAGACTTGGCAATTCCGTTTAGCAGACAATGATCTTATCCTGTAGTCAAATATTGTAAGTACATGCTTCCAGTGGGAATCTGTGCCAGGAGAGAGAGAGAGAGAGAGAGAGAGAGAGAGAGAGAGAGAGAGAGAGAGAGACAGAGACAGACACACACACACAGACTAAACGAGGAAAAACTCTCATAAGATGAAAAGCGGAAAAACACCACAGAAAAATAGTCTTCTGATGTACATCATGCATCCATTAAAGCCCCTGAAAAAAAAATAGCTTCTAATTTGTTTCTTTACAGCTGGAATGAACATTGTGTTATACTAATGTGAAAATGAAAGAATGGCAACTAGTAGCTGAGAATAAATTATAAACTCGCACAAAGTCTTTTATATGGTGTGCACAAATCCTTACATCCGACAGTAAGAGTAAAAGCCCTTACTGACTCATTTCCTAAACGAACATAAAGGCATCTGAACTATCCAGACAGTGAAATGACAAGAAACAAATGGGACGCAGTGCTGCACTTGTGCAGCTCGTAAATAAAGCATAGAGCAGGCTGAATATACTGTATGTGCTGAGATTGCTTCTGTCACTTACCTTGGAAAAATGCAGGGCAAATATGGGTTGATGGAGAAGATCTCTTTTTATAGGGCCACAGGAGAAATGCCGGTGCGAGGCTGCTTTTAAATTCGGGATATAAGTATATGCACTAAAATATGTATTTGGATCTCATTGATACTTAAATCTTGAAAGTTATTTATTATTGAAATAAAAGGACTTTTAAACATTTGATATAAATATGAAATTATTACTGTTAGATATTATTTATAATGACATTTTATTTATAAAACTTACATAATACAATACATACATATATATATATATATATATATATATATATATATATATATATATACATATTACAGTTATTACAATTTTATTATAAATAATGGTTGTATTATTTTAATAATTAAATTATCATTGAATTTGAACAATTACAACAACAACAGTAATAATAATAATAATATATAATAATAATTTAATATAATCATTTTGATTTAATAATAATTAAAAAGGGTCATCAATAATTTGTATTTTGTATCTGTATATGGCTTGTGGATGACTACATTTTAAACAATGATTATTAAATTACTTAATTCAATTTAATTTTAACGACAAGAATAATTCAAATAATTACTATTATGAATGGGTTGTTTGAATAGTATTGTTATTAAAGTATTTTAAATATTTCTTAGAAATAAAAAAAGAGTCATCAATATTTTTGATCTGTTTGGTTCGTAGAAGACTGTGATTTTTAAATAATGATTATTAGATTATTTAATAATTAAATTATTTAATAATTATAATAATAATAATAATTTACAAATATTTTAAATATTTAAAAAAAAATTAAATCAATAGTTCAATAGTTTTGGTCTGTTTTGTGAGAGGAGACTGTACATTTAAAATAATAATAATACAATTATTATTAAATCTGTTTAATGTCCACCTACATTTTATAAAGTGATTTATTACTGAAATAATGTTTTTGCCTTTTAAACATTCAATGTAAATATGAAATTATTACTATTTTACATTACATTTTATTTATAAAACATACATAATAATAATAATAATAATAATAATAAAATAATATATAATATATATATTATATAACATAAATATTTTTATTTTTAAGGTTTATACATAACATCTAATAATAATAATAATAATAATAACACCATCAACAACAACAAAACGACAATAACAACAAAAACAATAATTTATTATTTATTGTTATGATTATTATTATTATCTCCTAAATAATATCTAAATCTTGAAAGTTGTTTATTATTTAAATAAAATTATATAATTTTAAACAATCAATTTGAACATTACATTTTATAAAATATAATGAAAATAAAATATATTATTTAGAAACAATATTAATTCGAATATTGTATTGTATTTTAGAATTATTATTATTATGATTATATATAAATTATTATTATAGGAAGAACAGATGGAGAGGAAGGGTATAGGCCTGGGTAAATGTCAAGTTCTTCAGAAATACAGTGTTACGTTCTTCTCTGAGACTTTGAGTTCAAGATCCAATTGCAGCTTTATTGGGACAATCCAGAATCATAATCCATACAACAGGCAAAAGGTCAATAACCACAGGGCAATACAGATAATAACAGAGTCCAAGACACAGGCAAACACGGAAATCCAGGGAGACGAGCAGAAGATCAAAACCAAGACACAGGAAACCAGAATAATGCTAAAAAATACATGTAACAACATGAATGAACACACAGATAGGCAAATATAAATGAGCTAATGACAAACAGGTGGAAGTAATCAGCACATGATGAGTCCAGGCAAAGGTTAATGGGAAATGTAGTTCATCAAATGGTTGCAATGGAGGGAGGACTGTCCTCTGGTAGATATATGGGCGGATGTGACATACAGCATACGTTATTTATTATCACATAACAAATTTCACATTGCCATATCAAAGTCACTGGGGTGTGTTGAGAATCACTTCACGAGTAAAAGCCCACTCAAGTTTACCAGCCACTCAAGTTTGGTGAGATCATTTTCCATTACAGTCCTGTCCATGCTCAAGGAGCAAAACATGTAACATTTAATGACCGTCAGGATACCACAACATAAAACATTTCATCCATGGGAATGATTCTGTTTGATGCAGCTGTTAAAATAACCCCCTTCTGGAATATCGATCGATGTAAATCACTGTTCGTTCGAAGCAGCTCTCTAAAGCTCTCTTCCAATTACTCATTTAAAACCTTTCCTTCTGTTTTAGTTTGTCTGAGCAAATGTTTTAAAGAAGTGCATGACATGGTACAAACATCACTGAAGTTAAATAAGGTTGTTCTTTGGGTTCACCAGCCATCTGCTCAGTACATTACACAGAAAAGGTGTCAAAGAAGCTTTATGAATCATTCTCATGATTAAGAGCTGTTAGCTTGACTCTAGATTCTTAGAACTGTTGTGGCCTTGCAAATCATTGGCAACATTCTAGGGATTCTATTTATGTAATGTGTCCTCGATCTAATTCTCTCTCTGTGTTAGCTGACTGTTTTTCTCTCTGTACTGTGTTTGAGGACATGTTTCGCTAATGCTGCCCGACCACTCGCAGCCAGAGAGTCTGGCACAGGAATGATTACCTGTCTGTATGATCAATTACCTGATTACTCTCTGGATACACACTCATGGCATGTCTCTGGAGTCATGCTCGCACACGCACACGTACACGCACACACACACACACACACTGAAGAGACTGAACGCCAGTGCACTTTCTGACAGAAATGGGATGTGAAAAGAGAGGACAGAAAGAGAGAGAGAGAGAGAGAGAGAGAGAGAGAGAGAGAAAAGAAAGAAAGAGCTCAAGGAGTTGCTTGTGGCTGGAATCTTGCTTCAAAATAAGTGTCTCTTCTCTTTATGATACAAACTCAGTGATAGTGATATAAGAACATTTAAAACATCGTTTGCCAGTAATTTTACCTAAGTTGATGCATTTCCTATTGAAACAATTTGTTTTACTTGCTGTTTCAATAGAAACTACATAAACATAGGAAATTATTATTAACAACAACATTATTGTTTTTGTTATTACTGTTGTTGTTATATTAATATCATTTAAATATTTTACCAAGAAAAAGTAATCGATCATTTTTAACAGTCTGGTTCGTGGAGGACTGAATTTTAAATAATGATTATTTAATTATTTAATATTGAAAGGATTGAATTTTAACAACAGCAACAATAATTGTGCATTGTCTCAGCGTGTGTGTTGCTGTGTATTCACTCATTTCACATTTACTGTTTCTGTCTCTCACAAAAACCAGTGAAAAGGGGAATGACAGTTTATATTCACTTGGAGGACAAATCAAATCATATTGATAATATTAATAAATATGAATGTTCAGAAAATATTAGAATTTGCACCTTTATTTTAGCTTTGAATTGCACACATTTTACAAACTGGCACACACAAGTTAAGAGGTTCCTGCTGGTATCTTTCAACACCTGATGTCCATTGCGATGGACATTACATTTTAAGAAAAAAAGAACATATTCCTCACCCTGTCTAGCCGGATAGCCTTGCCTGTCTTTTGTGATGCTTAAAGCTCAATCAGATTAAGTGTGCGGTCATATCTTCACTGTGATTAGTTGATCAGGAACCAATCAGTGACAAGACTCACGTTATAAATGTATTTTTATTGTTTTAAACCAGAAACCATGTCCATTTGGACCCAGGGTCTGAAGGGGTTGAGAGTGTCTGATGGCACCTGGAAAACTCACGCTGATTTGTAGCCAGTAACATTAGGAGTGAGACCAAGAACTATTTGTTGTATCAGCCTCAGTTTGACCTTTTTGTATCATTTTTTTTTCACACACACACACACACACACACACACACACACACACACACACACACACACGCACACACGCACATGTTTTTTAAGCCATTTGAAATATGAGGACTCATGCAATGTCCTCATAAGTCACGTGTAAGTTGTAATACCAGTGTAATATGCATGTCATTATACACATTTGTGTCCTCATATATAACAAAAACAAACACACACACACACACACACACACACACACACACACACACACACACACACACACACACACACACACGCATGCACACACACGCAGAGGTGCATGCACCTCAACAGACCCCTTGAATAGCAGCATGACAGTTCACAGCAGCTGAAAAAAGGTTTACTGTTACAGAGGAACACACTAACCTTCTGGTTAACACACACCGGCCCATCAAATCCCTTACAAGAGAAACACATTAGACCCTCCTAAATCACACACTCGCTGACATACACACACATACTCACTGGAAAACCCATTTGACCACGACTAGAGTCTGATTATACAAGCTTCTGCCCGGAGGGATTTATGGGTAAAGATGGTGCATCTGAGAGATGGAGAGATTACGCAACAGAGACAGCTGTCAAGTCATACATTTCCTCATTACTCACATCATCAGGTCTACAGGTGGAGTTATTTCACACTGGAACAATTCCTTTTTATCAACATATCAAAATAAGTTCAGATTGAGTTTACCTCTATTACCAGAAGGGTGAAAGATACTGTGAAGGAAATTGCTCACTTCATGAGAGAGAAGATATATTTTGCTGGGGAGAAAGAGAACTGGTCTTAACACATATTCTAAGCCAGTCTTGTAGAGCAATCACACATATTAGACTCAAGGAGACAGGGCTGACTGCATACACACACACACACACACACACACACGCTGTAGACTGTAAGTGTTCTGAAATGAGAAGTCTTCATGATGATATGGTTTAAATGAGATTATCTTCCCCACAGCCATTGCACTGAGGGAGAGCGGCTCTTTATGACAGCGAAGGCTTGATCTGGATTTCCATCCATGCTGATAGAGCCAAAACAGATTATTTTACATTCATAAGACCTCATCTGCATTATCAGCAGGTGCTATAAAATGAAGGAAGACAGCAATGTTGTCATCAGTATGTTTGAATTATTCATGTGCAATTAAGCAGTGGCAAATATCATATCACAATGAGTTATTGCTCATTAAAGTGTGAGATAAAAATGCTCAAAATACATAAATAAATAACCTTAGCGAGTCGTTTATTGTCTGACGTATACGGCTGTTTGTCATCTAAAGATGTAGTTGAGCTTTTACATTAAGGTATTAAGACGCTCTAGTTCGACCCTTGAATGAATGCGCTGTGATTTGTGACTTATAAGAGAGACATTACACGCATGACGTCATGCACAGAGTAAAGCAAATCCCCTGCTATTGTTGATCCCTTGTTATTACACAGTATTACACACACTGCAATGTTTGCAACTACACTCGGTTTCCCACGGGCCTGTTCATTCACACATTTGAGTTAGATGGAAAAAAAAGAGTTGTTTACTGACACTAAGTTACAATATTTAGGGCAATTTTAAATCCCATCCTAAATGTATTCTGCAGATCCTACAATATATATATTTTGCAGTAGAATGTTTTTTTTTTTGTTTTGTTTTTTTACAGGTTTAGTGACAGGATTGCAAGAGATACATATGTCATATAAAACGAATAGCAAATAAAACAGCTCATATATCTGTCCTGGGATTGACAATCATCATTTTCTGAAGGTTAAGTGCCTCCTGAAAAATGACTTTCACATTTCATGCTCCAAGTTTGTCCCCTATTCATGGAAAGTGCCTGTTAGTCCAACATCTGACTGCTAATTCCAGACATGAGAATGTTCATATTTCGTGTCGGAATGTTGGATCTGTGTTGCCACAATCCAAAGGTCAAGCAGCAGCTGTGACACGCTGCCCGCTTCTTTTTCATCAAAGAATCCTTCTGGAGGGAAGTCAGTCAATAACAGGAGTCGACCTTGTGCAGTCGGCCCTGCATGTGTGATATATGCTAATGTATGTACATTTAAACTACAGGAAGCTTACATTAATTAACGCATAATGATGCGCACACAAAGGTGCTTTGCTGTACTGTGTATCTCGGAGAGATGTGTTGACGACCCACTGTAAAATAATTGAAAATCTAGGCTTAATAACTGCAGTGTGAAGGTGAAGACATTGACCAAGCACTCAAGAAGTGTAAGAGAAGATCCCTGAGGACAGAAAACACACAGCCATGGAGACATCTGTCCACATATCTCAAGGACATATAGCCTGTGCCAACAAACAAATATATATTTTTGAATATCTATCTATCATATCCGTCCATCCATCCACACATTCTATCTATCTATCCATCCATCCATCTATAGTCCATCCATCTGTCTGTCCATCTATGTAGTCCATCTGTCCATCCACCCATCATTCTGTCAATCCATCTATCTATCATCTGTCCAACCTACATCCATCGTCTACCTATTTAATGTCCATCTATCTATCTATCTATCTATCTATCTATCTATCTATCTATCTATCTATCTAT
This sequence comes from Semotilus atromaculatus, assembly GCA_031834385.1. Taxonomy (NCBI): domain Eukaryota; kingdom Metazoa; phylum Chordata; class Actinopteri; order Cypriniformes; family Leuciscidae; genus Semotilus; species Semotilus atromaculatus. The sequence goes on from JAULUF010000003.1 coordinate 4,708,869, forward strand.
CTATCTATCTATCTATCTATCTATCTATCTATCTATCTATCTATCTATCATCAATTGCGCTTAATGCAAAATAATAATTTTTGAACAATAGAAAGAAGTGGAAGAAGACAGAAGTGGATATCGGCTAAACATAACGACTGAAAGAGATCTGTCAATCAAATATGGAGATGACTGAGATGTATGATATGGCAGATATGTGGCATTTATGTAAGCATGTGTTCATGCCGCTAAAATCCATTTAGTGACCTCATTGAAGGGCGAATGCACATAATCTCCATTTCAGATGAGAGAAATCATAAATGTGAAAAGAGGGGTTGTCGGTAGGGGTCTGGCAAAATGTAACCACACACACAGACACACACCTGAGGGCAGGTGATCATCTTCCTCTCCATGAAGCACCACATCCACGAGAGATCAGGTTGTCATGGTAACTGACCTACAAGCTGATTAAGGGAGCCCTGATAGAGAGAGTGTGAGTGTACGGTGGTGAAAATTAGACATTACGCTCAGACAAAGAACGACATCAAACACTTCTTCTGCTTTTTTAAATGGCTGAAAATTGCAGCTGAATTTCAGTCACAGATCATCAGTTCACACCTTGAACGGCTAAGCAGGAAACCTGATGAGATATTTAAGGGAAAGAAAATCATATTCAGCATATTACTGAAGGTCAGTCACTTCAGCTGGACTGGTCTGACTATTTTCTGTCAGCGCCTCTCAGCTGAACAGGTGATGTAAGAGAACATCAGTTCATGACTAGCCTATCGATTCATTCGATTAGTTTTACAAAAGATTATGCATATTGTCCAGTGAATTTTGTCTTTACAGTCTGAACAAATAAAACATTTTAAAATGAATTAAACAAAAATGATGTAGATAAAAGATTTAAAAGCATAAAAAAGCAGATAGTTTGAACATGAGGATAAGCCTAATACACATCACACACACACACACACACACACACACACACACACACACACAAATTACCCACATGATTGTTAATTTTTTTCTCATTAACAATATAGAGATTTCCTCAGTCAGTCCTTTGTTCAAATCACTCCTTGCTATGAAGCGCCATCTGCTGTTAGTAAAAGGACCACACTCCTTAAAGGGATTGTTCACCAAAATTTTTAATTCTTTCATGATTTGTTCACCCTCAAGTTGTTCCAAACCTGTATGAATTGCTTTCTTCTGCTGAACACAAAAGAATATATTTAAAGAATGTCGGTAACCAAACAGTTGATGGACCCCATTGACTTCCATAGTATCCCCCCCCCCCCAATACTATAGTCATCAAATGTTTGGCTACCCATATTCTTCAAAATACCATATTTTGTGTTAATCAGCCAAAATAAATTCATGCCGGTTTGGAACAACTTAAGGATGAATAAATCATGACAGAATTTTCATTTTTTTGGGTGAACAATCCGTTTAAGAGAAGGCTATTCTTTTTTAAACGGAAATGCTGTATTAAAATACATTTATGATCTGATTATATGTTTCTATTGAAATAAGTTAGGAACGGAGAGAAAGAGAGTTTGTCTGTCACTCCTCACTATATCCACATCCTGCTCTTGTTATGTCCATTCATATCTGACAGGTTGTAATTTATGTGCCAAGTTAACCTCTATAAGCTACAGTTACTGTATTCACTGCAGACAGACAACTCTCAGCTTCCACGTTGAGCAACATGATTACATGGTAGTGAAGGAGAGGGGTGTTGCTCTCACTCTAACCTCATTAACCCTGTTTTAGGTTTGACTCCATGATGAGTGTGATTATCTGAAGCATGATATCATGCTACAGTGTTCATGGGAATCATAATTCGTACCTAATTAAATTCAGTAACTCTTATACTGTCTATTTCAATGCATTATTTATATCACAGAGAAATACTTATAATTGGCAAGAAACGAAAGTTGAGATTTGATTGGATCATTCGATTAGTTTGTTATTGCTGTGAAGTCAGGTGATTGACAGGTTGCCCCGCCCTTAATTGCGCCAGTAAACACGTCAAGAGATGAGAGCAAGAAAGGAGGGGAAGTTATTTTGATTAAATATTATAAGTTTTCACATTAATTCAGAATAAAGTTTTTTTTTTTTTTATGTGCACGGATAAATCATTTATAAGAAACATTACTATATACCTCTCTATTGCTATAGACCTTTTTTCTCTCAAAACAATTATCTTTGAACAATTAGTTTCTTGGTCACTACAGATTTGAATTTCTTATTGATTTAAGCAAATTGCATGTGTTTTGGCACATGCGTGCAAAACAGTAAGTACACTTGTCTACAATTTATACAATGACTAAATGCACATGGCTTGTTGATCAAAACTGATGAGTTGATTCTCTGTGAAATTGTCAAACTCTGTGCTAAATTGGCACATGGCCTGCCGTTGTAATGAAATAGGAATCTCTAATCTTACCAATCAACCAACCAATCAAGTTTGGAAACTATATATATATATATAATTTTTCAACAGTGAGGAACATCACAGCTCCGAACAACAGCAGCTGCACAGCAGTATAAATACATTTGTATTTTTACATATTGGCCTGCTAAACAAGACACACTCCCAGCTCAGTCACATTATCATTTTCTAAATGTACAACAAGATACTTACATCCATTCCTCCTCAAATTAAGCTGCATTATAAAGCATAATTTAACATGCTTGGTTACACAGGATGCCTTAATACATTTAGATTAGTAGGCCACTGTCATGAGATTTTCCGGTTTTTCCTTTATGATTATATTCTTGTCTGGACACAGTGTCTGTTAAGTAGGCTATACTTTCTGGTGGTGGTTAGACAATTACTGTGTGAACATGTGTATGTCTCAATGTCATTACTAATGGGACGTTGCATCAAAATAACGATTGAAAATTCAAAAGCTTTTGCGTGACATGTAAAATCAGATATGAAGACTTCCACATGCATTAAAAGGTTTTACAAGGTAATTGTCACGGGTTGGTTCCTCAATGAAGAAAATAGAGGATCTGTTAGCAGCAGCCACCTCATAAAACGCATAGCCTACTTAACATTTAAGACACAAGTGAACACAATGGGTTACCAAAACAAATGAAGAGTGGGAAAATGGGGAACAAAGGAAACAGAAAAACAAGGTGTAGCAAACTTCACTTTGACATTTAAATGACATTTTTCATGACATCATTTTTAGCCTACTAAAAACTGAATGAAAAAGATCATTTTTAGCCTAGGCCTACTAAAAACTGATTTTTTCCCCGCATTTTTGAAAAGTTGGCCGCACAGATGACAACGTTGTCAAAACAATCCCGTTCACACAGACCTGTGAAAATGATTAAAAACGCTGTACTATGTATGCCAGGCCAGTAGTTGGCGTCGGCGATGTCACTTTGTAAAGAAACACTACGCGCTTGTAGATTGAACGCAATCTATGCGATAATGCGAGTGACGTCATCATATTCTCAAATTCGCGTTTTTGTAGTTTAGACGGAGACGATAACGGTCTCGTTGTCAAAAACATGCACTTTGAAACCCGTTTTCAGGCCCCCCAAAACACTTTTGTTGAGTAAATGAACAGCCAGTTTTAGTTGAAAACAGTAGCTGGCTCCTTAAAGGTGCCCTAGAATGTGAAATTGAATTTATTTTGGCATAGTTAAATAACAAGAGTTCAGTACATGACATAGCCTACAGTGAGTCTCAAACACCATTGTTTTCTCCTTCTTACTTAAATCTCGTTTTTGAAAAACACCCCTGAAAAATAGGCGAATCTCCACATAATACCGACTGTGACGCAACAGTCGGGATCAATGTACGACTCCAAAAAATTGCATATGCCAGCCCATGTTCAATGACAGGCGGAACTGCGCAGCCGAAGCATGGCAGTTGCTCAGTGTTTGGATGTACAAATGAACACAAAAATATTTGGTTCCTTCATCCGAGCCTCTAAAGAAACAATGGGTTAATTTTATTTTCTCTGGAAATTTCCAAACATTTCACGGACGAGACTGTTTCCTCAACTTGGGCCAATACAGAGCTGGCCTCGATCGATTGAGCTACCAAGCAACACTTGTGTAATTGTTCAAGTTCAGACAGGTAATCTTTCTCTCAAAATCGTTCAATAGTATATTTACATCATCGTGTTTGCATTGGTGAAACAGAGAGAATGCAGAAACTGCGTTGTAATGATAAGATTTTTTATTCTCGCGATCAACACACTATCATCTGTTTGCTCAATGCTCATCACAGCAACATTTTATGTGAATAGATCTAAATACTTTAAAGACATCTCACGATTCGTAAATCTCGATAGCTGTAATAGTAAAAACGTATAATATCTGTAGTAAAAGTATTCGAGAGAGTTTCACATGTAATACGTAGCTTTTTCATATGCAAGGATGTCAGCCAATCACAGCAGAGGCCGATTACACACAGCAGACACGCCCCTTGAAACTGAGAGTTTGGGCTCAGAGCTAAAATCAGGCTAGGAAAAATGCCTTTTATTTCTAAATTATGGCTATTTTTTATCTAAAAAACATACTAACATTATAAGGGCAACCCAGAAAACATTATACAATAAAAATAAAAAACATTCTAGGGCACCTTTAAAGTCCATAAAATCCCGTTCACACTTAGAGCAACTTAACCACACTTAACCATATTAGCGCCCACATGCAGCTAACTATCACACTGTTTATTCCATTGTAATTGCCTCACCATAATATATATATATATATATAAATAGGTGAAATATATTTTTCACCTGAAATATATTTTTGATGTAATCAACATTGTCACAAATGCTGTGAATTAAACAACTTGTATTTAACCCAGAATATTATTTTAAGTCTAAACACTGCAAAACATGAATTTAACCGAGGTTTATATGTACAGTACTTTCAACAGCAGTAATTATCACAAAGACCTACAGTGAACAACAGCAAAGTGACTGTTGCAAGATAACCTGAAAGATGAAAGATGAAAACTCTATTTTGAAGTGTTGAATAGTATGCTGTGTTCACATCCTGAGTAGACAGCAGATACCATGCCGTATGGGTCAAGTGAGCTGGACATTGGACGTGACTAGGGGAGTTCAGATAGGCCGGACTTTGATTTGCTAATGTAGCCTAGATATGCAGGGTCCTTTAGGGGTAGGATAACTAGGCGGTTGCTTCTACCAGAAAGACTCTGGAGATAAAATGATGTAACAAAAGCATATATTTATTAACAGCCCAGCAAGTATTTATAAAGTTCTTTGGCGTAGGCCTTGTCCGTAATGCGCAATCCGAGGGTAGCGGAATCTGCATTTCCTGTCTGATGACGAATGCAGGGGCGCAGCCGACCCCCCGGGAGGTATGGGAAGGGACCATTCTGGTGGTTGTGGGGAGGATGGAGGTGATTGTTTTGCGTCAGCAACTGCAAACTCAGACATGTGTAAGTACCGATCTTTTATACTGCAAGAATTAGAACGTGATTGGTTAGATGTGAAGGTATAAGTGACATAACGATCTTCCTAGCAGAACTTACACTAAAGCTTACATGGTGCCTTGACATATAACAACAATGCATTTTAACAAATATTCACCATGTACTAAATATATTTAGGCAGCTGAATAGTGGCATAATTTTGTATTCATGTTTTTAGAAAGATGGCATTCAGAAATCCAAGTATTTTGTGTATATTGAAATTAGATTTTTTTTTTTTAAATGAATGATGCTACAGCAGAATAATAGCATATTAATAATATAATAATAATACACTTTTTTTCCAGAAAACACTAAAATTGTGCCATTCACATGTAGAAAATAAAATCTAAATAATCAGTAATATACTATCTCATTTGAAATATTTTTATTTATTTTTCAATGCATAAATTGCCATCTTAGCTGTATTATATCACATAAATTGAACTGAACTCTAAAAAAAGTTGAAAACATACTGAGAATGTCATTAAAGCCTTTGTTTTGTTTACAGAATTAGGGCAAGGTTTATTAAATTCATATTTGTGTAAAAGGTTTGTATGTGATGTTTTTGTTATGTTCATTTAATTTGCTTAAGTAGACTAATATTATTAAATAAAGATTTAATATATTCTTGGACATGGGCTAATTAAAGTGTTTTAATAAAGGATATTTTATTTAAAAAAAGAATAGTCTGGTGTTGCATTATTGAAAGTAAAAAAACAATGTTATTGTTTATAATATTTATTATTTTTCATTCAATACATTGTGTGTGTCTAGAGGTTGGTGTTATTTCAAAGTACACTAAAACAATTCTGATATGGAGTGAATACAGTGCAAGCTTTTTATAGTGATTGGGCAGCGAGTGGCGGGAGAGAGAAATGGTCAACTAGAAGTCTTTATAGAAAGTAAACTTGAAATTTTACAATCGATGAGTTTAGATTTGGATACTGTGTAGGCCTACTTGAAATCTGTAAAACCTGGATTGCTAAATATCTTAGATACACTGAACCACACTATGACAACCAATATTGACTGCAGGTGTCAAAATGGTCAGAGACGGCCCTGTAGATATAGGCTAACCATCAGAGGAAGGTTCTCTAGGGTAGGGTGGAAAGTAATATATTATGATTTGAAAGTGGGACTCTTCCAGTTCAGTAAATGAACTCCAGCTGATGTATCTGTGGCTGAGTAAAAAAAAGAAACAGACAACAATCACTGGCATGAGGGCAGTGGACATTATCAACCATCCAGAACATCATCAACAAACCTGAATGCTGGTGAGAGTTCAGCACTGTCTGTACCAACATTAAAACATTGGGCAAAACGACAGCCTCTCACTCTCCAAGTCCATTCGCTCACATTATATGGGAAAAAATATGTAGGATTAAGTAGGCTAAATGGTGATTGAGACATTCTTAATGCTGTACTTAACATCTTATTTTGTGTTTCAAAGAATTAAATGGATTTGAAACAAGATGAGGGTGAGTAAAGTAGTAATTTTTTTTGGTCAACTGAGTTTAACTCATAAATGGGACTTTTATTTTGAAAGCACGGGGCAGCCTTATTGAGGACTTTTCTTTTGATTTCCAGCAGAGTGAGCCACGGGTTCCTTTAGTTGGTAGGTCAGGCCAGATGGCTCCCGGAACAATGTCAAGCTGAAACTAAACTCTTTTAGCCGATGAACTGTTTTGATTACAATCTCTTAGAGTTATTTTGTTTTTTAAATCATTTAAACACCACCATAAGCTGTAGAATGGAGATCGGTGCTTTGTCATGAAACTCCGCGCGCAGTATGACAGGTATTTATCTAAAACCTCTAAAAACCCAATCCAGGGCTTCAATTATGGAAAGAAAAACACCACGAACCTAATAAACCTTAGAGATAATATATTGTCTCTGATTTTATGCAGTCATGGAATATTTTCTGTCTAACCCCTCTGTTTAGATCAGATCATTATATATTATGCACTTGAATAATGTAAACAGATGTGTACGTAAACGTTAAGTATTATAACACGACAACAGCGAAACTGCTGTCCTGTTCAGAACTATAAGCGGAGCAAGGATATCCATTTTGGGTGGGCCAAAAAGTTGGGGGTGGCTACAATTTTACAGTGGAGTGGTAGTGATGATATTACATAAGATACGATGATATTTGCAATATAAAATTGAGAACATACCGTAGCTAAGAGTGTTTGGTAGCATTTTCCCTGATAACTCTCTGTCTCTCACTTGTGTGGGTGTGTGTGTGTGTGTTTACTTTTTTCACTTATTTTCTTATACCTGTCAGTTTAACATCTAATGTTAAACGCCCACCTTGTTGCAAAACAACCACCTCATTGTAATTTGTTTGCCTATATATCAGTTCAATTTAAAGTACATTAAGACCATTTTTGTTTTATCTTACTCAATACTAATACTTGAGATTTAACAAAACTATTTTCTAAATTGCTTAATGTCAAATTCAGTACAATAATAACTACATAATGAAAATATCTTTATAGAAAAATCCTAATACTGACCATGTTCTTGCATTATCATGAGTCATGTTTTTCCCTTACGAAAATTAACCATGGTTTTATTATAGTAAAAGTATAGTAACCACATTTTTTTTTTGGCGAATTACTTACCATAACTATACCATAACCAGAGTTTTACTACAAATTCCATGATTTAACTATGGTTAGTGTAGCAAAACCATGGTTAATTTGTGATTTCCATGGTTTAACTAGTAATCATGTTTTTTGGTTTTATTCGTAATAAAACCATGGTTAATTTTCATGAGGGTTGTGTTGTTGGCTGCCCTAGCTCACTCTAAATCTATTATAAAACCATGTGAGTACTTGTCTGCTAAATTACTACTGTAACTTTACAATAGATGATGTCCTTTAGCATACAGTATTTTGAGTGATGATGTAATGGGGTGCTACTGCTAACAGTTGCCAGCAGTTTAATGCTTGACTAAGTAAAAAAAGACAACTAGCCTATTTTACAATTACAGATGAAACTGTCCTGCACTTGAAGTCCTGAACAGGTCAGTAGTTTTGCCTCTCTGCTTATGGGCGCTTTCAATCCCTTCTCAAGTCTCTTGAATTGATTATTTATTAATGAATTCTCCCGGTTCTCCCAGTGGCCAGGCTGCCCATAGTAGCTTTTATAGTAATAACTATAAATTATGTATAATTACATGACATTACAACTAACCCTAAACCAAACCCTATAGTAATATTACTCTGTACTTAAATGTATAATTACAGTGTAACAAAGACACTTTAAAATAAAGTGTTATCATAAAATATTATGTAAGCAGAGATTTCGGGTGTCAACTGGTTCGGAATGAGGCAGGTGTTGATATTCAGAACATAATGGCTATAATAAATGTGATAAATTTTTTTATAAAACAAACGGTTCTATAAGTAAGCAATTAAAAATATAGCTGCAAGCAGCGATGCCAGGCCCAAGCCTTGGTGGCGTTAGGGCAACTGAGCACAACGGGCAGTATGCATTTAAACTGGGTAAATGTAGAAGGATTATGTCAAAGTCGTTTGAATACCCCTCATTTACTACAGCAGCTGGTGCCACTATGACCATGAACCACAACAACCACGAACCACAACAACCACATCCATGAGATGATTTAAATTTAGGGAGTAGTGGTTTTCAGTCACGTGATTGTGATGACGCGCGAAATTCAGATGGATGGCAGGAAGTGAAGAGCGCAATGGACGAGATGGAGGAAAGTCCGTACTGTGCTACTTTAGATGCTATTACAAGAGAAATATATATACAGTATATATATATAAAAAATCTAAACATTTGTTGGACGTGATCCTTACGTTATAAAGAGGAGCGATTTTTCAACTGAATTGAAAGATTTGCCATGTTTGTCTTCAGTTACAGGGGTAACTTACAAACTCAAAGAAAAGAAGAAACAATTACTTTGTCTTTACAAAGTTCGGAAACTGGTACGTTACACAAACATAGCCACATAAGGTGTATTAACTCACCTTTGACGAAGTGATGACTGCACACACGGGCATTTTCTGATTCGGCTCTTCCTGACCGCAGACGTAGGTTTGCAAGCCATTTTTTCTGGCGTTTTTCGGTCAATTTCTTGTATTTTCCCCTCTTATGTACAACAACTTTTGGTACACGATAAAAACTCCTCGTGTTTCTCGGTTTGACTGATTTGAGCAACCATGAATGACGCAAAACAGGCATTTTGAGTTTGTTATAGTGCTTCCAAGCACTAAGAAAACAAGAACACTAAGAACACAATGAAAACAAGCTATTCACACCTGTCTTGTTTGGTTTGATTGAATCAAACTCAAGTTTGTTTCCCCCTTGGTGCGGATCTTTTGGGCAGGTGTGAATACAGCAGTCACACTCAGGTACGGACCAAACAACAATACCGAGACCCAGCTGAAGAGGTGGTCTCGGTCCGGTTCCAAACTAATTCTGGTACGGTTTCCCTGCTTGAGAATTTCTGTCCAGTGAATGGATGACCTTAGTGCAAGTGTGGTTTTGTTTACAAATTTTGGTTAACTTGGAAAAGGAGCAGTGTGAAAGTGAACCACACCAAACAAAAAAAATTAACATTGTATTTGGTCCGGACCAAAGCAAGTGAACTAACAGACTTTCCTGGTGTGAATACACTCTAAATGAACATAGGATGTCATAGGTCACTTTCAAGAATAATAATATTATATAATAATTTTAAGAAAAACAATAGGGCCTTCGTCCTTTCAGTGCTTTGGCCCTAATAAAGTTTGACAATTACTTTGTATAGTTCTTCGGAGTTGACGGAATTGGTTGCAAACGCTAAACGCGACCCTTCTTTGCATCGCCACGCAACGCCCGGATTGGACCGTGTGACTAAAGCGGAGCTACAGCGATTTCCTCTTCCCACCCACAAGATCCCCGTTTTACAGTTTTTTTGTACTCGCCGCTTGCTAGTGAGAGAAACCCCCTCCGAGCTATCATGAAGCTTGAAAAAACGTATTTCTTACAACAACTTAATTTTTTAGATAGAGTTTTTAATGTTTTGTGTCTGGTGTCTTATGATCTATTGTTTTGGATTATTTTTCAACAGAGGAACAAATTCCGAGACCAGAAGAGTGTTTAAATTGAGGGATTCACCTGATCCGATGCAACCTGATTCGAGCCCTCAGGAAAGGAACGGGCTGTCATTAACCCTGCAGCCGGAGCTGCTCGCTCGAATGCCGGGGGCTGGAAATTCCAATGGGCTGGAAACAGGCGACGACGTCCGGATTCCTATCGGCAGCTCATCGGGGTCTGCGAGTGGACGAGGTGCTACTTCGCGGAGGGTGAGAACTGCGAGTCACGGCCACTCCCATTCTCATGGACACACTCACAGTCACGAGCAGCACGAGTCGGACAGCGGCGAGTCCGACCTGGAATCCGGAGAATCCAGCAGCTCGTTATCAGAGCTGCGCTACCTCCTCCGCTGGCTCAAGAAAAGTCTTCCTTTCATAGTCATTCTCTCCGCAAAACTAGTCATTCAGCACGCCCTAGGTGAGAACAGCTGGCGATGCAGTGGTTATGATGTGTAAAGTTCATGACCTGTGTCACACGTCTGTTGTTGATGTCTTCTTTCTGTAGGTCTGGCTGTTGCAGTGGGTCTGTTTACCACTTTTATGTATGTCAACAAAAGCATTCAAACGCAAGTTTTTTTCCACGTAAGTCCACCATATTATTTCACATCAAGGTTGGCTTGGCATGGGGTTAAAGTGCAGGGCCTGTTACTCCTCTAGTATGGTTATGGGTTAGTCTGTGTGTGAACTATGATAATTGTTTGCTTGAAGCATGAAGGTCTATTCAGACCAAGAGCAATGTGTAAAACCACTCTGATCATTCAAGTTTGTTGCACAAAACCACCCATCTGATAATACTAATAATAAATTGTTTCTTCATTTTTTTATTTTAATAATTCACAACCATGTGGTCATGGCGAATATAGAAATATGCATAATGGCGATAGAGATGTACATTTAATAACGATCGGTATACTAAATATTTAAACATTTAGGTAATATTTATACACACTCTACCATTCAAAAGTTTATACTCTACCATTTTTTTTTTAATAATTTAATTTGATTCAGCAAGGATGCATTAAATTGATCAAAAGTGACTAAATACAGATATAATGTTATATTTCGATTTCAAATATCAAACTATTCATCAGAGAATCCTGAAAAAAAAGGATCACGGTTTCCACAAAACTATTAAGCAGCACAACTGTTTTCAACACTGATAATAAGAAATACCACTTAAAGGTACAATATGGAGCTTTTTTGGCCACAAGAGGGTGCAGTTTCCAACAATAACAAAGGCGTGTGTTTATGACGCAGTGACGAGCTGAATGATGGGACTTGCTGTCAAGCTGATGGATCTAATAATGTTTATGAATGAGTGAAAACACTCATGTTTTTTAACATTACAGTGGTATGAAGCAGGTCACGATTGCTAATAAGATATCACATGCGAGTCCCGCTGATATAAAGGAATAAGGACATTTCATCCTCAAACTAACGTTACACGCAAGTGCTGGATTACTCACACAGGTCAGTTTATTAGATGAATTAAACTTGTGAGGTAACGCAGCGCTGTTTCACTTGGTATAATGTTACACTATCACACTAAACGGCATTTAAATGTGTGTTGAAAGTTATAATGTTATTCAACGTGTTAGTTCGTTTGCTATACGAAACTAGCAGCTAGATCAACATTAGAATAACATACTGACCATATTCTAACATTTCATCATTTCGAGCTAACGTTATAACATTGATTTGTTTTATGTACATTTGCTCACCTGTCTAATAAAGCTGTCAAGTCGTGACTCGGGAAGCTCTGTCAAGTCCAAATTAGTCACGGACGCTAGCTCTCTGTCGAGTGGAAGTCAGTCTCGGACGCTAGCTCTCGGCATCTCAAAAACGCCACGCTGATATTGATCCTCATTTTAGTTCTCCTTGTCTGTCCCAAAGTCTGCTTGCCATGGTCTATGTTTGAACGAAACAAGAACTGCGTGCCGCTAAACGTTACTCACTACGCAGTTGTCCACGTCTGTCGCCATGGTTACGTCATGGCTATGGCAGTACGAGCGGAAACCGAGGATAGCGCGGATGTTGCGTCATTGACAGGCGACATTTTTTTCCAGGACAGCCACTTATTTAAAATTGGAATTTCTCTGAAATAAAAATATTTGGAGACTTTTGGGATATTGTAAGTACACAACTGCAGGAAATATATCACACTGTGCAAGTGATTTTTGGATATTTTATTACAAAATTCTTACATACTGGACCTTTAAGAAACTAATCAGCATATGATCAGCAATGATTTCTGAAGGAACATGCGATTCTGAAGATTGTAATGATGCTGAAAATTCAGCTTTGCCATCACAGAAATAAATAAAAATTGTAAAATATATTCACATAGAAAACTGTTATTTTAAATTGTAATAATATTTCACTATATTGTTTAATGCACTTTAGATCAAACAAATACAGGGTTAGTGAGAATAAAAAATTTAAAAATAGCCCATGACCGGTAGTGTGTATATATAATCTGAAGGCTCTTTTGTTTTGTGTCTCCTGTGTAAAGGACCGAAGGAGGAAGTTGCATTGTGCCTGGCTCTTGGTGTTCCTCACATCCTCCAGTCTCCTCGTGTTCTACACTTTTCACACTCAGTCACTTTATCGCTGGTTAGTGCTTTACACTGTCACCAAACCTCACTTGACCACAAACTGTAATGTACTATGTTTAGTGCAATATATCAACTAAAATACCAAATGTCCACTAAATTACAAATACGTACCATAGATCATTGGCTCTCTCTTTTTGTGTCCCTCAGCCTCATTTTTGCCAACGCTACGATAGATTCTCAAAACTTCTGGGAGGTTTTATGGAGCGTTGGTGTGACTAACTTCATCGTCAAGTTTTTCTTCATGGGGCTCAAGTGTCTTATTCTCCTCGTCCCATCCCCACTCATGACATACCGGCAAAGAGTGAGCATGATGTGTAACATTATTATTTAATTCTCTGCAGTGAATCAAAGTTAAAATGTTGATCGTATCCATCCTGCTCTCCATAGGGTCAGTGGTACATGCTCATAGAGGAGACGGGTCAGTTGTATCAGGTGATTGCCCCTATCCCACTCTGGTTCCGCTATCTGGTCAGCTACGATGAGATGGAAACCTCAGTGGGTCTGACTCTGGGAATCCTGCTAGCCTTGCTCTACCTCATATTGAAGGTTTGCACGATCATCACAGTAAGAAATGAATATGGTATTAGAAGACATTCATCAGTCTGATCTTATTACCTTTCTTTTTTTTTAAAAGCTTTTGGCACTGTATGGACTGTCAGGATCATTGCAAAAAACATTACGGACTTTTTTCAGTTCTGAGGTACAAAAGTTAGCTTTTTCCTGTCTCATGCTCTTCTCCTTAATCTTATATTCGTTGTGTAACTGTAATAGATATGTGCCGCATCATGTTCTTCTTACTTGTCTTTAAAGTTGAACGGAGCTCCAGCCAGTCCAGCTCAGGTCAGAGAGGCAGGGGACATTTGTCCGATCTGTCAGGCTGATTTTAAGCATCCTCGGGTCCTCGTGTGTCAGGTGAGAAGTGATATCCTTGAGTTTGACCTCTGATGTCAAGCCCCATTAACCTCATTCACAGGCTAAACTGTTATGCTTCTTGAGCTGAGCATAGTATTTACTACAAAGCTAGGCTCAGCCTCAGCCTCATTCTTGACAAGTTTTACTTAAACGCTAATTTGTCTTTGTCATGTAAAAGATAAATTAGCTTATATAATTCTTGTCAGGGTGCCAAACCCTTTAAATACTAAAATGTGAGGTTTAAGTTATTTCAATAATTTAACAACATGTTTGTATTTTCACAAATCTCTTATATTTGTTAATGGTCACATGACATGCAAGTAAACCTATAAAATGTATCTTTTTAGCTGCTGATTTGTTTTCACAGCTTTTATTTTAAAATTGTGACATTTTATCTAACAACTAACTAACAAACCTCAGTTTGGGAAACACAGATATATAAAATACATAAAATATGTGTTGATGGTAATTTCAGATAACTTCTATGCCCCTGCATTAACTTGAACAGCTTGTTCTTGTTCTATTATCCTTACGGCCTTGTTGAAGTAATACACAGTGCTAACAACGGGCAATCGAAAAACGCATACACTCTTGAGTAGGTATTTATTTTGATGAATTCTTTTTTTTTAGCACTCACAAAGTGTTTTATATAATATGAATGTAATCTGGCCGTACTACATTCTCCATTTTGTCATTGTCATGTGACCTACCAGCGTCAGCTGCGTCGCTTCACTGCCATTCACAAATCCTGTCCCGTGGCCTCATGGGATAGTAAAGTGTAAAGCCTGTGTCACATAATGCATGTACTTTCTTGTAAGCCACCTGCCAAGAACTTTAATGTAAACTGTTTCCCATTTGATTGTGTCCAGCATATCTTCTGTGAGGAGTGTATAGCCCAGTGGCTTAACCAGGAGAGGACCTGCCCCCTCTGCCGCACCGTTATCACAGACAAGGTGAATAAGTGGAAAGATGGTGCAACATCAGCTTATTTACAAATCTACTGAACATGATGCTCATTGAAAGGTTGAAGACACAGTGTTGAGACATGTTGAAACAGTCGACCAGCAGTGGATTCACAGAATATGTGGATTGTTCCTCTCAAACATCTGTCGAGCAAACAGCACTTGTTATAAGGAAATAGTACCTAGAAAGATCGCCGGTTTGAGGTTGTTTTTATATATATATATATATATATATATATATAAATCTTGTCAGGAGGACAAGTACATTCACCAGCTCTTGTATTATTATTATTGTATGTGGAACTCCCTTATTTTTTAATGTTTATAATATATATACCTCTTTGTGTTCTTGCATGCCATCTCTGGTTTTACTCATTTCCTTGTGGGTGTAAGCAGAAGGATATAGTGGACAAATGGGTTTCTGGATTGTATTTGTGGAGAAAACACTCTGTGTTTTCTAATAATGTATTAGAAATTCATGTTTGTCTCCTTTAATGTATTTAAACAATTTTTTTGGTTTAATTTTACATAGATACTGGGTTTTTTCCTCCCGTATGATCCTGTCAGGGACTGTGGCTTTTGTAACTGAGCTTGTCTTAAACACATTTATTAATCTAATTATAAGGAGTTTAAAAAAAATTCTGAAACTGGTTCTGTTTAAAGTATTCTGGTTAGTTCTGTAATAATCTGAATGCGAGGTAATCGCACATGAACTGCTGATTTATCAAACGAAATTTTCTGATTGAAAAGTAACAGCTATATTACTGTACATGCTTTAATGCATTTGTAATTCAGGCCCTTCACAGATACATGGTATTTTTCTAATGCTGCACTTAGTGTAATAAACCAAAGAGTTGAAGAAAAACACATCTATTTTAGTACCATTATACAGTATGCAGTTGTATTTTTTCCAGTGTATTTCAATAATTGACCAAATAAATCTTTTCAAACTGATAAGAAGCATCATTGAAATAATTGCGGAGTAAATGCAATATAAAATTTACAAGGGTTGCTTGTTAAATACTCCAGTTCAATTTTATTGATGTAGAATTCTGCAGGGATTGAAATTAGTTTTAAAATAAATAGTCACAAAACACCAGATTATCCATTATAAACAATCTCATGTCATCCAGTATTTTAAATCCATTCATTTTTAAAACCAAAATGTGCCGCTCTAATAAACACAACACTTCAAGCACTTGCATTTAAAATGCTAAATCTTACTTGCTTTCTATTCGACTTTATAATCCAGAAAGTTTTAGAATTGGTTACAACCCTGGTTCCTAATGAAGTACACACATTATTGAGATCAGGTTTAGTTTAACTCTTTCTGAAGCTCAATTGCACACCACATTAAATATTTTATAAGGAACATATAGTAATAAACACTTAGCACCGAGTTGTGTCTTAATATTCCAACATGACTGTAAGAATCAGTGGGAGACAGTTTGGAAGGTTTTAAACCCAGGCCATGAGTCTTCTGATTGTAGGGACTGGGTTTATGGAAAACATCCACCTCATCAGACTCAAAAGTGATACACAAAGCCATTTACGCCACATAACAGGCCCCTCAGCTAGCATTGCATAGTTTGAATAAACGGTCTATATTTGTGTATGCAAAGGCATAATGCGATGCTTCCATAGTCAAAGTACCAGTTAAGAGGCAATTTAATTAAGCTGCTGGTCTTGCACAGATTTTAAAATCGAAGGCTTTCACATACGAAGCCATTACGGGCTGTTAACTGCCACGGCGCAGCGGGCCGCTGTTTATCAGTAGGCACTGTGTTAAGCTTAAGATATTCACAATCATGCTCCCTGTGCATAGTGAGTACAGACAGGTATTGGCTTGATGGAATCTGCAGCAAAGTCCAGACAGTTCAATGGCCTCCTAATGTCCAACCACAATTACGGGAATTGGTTTGAGGATGTGAGGTTAACATGACGTTCAATCAGTGAGTTACAATGTCACAACAAAACAATGTTTTCAAGCAGAAAACAAGCCTATTTTACATTCCCATGGGAAAAAAAAGGGTCATTCAGAACTGTTTTAAATGCGGTTACACAGCCTCAGACACAGACGTTCATTGATAACGATAACAGTACTATGAGCGCAGGAATGCCTGTGAAACAAGACACATGAAATCACTGATGACTTTGTCTAAATGACCCCTTCTTAATACAGCACAATCTTAAGAAGCAGACTCTGTATCGACCAGACACTTATTGTATCTATATGAACTGTAATACAATGAAAGAGCACCAACAGTCATGAAGAACAATGTCTTTATACAGCAATGAAATGAATACTTTTTTTGAAGGATTAACTATTTTATTATGCTTACATCGTTCTGGGTTTACTAGAATATAGATTTTTCTCACCTCAATCAAATACTGTATATCTAAGCTTATTTCATCAAAAGTCAACAGAACAATAAATAATCCAGTGGTTTTCCCTTTATCTGGTGTATTTAATACACTGCACAACTTAAAAATATATTTAAAATCCCAAGATTTTTACTCTTATCCTTAATAATAATACAATTATTTTGACTCCCAAGATCACCAAAGAAAGAAGTACTAAATAAAAAATAAAGGGGGCTCATCTTTGTCTTTATGTAACTAATCCGGCTAAATCTTGACCGGCACTCTTGATTATTAAGAATAAATAATTTGCATAGTTTAAAAAACTATATGGCACACTTGCTTAAAACAAATGAAAACACACACATATTTAAAAAGAAACATGAAAAAGAATTGTTTGGGAAACTATTTCATAATTGTTGTCTTGCTGTCTTTAATACTAAAGTGAAAAGTAAAACTGAAATCGATGTTCCAATTGTTTTCACAAAAGGATGACATCATATTAGTATTAGTGGCAACAGATGTGGCTTAGAAAGAACTACTTTTACTCTAGATTAAGAGTAGTTATCTGGTAATTAAGTATTTTTGAATACTCTTTGGTCAAAGTAATGCATACTGTGCAAAAGAAAAACAGTGATTTGATGGCCAGAACGCAGGTTGATTCATACTCAATTGTATGAATTTTAAATGTAAATCAAGAATAGACCAAACCAAGAGAAGAATGTCTTGAAGTCATCCAACACTGCACAAAATAAAACAGCTTATATTTAACTTTATAGTTTATCATTGGTTGGTAAACACAACTGTCCCTCCAAAAGTGTTCAACATCTGTGATTCTAGTAGTCCTAATAACTACTGATGCATTAAGAATCAAATACACCACAAAATAAACAGATCCCACTGGAATGTAGACCTGGATCTTCTCTTACTTTAAATGGATAGTTCACCCAAAAATGAAAATTCTGTTATTATTTACTCTCTCGCATTGTTCCAAACCTGTATGACTTTTTGTTCTTCTGTGAAACACAAGACATTTTGAAAAACTGTTCATATAAATGGAAGTCAATGTGGTCTAAAACAACAAAACACTGAGAAATTTCTTCTTTTGTGTTCAACAGAAGAAAGTCAGTCAAATAGGTTTGGATCAACTCTCTCTTTAAACACAATTACTTATCACGAGAAGCTCAACCTCAGTCTCTCAGACCGAACTTCAAATACAGAACAGAAGATATGCATTCTTCCTTACTTTTTTGGATGAGCATGGCATATAAAAGAAAAACTGAAATTCATGCTTAGAGCCGCCTAAAGTGCAAGGTGGTCTCCTTCTCTTTCATAAAAAGCAGCAGACCAGCTCATTACGGTGCAAGTAGACAGAGGTCACAGGCTTTGTTCTGAACAAGCTCTGCATGCTTGTATGAAGTATGCTGAGGCGGCAAGTGTGTAAGTGAAGAAAACTGGGTGCAGAAAGGCCTTTGGGTAATTTAATAGGTTCCTAAAGTGCAAAACTCAAGACGTTCATCAAAGTTTCATTCTCAAATGCTTGGGTCTCCTGCCGCCCACTGGGTGAGCCTGTTTCCCGACGGACCCTGCATTGGATCCCAGTGGTTTTTTGATGGGAAGAGGGGCCGACACCTCCATGCTGCTGTTGTTGTCCGTCTGCTCCACATTAGACACCTCCATGGGCGGATCAGAGCGCGGCAGGAGAGACGACGTGTTTCTGCTCACTTCTGGGAAGGGTGGACCTCGAGACCAACGGTCTTCCCCTTCAACTTTCACAGGGCTGGAAAAACAAGTATGGGATCACGGGTTACTGATCTCTATTTGTGCAAAGTAAAAAAAACACATAATCAGTATACACATGACCAGATAGATAAGCATGTTCCAGCATGCACAACCTTAGATTTGGTTCTCATTTTTGGTCAACTAATTCCACTTAAAGATAAATTAAATCAATGCCCTTTCCTACTTCTCTGACGGATTCAGTCAGTTAATTCAATAAAGGATTCGTCATGCTGATTCAAATTGCCATTTAATCTGTGAGTTTATTTCAAATGATTCCTTTAAAATATGGATCGGACACAAGTTGCACTGTTAGTGATTCACTAAAAGGACTAAAAGTGTTCATAAAAGTATTAATTTGTTTGTTGTCATTGTTTTGCAAAATATGCCATTTTTATCTTTTTTTTTTTAAATCATTTGAGATGCAAAATTGGTTAAAATATGATTCGGCAGAATGGGAAAAAATAGCATAGAGTGAAAGATCAATTAAAAATCCGTCAAATGAAGAACTCAAATAATTGGATTTCTTTTTTTTTTACACAGCCCTACAAGATCATGAAAACAATACACTTCAAACCTCAGTGTAATGAGAAAAACACGTTACCTCACTGGTGTTCTTGGGCTTCCCAGAAGCTTGCGAGGCGAACGGGATTTTGGCTCAAAAGTGAACCTTTCCTTGATGTTTTCGAGCACAGATGGAGCTATGTACGTAAAGCCCTGAGGAGAGACAACATCCGAGAAAAGATTAAATAATAATAATAAAAAAAAGGGTTTGGGTAGACAAAAAAATAGATGAGTGTAGAGGATGTGCAATTATGATGAAGCAAAAACACACTAACAGCTGGAAAAAACAGTTAAACAGTAATAATACAGACCAGATGAGAGACATTATTCCCTCCTTGTAAGTTTGTCTACAAAAATAACCAATTTACCACACACACAATGCTGACACGCACTCACAAATGTAGGTCGGGAGTCAGAAATTAATCTCATATGCATTCTTGAGTGCTTAACATAGCATGCTGATGATAATTAAATTCAAATGTTGAGGCTTCCGTTGGTCTCGTGTTATGTTTGGGCTATGGTGTCACGTACAACAAGGCCTCAGTGCTGAGTAATACTATTCTATTTGTCTGAAGAACATCTTTATGTTTATAATAAAAAATTTTTTTTACACTACCCATGTAGCTCTGTAGCTCATGATGACAATCTGATGAAGGAATCTTTTACAATGCATGTTTTGTTTTTTTCAGCAAGGGTACATTAAAGGGTGCATCAGTACCCAGAAATGTACTGTTTTCAACATTGATAGTAATAAGAAATGTTTCTTCAACAACAAACCAGCATATTAGAAGGATTTCTGAAGGGTCATGTGACACTGAAGACTGGAGTAAAGTCAGATTTGCAATCACAGGAATAAATAACATTTCAAATCGAAAAGTCATTTTAAATTGTAATAATTCTTCACAATATTACTGTTTGTGCTGTATTTTGATCAAATAAATGCAGCTTCGGTGAGCAGAAGAGACTTCTTTCACAAACATTTAAAAAAATCTTACCGACCCAAACGTCTGAATTGTAGTGCATCCAAAACCGTAGCCCATAATATCAGATTATTTATTTGTTTTTGGCTGATAAACACAAAAATGAATGTGTTCACTATTGGTGCACTTTGGAAAAGGCATCTGCTACATGCATCTAAATTTAGTGTTGCTGCAAAGAATATACATTTAAAAGAGTTTAGAGATAAATTTAGCCCAAAAAGAAACAAACTGACCAGGAAGACTTGGTTGGCGCTTTCACTGAGCGTCGAGTCATCGGGACTGTCCACGGCAGGCTGACTAGTGAACTTTGAGTCAAACTGGCTAACATCGTCTGCTGATTGCTGCAGAAAGAGAGATCCGTGATGAGTTATTATTGGATGCTTCATCATGAGATCTATAATAATGAAAATAACAACTAGAAATACATAACAGTTTGATTGTGCAGAGAGAGAAAACACACATACCAAAAAAGGCTTGAAGGGAGGTTCAACTTTACAAGCCAGGAGATCATCCCAGTTTATGTGTCTGAAGAATGAGTGGGTCTAAAAAATACAATCTCTTTTTATAATCTACAGAACTCCACTATATAATTATGTCATTTCCTGCTTTTATGATAATGGGTTCACCACGTCAGAAGCGCAGATACCTGGATGTCTACAGCATCTCGAGGACCAGCTCCTATCCTCACTGATGCGTTTCTCTTCAGCAGCTGGGTGCGAAACAAACACACACACATTAAGAAATAGACCAAATTGCACACTGCTGTGAAACCTGATTAACCTAAGACCTCTACCTTTTTCAGAAGGTCCCGTGCTTCCATGGTGAGGTAAGGTGGAAGGTTCAGTTTGCACCTCAGGATTTTGTCAATGGTCTTTTTCCGATTCTCTGCGGTGAATGGCGGCTGGAGGTGAGAGGTTAAGAGGTTAAAGTGAATAAACCTATTCTCTGTACAAAAATTGATATCTTCACAATAACGATTTCTTTGTTTTGTCTGAATGGAAGGAAATTATGTTCAATATCTAGTAGAAAATCTCCCCAAAAAAGTGGAGGAAGGATGAGCAACTCCCTGTTAATCCAAAAGATTTAGAATTAGATTAAATGTCAAACAAGCACATGCAAGTTTAAGTGTCCATATACTTTTGGCCATGTGCTGTAGGTTTCAGGTTTTATCCACATTAATTGTTTGTATAAGAATGTTACTTTGGGATTCACAGAGTCAAAACAGTATCTATTTGTTAAAGAGGCCATAAACTAGTTCAACAGAATTATTGGTAAAATCCTCTGTCAATAGAGAGATTAGTTTTATCCAGAGTCTAGCAATAAGGTGTAAGGTCTGTCTTCAGTGGAATTATCTAAAAAAATGAGAGATTATGAATGGCAGGACGTTTATGAGTTTAAAACCTCTGTCAAACAATGCCAAAACTTCAAATCAGTTTTAAGTGTAGTCATATCTACAAGCGAAATTGGAATGCTCCTTAGATAAAATTTCATCCAATGTATTTATTTCAGGATTTCATTTTTAATACATTTGCAAAGTTGTCAGAAATGTGTAGATTGATGTGAAAAAAGTAATTTAAAGTAGTTTAACATAAGGCAGCAACATGAAATGTGAAGAAATTAAGGGACAGGAATACTTTATAAAAATAACTCATTTTTGAAATTAGCTCATTGTGACAAATTTTGCCAGCACGGGTCACATAATGCATATATTTAGCGAAATGCTCTCTCTAGAGTTAATTTCTCTAGCAAACTAACAAGTTGTGGAAACTACATTTACCTCAGGCAAGTCATTCAATGCGCATTAGACAGCTCAGTGTTAAAGCTGCACAATTCTGGATTATTATAATTTTTTAAAATAGAGATCACGATTTTCACACGATTCTGAATTGACAAACAAAATAACAGGCTTTAAAAAATGTTTTATTACTGCAGTCTATTTAGCCTAATTTGAATTATTTATTCATTTATTCATTGATGGTGTATCGATGTAATTGATGAATCGGGTCAGAGTTCCCTCTTCCGCCAGAACTAGACTCGTGTACGGAAGCCAGTGATTATAGTTTATAAAAGTAATAAATATAGATATTTTTCTTACAAAAACACATCGCACACATACATATATATATATATATTTTTTTTTCTTACAAAAACACAATCGCACACATACATTTTATATATATATATATATATATATATATATATATATATACACACACACACACTCTAAGAGTACAGCATTTATTGAAAAGCATAATTTTTATTTATCAAATGATATAATCTACAGGTTACGGACCAATTTTGTTCCCATCTTCATGTGAAACTTTAATAAGAAGCAACATAGCAGAGAAGAGATGTGAGAAGGGGCACTCACAGCTCCTGTTACCATGTCATACATCAGGGCTCCCAGACTCCACCAGTCCACAGCTCGGTTATGGCCACTTCTCATGAGAATTTCTGGTGCCCTGAAAGAGGGAGAGAACAAGAGAAACAAAGTCAGAGACAGAATGAGTGAAGAGAGAAAAGCCCAGCGCACCAACCATTTTTTGTGCTTGTGCCTTTTTTACTTTGACCTTAACTGACACCGGAGGCCACGAATAAGCCTTCAGTAGGCATGATTGATGGAGGCTCTGGCCTCTATGAACAGGATAGACTTTTAAAGAGGCCACATCATGGAAAACGTGACCCTATTGGATTTCAAAGTTCAAGTTGTTAAACTTCCAAAACCCAAAGCTTTCTAGCCAACAAGGACCATTTTTGAAACTTAAGGCTGGAATACATTACACGACTTCTGAAAAGATTTCAAAACACTAGGCATTATACACTTGCCGACTTTGTAAATAGCTACAGAAATCCGCGACTCCTTCTTCAGGTTATTTTTAATCTATCTATCTATCTATCTATCTATCTATCTATCCAGATGAGACAAATATTGAGGCTAATTTGTTATGAGTGTTATGTAAATTTACTTTTGTATTATTGTATTTGTATTGTATTTTATTGCAACACTGGTGGATAGAGGAAAGCTTCTACTACACTGGTCTTATGCTGGTCTTTTACATAAAGAAGTTACAGTAGCATAAAAAATTATGTTTAAGTGGGTGAAAACCTGAGTTTATACATACATGTACTCTATGGTTCCACAGAAGGTGTGTGTGACGGTACCATCGTGGATCGACTCCTTACACAGTCCGAAGTCTGTCAACTTCACATGACCTGATATGAGAATGAAATAAACAAATCCATAGGAGTACAGTCTTTATTGAACAGGATGTGGTGCAAGCCTGAGGACGGTCTGGGATAAAAAAGACAGAGGTGAGTGTGTTTTATTACCATTGTAATTGAGCATGATGTTCTCTGGCTTGAGGTCTCTGTAGATGATGCCTTTCTGATGAAGGTGACCCAAGGCCATGGAAATCTCTGCCAGATAAAAGCTAAAAAGAGTTTTTGTGAATAAATAAATACAATTATAGAAAAGTAAATGCTTTCCCAATCCATATATTTGAATTTTTTGTTACACAAATAGTTCACTCCAAAATGTATTACCGTAAAACTTCAAATAATAGCCGAGTCCCAAATAGACGCCTGTCTCTTTGACACGCCTGGTGTGGCAACAGGTTTGGATAAATAAAGGCCGGTCTCAAATAGAGGCCTGGTCTGTTTTTTAGTTTCAGGTTGCATTTAATCTTCTAAAACCCGTCCGATCGTCTGTTTAAGCCAGTTCTATGGTGCAGATTGCGCACGCAAGAGAGCCCTGCGCATCTGGGCGAGAGCTGTTAGCGCAAGAGAGGCAGGCAGAGTTAACGGAGGCCAGAGAGGGGGAAGTGGAGGAGAGTGACGAGGAGGAGGAATTTGCCAATGAACTTGTAGTTGAGGATCGCGGAGATTATGATAGTGATAAATAGGGTCATTTTGTATCACATGATTGCGGTTGTTTTACAGGGTAGCCTTGATTCTTTTTTTTAATTATTGATGCGTATCGGGCAACAAGTTCATAGGCAGCGCTTCTCGTCCGGTGTGCGACTCCCTTTAGACATACGGTAATACAGTAGGCTAATTCTCTCATTAACTGATTTGTTGAACGTATTATAATGTGGTAACCCACTGTCATGCTTTCCGTCTATCAGCCTATGCTATTTGGATCGCTATCTCTAGGCCTACACTCAATGAACAACATCTCAACACTAAATTAAAGGCCTGTCTCATATAGACGCCTGTCTCAAATACAAGCCGGTGCAGTTCGGCGATTTGGGACAATTTTTACGTAGTTGGGAAAAGTTTCACGGTAGTATTTTCTCACATTCATGCAATTGCAATTTTTAAACCTTTTTATACTGTTATTTTTATATTTAGGGTTTAAATAAAGAAATAAAAAAAATCTTACATAGTTGAGGGTTCAAAACACATATACATATATATATATATATATATACAGTATATACCCATAGTGCAAGTACAAGAGTCACAAAGACCACATTTAAGGTATTTTTACAGCTCCTGAATATATATATATATATATATATATATATATATATATATATATATATATATATATATATATGTGTGTGTGTGTGTCATGGTCACCGTTTCCAATATTTTGACAAGCAACTTCATGTATTTGTTCTGACAAAAAAACAAATCAACATTTGGGCCAGCTGTACAAACTATATCTGTTAAGCCAATGCTTTTTGAAACCTCCCGCAGGAGATCAATGTTTATACACACCAGAAGCGTAGCATCCAGATAGCAGACAGGTCATCTTGACCCATCAATGATCTACAGTAGTCAACATTTGAA
Organism: Semotilus atromaculatus; assembly: GCA_031834385.1. NCBI lineage: Eukaryota > Metazoa > Chordata > Actinopteri > Cypriniformes > Leuciscidae > Semotilus > Semotilus atromaculatus. The sequence continues at coordinate 4,734,405 of JAULUF010000003.1, forward strand.
GTGGATCAAAAAAAGTTCATCAAAGTTGTCCGAAGACAAGAACGGGTATTGTTCAAAATTCATGTATAACTTTGATGAAAGGTTTTGATCCACTTCAAATGTTGACTACTGTATACAAAGCCTCACTCACCAGGCTGTGTCCTCCAAGAAGATCCCCTCCCTTTCCAGCTGCATGAACAGCTCTCCACCTGTTAGAGAAAAATGACCTTGATTCAGATACATTCTCTAAAAACATGCATGCTATTTTGCTAATCAAGACAATTTACATTTTAATATTTTTCTGAAAACCAAGACTAATTAAAAATATTTTTTTTCAGGATTTGTTGATTTTTGAGCAACAAAAAAAACTCACCGCTAAGGTACTCCAGGATGAGGTAAAGTTTGCCCCCCGTCTGAAAGGCATATATGAGATCCACAATGAAGGGATGCTTAACTTCCTCTAGGATGTTCCTTTCTGCTTTAGTATGAGCAGTATCCTTTGCATTGCGTGCAATCATGGCCTGTTAAACCAGACAAAAGCAACATAATCCATTAAGGAAAGCTGTGTTTTTAAGCAACTGTCAAAACTCACAGCACACATAAGCACTTGTGACTGTCTGCGCATGAACATCATGACGCTGGAGGGTTCAGGGTTGTAACACCCCTAATCACAGCTGTGAACTCATCAGGCTGGTGTCATTAATGCTTTTATTGCTGTTGGAATAAACAGATGTGTGCAAATCTAATTTGGGAATGGAATCCAAAGCATTTCAATCATGCAAACCACAGAGAACAATGCAGCATCAGTCTCAGAAAGACTCAATTGCTCCCATGGCCTTGGTACACAGACAACGTGTGCTCTCCTTTCATCCTAGAATGGTTTAAAGCAGTGTTTCTCAAACGGTGGGTCACGGAGTGTGTAATAAAAGAAACAACAACAGCAACCAAATGTAATTCTAAATGTTGTTCTGATGCGACACTTATTTTAAAAGATGTGCATGAAAGCTGTTGACTCTTCTGTCAGACGCATTTTAAGTAAAGAGTGCCTGAGAAAAACGCACTGTCCTGATTCAGTATTAGCTGTCAGATGAGATGTTGTCAGGCTGTATGTCATTATAGAAAAACAAACTTGCTTGTCCCGTCAGATGTTATACTGTGCTTGCGGCACGCACTCTTCAATTGCTGATATTTAACAGCCTTACCTTATAATACGGTCTCCTCATCACTGTTAGTGATATTCGTACCATTTATTTGTGTTAAGTAAAGTGGGATAAATAAAGTTATTTGTGTGTGTCGACCATTTTTGAGAAATAAATACTTGGTTCAAATACCTAAACATTTGGGTCACGGAGCAAATCTGGAGAGCTGAGGCTGCATCATATTGTGACCACATAATATTTTTCGACCATGTTGATAAATGACCATGTCTGCCACTCATCTAGGGTGTTGCAAAATTAGACACTGTAAAGAATCCGATTGTAAAGGCCTTGTGTTTTAAATATGTTACACTCAGCATTTCAAGCAAAGCAATATTCCATCTACTGAATGCTACTGTGTATTTCTGTGTAATGATCTACTTGTTTATAGTTACAAAGAGCCAAAAATGTGATTCTACTACTATCAACTATCAGCTAAACAATCATTACTGAAACTGTTAATAGGTAATGAAACATTCCTTAGAGATTATTTATAGATTTGAAGCAAACTACATCAATACAACCCGTTAACCAGCAGGGCGAGCATTATGGAGCACCAGTGTTGGGTGTAACTCATTACCAAGTAATGAATTACTATAATTTAATTATTTTTTTTCTTTGAAAAAGTAAAGTATGGGATTACTTTTAATTACTTCTGATGTATTTGCATTAAATACCATATAGAACAATTATTCTATATAAAACAATATTGGATTTAACATCAAAATGTAATGTGTATGTAAAAATGTGTTTTTAATCTAACCTCCATTTAAATAATTTGGTCAGTTCAAGAACAATTTATGCAATTTTATATTATTTAATTGAAAAGAGCAATTTCATATCTATATATGTCTATCTTTGTATTGTTCAACTGGTCGAGGTTGATATGGGATTTAGAAAGTAATTAGTAATGCAATACTTTGGTACTTTTTAGAGAGAGTAATTAGAACTGTAATTAACTATTTTTTTAAGAGTAACTTACCCGACACTGCGGAACACCCATGCTGATTTTCAGCGAAAGATTAATTAATGGGAATTTTTGGGAAATAGGCCATACCTTTTTCAATACTTTCATGGCAAATATCTTCCCAGGAGTTGCCCCTGTTACCTTGCGAACTTGAAAAACCTGTTTTGAAACAAGAGGACTGTTAACAGACAAAAGTCGAAAGTCTAATTAAAAATGGTTAGATCTGCAAACAAAAACAGCATTAAAGACCTCAGTGCTTATGTAGACTATGTATTCTTAAGTAAGTTTAGGGTCAGTATGATTTGTTTGTAAAGAAATTCAATCAATCAACTTTTATTTATAGAACAATAAAAGCAACAGTAGTTTGCCATTGTGCTGTACAACAGGATAAATATCTAAAAAACAAGAAAGACTGCAAAACAAATGATAAAGGGAGTTTACATCGGAAACACCAATTTGAAAATTCAACATTAAAATCAGGGATAGTTGTAAACCTGTGAAAAGAGGTTTTTAACTTCTTAAGATCTTTTATCTTAGTGATAGAGGAAAACTACACTCACCGGCCACTTTATTAGGTACACCTGTCCAACTGCTCCTTAACACTTAATTTCTAAGCAGCCAATCACATGGCGGCAACTCAGTGCATTTAGGCATGTAGACATGGTCAAGACAATCTCCTGCAGTTCAAACCGAGCATCAGTATGGGGAAGAAAGGTGATTTGAGTGACTTTGAACGTGGCATGATTGTTGGTGCTAGAAGGGCTGGTCTGAGTATTTCAGAAACTGCTAATCTACTGGGATTTTCACACACAACCATCTCTAGGGTTTACAGAGAATGGTCCGAAAAAGAAAAAACATCCAGTGAGCGGCAGTTCTGTGGGCGGAAATGCCTTGTTGATGCCAGAGGTCAGAGGAGAATGGCCAGACTGGTTCGAGCTGATAGAAGGGCAACAGTGACTCAAATAACCACCCGTTACAACCAAGGTGGGCAGAAGAGCATCTCTGAACGCACAGTACGTCGAACTTTGAGGCAGATGGGCTACAGCAGCAGAAGACCACACCGGGTGCCACTCCTTTCAGCTAAGAACAGGAAACTGAGGCTACAATTTGCAAAAGCTCATCGAAATTGGACAATAGAAGATTGGAAAAACGTTGCCTGGTCTGATGAGTCTCGATTTCTGCTGCGACATTCGGATGGTAGGGTCAGAATTTGGCGTCTACAACATGAAAGCATGGATCCATCCTGCCTTGTATCAACGGTTCAGGCTGGTGGTGGTGGTGTCATGGTGTGGGGAATATTTTCTTGGCACTCTTTGGGCCCCTTGGTACCAATTGAGCATCGTTGCAACTCCACAGCCTACCTGAGTATTGTTGCTGACCATGTCCATCCCTTTATGACCACAATGTACCCAACTTCTGATGGCTACTTTCAGCAGGATAATGCGCCATGTCATAAAGCTGGAATCATCTCAGACTGGTTTCTTGAACATGACAATGAGTTCGCTGTACTCAAATGGCCTCCACAGTCACCAGATCTCAATCCAATAGAGCATCTTTGGGATGTGGTGGAACGGGAGATTCGCATCATGGATGTGCAGCCGACAAATCTGCGGCAACTGTGTGATGCCATCATGTCAATATGGACCAAACTCCCTGAGGAATGCTTCCAGCACCTTGTTGAATCTATGCCACGAAGAATTGAGGCAGTTCTGAAGGCAAAAGGGGGTCCAACCCGTTACTAGCATGGGGTACCTAATAAAGTGGCCGGTGAGTGTATTTCACAATTTTGGACCAACAACAGAAAAAGCACGGTCACCTCTCGTCTTAAGTCTAGATCTCGGAACCATCAGCAGTCTTTGTTGAGATGACCTTAATGATCTAGCGGAGTTATTTAATTTCAAAAGATCAGAGATAGTTTGGAGCTAATCCATTCATGGCTTTAAAAACAGAAAGCAGAATTTGTAAAAAACTGGCAGCCAGTGCAACGAACGCAGTATTGTGGAAATATGATCAAACTTCCTTGTGTCAAAAGTCTGGCTTCTGCATTCTGAACCATCTGACGATGACTAACATTGGACATCATTCCAATATAAAGAGAATTTCAAAAGATACTGAAATTGATACTTTATTTCAGAAAAAGTGCATTCAATTGATCAAAAGTGACAGTAAAGACAATTAATAATGTTACAAAAAATATTTCAAATGCTTTTTAAAAAAAACAAAACCTTTCTATTTATAAAACAAATCCTGAAAAAAAAAATGGATAATGGTTTCAACAAAAAAATATTAAGCAGTAAAGATGTTTTCAACATTGATAACAACAAATACATTTTGAATGGCCAACTCAACACTTCATCACAACTTCTCCGCTCAGAAAGGTTTGTCAGGATAGCCAGGAACCCCAGAGTTGTGATTAATGATCAGTTAAACATCACAGACCCAAGTCCTTCAGACTTATACAAGATCAGGTCCTTCCCATACAACACAACTTCTTGTCCAAGCTCTTGTTCTATCCAGGCTGGACTATTGTAAAGCTCTCTTGGAAGGCTTTCCAGCAATATCCTGTCAAACCTCTGCAACCAATCCAGAATGCAGCAGCAAGAATGGTCTTTAACAAGCCGAAGAGAGATCAATTTTGCCAATAGCCGCTCACAAATTCAAGGCACTAATGTTTGCCTACAGAACGACCACTGGCTCTGCACCCCCAAACCTAAACTCACTACTAAACTGTGCCCTCCAGAATCTTGCGTTCTGCAAGTGAACGGCGCCTTGTGGTGGCATCCAAAGAGGCACAAAATCACTTAATGTTGAGTAGCTGAGTCTTTAACCACTTTCAAGAAACAGCTAATAGTGATGTTTGATTCTTTAACAAATCGTTCTTTTGAGCCGGTTCATAGGAAGTAACCGGTCGAGCTGGTTCACTAATCGAACTGAATCAAACTTTAGTCCCAGGTGGATGATGCAAGAGGCACAGCTAAAGTAGCACGTCCGACTCAAAAATAACCGAATGAGCCGGTTCAACCAACTGTTGAAGTTTGCAGAGGATTACTGAGGATTATTATGAGTAGGTTGAAGTGAGTTACTATGCAAGCCTGAGGCACGTACTGGAAATATGCTTATGACCACTTTTATTAAAACTAGCAAAAACCTTTCTGTCGAGTAAATTTTACTAGTTTATTGTGCATGCAGATTATATTTTGAGTTGCTAAGTAAAAAACAAGGAGTTTATAAGACTGGTGTATTCTTTCTATATAATTTAGACACGTAGAACATATTCACGTTTGTACATCAATGTCTAATGTGAGGTATAGGTGCAAAACTTTTAGGAATCTTATCCAAGATGTAGGTTACTAAATGGCTACGTTTACATACACAGCTTTTGTTTCATTCCGATTTATGAATCCGAACGTTTACATGAATGCTAAACGTGATTGGGTGTATGTGCACGTTTATATGTCACAAGCTTCAAATCGGAATAGATTTTTTGACACAAATATACAGAGTTTCCAGCTGTTTGTGCATAATAACCATTCTCCTACATTGGTTCTTTATTTATTTTAAACAACAGACTTAATATTAATCCATTTCATTTGGAGACAATGAGCATATGAACCGTTGCGCCGTGCTGATTAAATTTATAACGCTGTGAAAATGTTCCTCCCGTGCCCAAAACCAGTCATCTATAGAGGAGAATCCGAAACAAGGACTGGTGGGATGTTGTCTTGCTCCACTTCACAAACGCTGAGTGAAAGGAGAATTTTAGAAATGACAGGACACTCATTTATATGAGACTTTATTCAACAGGAAGAACAGCACGAACAGTTCCACGCGTCATACGCCATTTCAACATCATTGCACATGCGTAGTCATTTCAGTTTCGGTTTTTAATCCGATCAAGTGTTTACATGTTCTCTAGATCGGATTAGAAATGGAATAAACCACCCCTTTCAATCCAATAGAAATTTAATTCGGATCAAGCTCAGTCGGATCGATTAAGGCGTTTACATGAAGGCTTTTCAGTTACTGTTCAGATGTTCAGTTACAGATTACTAACGGATTATTTGGTTGCATGTAAACGTATTGGTCAGTCATATTCGAAATGGATCCCCGAATGAAACTGAAAACAAACACAATTAACTTAAATGAATAAAAGGCAATAATCAGCCATATGCATTCACACAAATAACTTCTTTTTTTAATGTTTCAATATGCATATACAAATGACTTTATTTGAATGTTTCATTGATATGACATGACACTTAGTTGTTAGTGCGTGATGACAAGGAACCGATGAAACTTTTTAAGAGGTTCATTAAAACGAACTGTCCAAAACTTCTATCACTAAGGGCTAAAGACGCATCTTTTCCGTCAACACTTGACCCCGTTAACACTAACACTTACTATCCTATTCTATCTATAAATCTATTTATATAAAATGTAATGAATTATAACTGGGATTTGTCACAGCACTTGCATATTGTTGTCCTATTGTTTTGACTGCTTCTATTGTTCTCCTCAGTTGTAAGTCGCTTTAGATAAAAGCGTCTGCTAAATCAGAGGTCTTCAACCTGCCCTGCAGAGTTTATCAAACCTGCTTCAGTCTGTGATTTCCAAGTGACCCTGAAGAGCTTGAATAGCTGGTTCAAGTGTGTTTGATTCGGGTTGGAGTAAAACTCTGCAGGACAGTGGGCCTCCAGGAGCAGGGTTGAAGACCTATGTGCTAAAAGATTAAATGTAAATTACATTTTAAATAACTTAAATTGTAACAATGTCTCACAATATGTATTTATTTTTTACTGTATTTTGTTCAAACAGCCGCAGCTTTGGTGAGAATAAGAGACTGCTTTCAAAACCATTAAAAAAAAAAAAATCATACTGACCCCAAACATTTGAAGGGTAGAGTGTGTTATTTTGGAGTCCACATTATGTGTCCAAAACACGCCACGTGCAGGAGGGAAACACTGAGTAGCACTGCTAGTTTTGCTTACCTTTCCATATCCTCCTTTACCCAAAACACGAAGCAACTCAAAACATTCCGGACGAATCTGCTCCGTGCCTTGATTCACACTATTTTCAGAGATCTCGAACTTCTCGCAGTCTTCCATACTAAAATATAGAGTATAGGTACATTAAAATACACACATGCAGTTCCCTTAAGGAGAAGACAACTCACTTTTGGAGAAGCTAACTTCAAAATACACAAACAGAATTTTGTGAGTCCAACAGTGCACGGTGGCATACTCACAATTCAAAGCCACTGCACTGATCCATGTATTCATTAATCTTGGCCTGTGGAAAAAAAACAAACTTGTTGTGTTTCTGGTAGGTTTACAGGGAGTTTTAGGTGCGGACTGCAGTTTTTGTATCTCTGCAGCTTTTTCACCAATTGCCAAGTGTGCAGATCTGACACAGCCATTAAAGCTCAATCTATACCAATGACTGATGCGCACTGGCTCTCCTCCATCAATCGGACTATCAAGGTCACTGATCACTATTATCACATTACAGAACCCAGTCTAACAATAGAGAGAGTGTCAGCCCACTGTAAGCCAGACCTACAAGGTTTTTTTTCTGGTTTCAGGGTAATTCAGGAGCAAAGCCGGTTTAAAAATCTGACAAAGCACTTGTCAAACTTTTGAACACTAAAACTCTTTCTTGCTTTAGTTTCAGGGTTACATAAACGAACTGCCTCTTAAGTTCTTTAAAAGTTAATATTTCTCATATTAATTTTGATTCCATTGTCTGTCTAGTCATAAAAGTTTGACCGCCCATTAAACAGTCACCTTCATACACCTATCCTGAAGTGATGCTGCTGGGTATCCAACAATCCGGTTTAAGCAGGTAGCTTTGTTTCTAGCTGGTCTGAGTCAGTCATTAACTGGTTGACCTTCAAAAAATCAACTGGAATATCTTCAGTATGACCAACAGTAGCTGGTTTGTTGCTGGTCCACCATCTTAATAACCAACTCGTCAACTATACACCAGCTTAACGTTAGACCAACTGTTTAAACCATCTTAAGCTAGACTTCAAAACATATCTTATTAAAACAGACATGTCCACCTATAAAATACCATGTTTAATTACAATTACATATTATATATTTACACACACACACACACGGTAAGCACCTTACATTTGTCGTTTGTAAAAAATAAAAAAAAACTTGCAAATCACATAGATAATTCAGTAGTATGGTAAATATAATGGTACCATTGTTGTCATCTAATAGTTTAACATAGTAGTACTTTTATGTCGAGTTTTGTAACCCTTGTTTAGATTGTGGCCGGTCCAGGCGATGCGGAAAATCTGGACCTGAGCTTGTTACCGGTTAACGTTACATACCCCGTCAGGGAGCTCCTCATCTGACACGCTGTCCTCCGCCGGGTCCAGGTCGATATCAAACACACCAGCCATGGTAACAGTTTCTTTACACGCACCAATACCGGAATAATAATGTATCGCGACGCCTCATGTTCCCACACGACTCACAGACGCCATAACCGGGTCCAGTACGCATTACGCAACATATCCTCCTAACAGAGATTAACTAATACCGGTAAATAAACGATCACGGCTAACAGCGAATTTCACTGACCGTCTGTGCGCATGTTCCTGAATGTGTAAAACAAATGCCAATAAATCAATTAGCGTCTGTATTAATTTAAACACGCGAGTCTCTTTTATTTTACTCCCGTCGGTTTGTATCTGAGGTAAGTGGGTGTATAGATAGAAATACACGTCACTCCCTGTGTGTAGGAAGCAGTTTTACTTTTAGTACCGCTTCACTGCCAGTAGGTGTCGACAAAAGACTGACAATGTTTTGCTTTTGTCCAGCTTCAACATTCCTGCTGTTACAGCTCAAAGACACAAAGGTGACACAGCTACTGCATTTTCAGTGATTTGCCCATGCCATGTGTATCTGCACGTTTCTTTATCTGATTTTAAATATATAAGTATAGTACTGTAGATTAGAATTGCACATGCATTCAAGGTATTCTATTTTGTAGAAGCCTATTCAACAAATAGGGCATGTCAGTAACATAGAATGTGTGATCATCTTCAGATAATAATATTATGAATATAATATCAAGGGGACACATGTATTTTGTTTTGCTTAATCAGATTTTTTGGTGTAAATAGGTGATAGATCAGAAGGTGTAGATAGGGTACTTCTGTTTGGATTTTGAGATCAGTGATAAATGTGGACGAAAAGTTCAATCCTTTTGCCGTGCTCTTCTGGATTATTTGTGATCGTGAAGGGTAATTCTGTTGAATGGGGGGTAATTCTTTTCAATCCTTTTATCCTATCCTTTACTTTAAAATGTTCAAAAGTCAGCAAGCTTGCCAAAAGCTAGCATGTTCAGAAGAAAGATGCGAGCTCACACACTATACATTGTTACAAAGTGCTGGGTAGCCACAATTCTCTGTTCCCTACTTTATAAAACCTCATGAATGGATCACAATGGCCACTTTGTGTCACATATGCTTCAAGCAGAAAAAGAAAAAAAAAATCACTATGCAAATTACAGTTACAGGGAATTTCCAAAGTTGTATTTTTTTAAAAAAAGAGGCATAATAACTCATTCTTTACACAACCTGACACCAAAACAATATGTATTACAATGTATGCTATCAAGCTATTTTAAGCTGTATTGTTCGTTTTAAAAACAGGCCTCCTGTTGTAGATTGTAGACACAGATTGTACAATGTTTCCCCCAAAAATGTGTCAATTTAGAATAAGAGAAATGAAGGAAGCTAAGAGTGATAAAACTCATTTTTCTGCTAGTTTTTATGATACATACCTGTGGGTTTCTGTGGCATGTGCAGATATGCAAAGCTCATGCAAATGTGAGTTTTCCTGGATAAAGATAGGATCTGCGTCAGCTAGGGTAACATTTACACCTCGTTCTTCTGACTCAGCCTGGGTGTGCCAGTGTTCTCCTGTTCGGTGACAGCACATCATTGATTCATGTGACAGCTAAATCCCCTGATTCACCTCGACATCAGACTTTTAGTTATGAATACACTTGCTTTTGACCACTGTGATTGGGTTTTCTTCACCCAGAATCTTCCAAAATGTGTCAAATGATCATTAACATGTAGCTTCTTGTCACAAAACACAACAAAGTGTGAGAACGCTACTGCTAAAATGCAAATGTTTTATATAATTCTTTTAATGTGTCCGTTTTATTTTGGAAAATGTTTTTTTAAATGCATTTTTAAAATATTAAAAATGTTCTTGTGTGTCCCCTACTGGTTTCTAGAGGTAGTGTACACTACTCGTGCACGTTTGGAAATCACTAATCCCTCAAAAGTGTGGTGTTGTGTTGGTCAAATGCTAAACAGGAACACCTTATTGTGCAATCTATACAAAAGAGTGGTGGTAAGGAGGAGGAGGAGGGTTGTTAAAAACTACAACTGAACATGGCAAGCCTTATTTGAATATTAAAACCTGTTTGAATGAGCGATTTGCATAATGGTGAACCCTCAAGCAAAGGCCGTAACTGTAGTGCGCGTGACTGAGTTAATCACATCACTGAAGGAAGAGTGACAACTATAGTTCATTCTGACACAATATGAAAATGTAAATAGGATATTATACAGTAGGCCTACACATATTTTCTGAGCCGTTTTTCATTGATGCTTCTTATTGGCGCATAAGGGAATGCCATTTGCGCTATTCTGCAACTGTTGTCACTTTGCTAAGTGTTTAGGCTATACATTGTTTTATGTTATTGATCTTTATTTTGATAGTCATGTATATTTACATTTAAATTTTATAGCCCAGTATTTTTTTTACTGATTTTAATTTATTTTTACTTACATTTTTTTAGCTTATTTTAAAATTTGAAATGATATATATATATTATAAAATGTTGAATTGCTGTGCATTACAAAAACTTCGATGTGTGAAAAATATATAATAAAGCTCAAATAACAAAAATAGGTCTATATAAAACTCATTAACCCAAATCACACAAAAAACAGGACACAGACTGACATTTAGTTCATTTAAACTTTATTGATTTACACACAGGACATACACAGTCAAACATGAATGGCAGAGGGGGTTCCCTAAAAAGTACAGGATGTTCTGAACAGTTACAGAGGAAATGATACGGTGGGGGTGGTGAGGGATTGCTGAATGAACATCTTTTTAATTTAATAACAAATACCAGTTGCACATGTTAGATAACGACTGAATAGTTACATGAGAAAGGGGAAAACTGTAGATCAAGTGCAAATGAAGGGGTGGGCAAAAAGATCTGTCATAACAGAGTGTGATGTAATAAGGTGTGTTCTTTTTGGATTCTTAAGAAATTCAAGTGGACAAAACCAAGTGCTGAGCGCGCGCACGCACACACACACGCCCTTTAAAGAGAAGGGCTACGGAGAGACACACATGCACGTACATAGAACAAGCAAAAACACGTCAATAACGTTCTCTGTAAACACACACATTGGAAATATTTCGAACCCATATATAAAGACCCCACTAAAATTAGACACCAATATCAAGAAAAAACCCCAACATTGTTCAGTAATGCAAAAAATAGTTATACAAATGAACAAAAAATAACAAAAACATCGAAAGCGATTCAAAATAGAATGTTTTCTAGAGGGGATGAAAAAGCCCAAAATGTCAGACAGCCTACAGACTGTTGTCGCCGGGCGAATGTAACAGCCAACACCAGTCTGATAAGCTATCTGACACACTGGGAGAGACTTATCCACACCAAAAAGACACATAATGAAGAATTAACTCACTTACCAATGACGAGACGAGAGGGTGGGGCTGAAAGAGAGGCGTGGTCACTAATTCTAACAATGTAATGATTTAAATCCCGTTATGGAAGAACCGAAATTTTCCCCTCATTTAGCGGATGTTGTGTGAGATAATCGAATGCAGCTTCTCCTTTCTGTCTCACCCTGACTGTGTTTCGAATCATAGCGAGGTGCCTAACAAGACAGCGTTCTGAGGGCATCAAGCTCGAACGTCCGAAAGACTGTCTCGCTGGATTTTGAGCCTCTCTCGCGCGCTACCCTTCTCTCGCTCCCTCTCTAACAACAGTGTTGCCATATCCGCGTATTATAAGCCACTTTTCATTAAATCGCTTAGAAATTGTTGGTTTATTTCTAGAAAACAAACGCGTGTTTAGGATTTCAAAGTTAACGTTACATGTCTGTAGAATTCAACAAATACAAAAAACGTTAAGTTGTTTTATACAAATTATCATATGCATGTATTTTCTTGTTCGTTGGTCTTTTTTTTAATTTATATTAATTTTGTATAAATTTTGATTAGTTAAAAGTAATTAGTTATTAGTTATAATAAGTAAATTAGTTATTAGTATTAGTTAAAATTTATTTATATAACCATTTGTATATGTTAAATAGGCAATTTAATTTAGCAAAAGTATATACTTTTATAAAACATTATAAATTAATGTTTAAAATGAAACGTTAATTAATGCAGCCAGGTTGGCGTTGCTTAATATGTTTCTTTATTTCAGTAATCTAAATTATTTGATGCTGATAAGTAAACTCGAGTCATTGAGTTCATCGAGTCATTGAGTTTTCTCACGAGATCTGGCAACACTCCCTCATCCTCTACGCCAGCAGCGCGCAGTGCATTGAGTTCAGCAGAGGGTTCATTTAAGGTAACGGCAAAAGAAACTCCACACTGTTCCATTTTTTTATACGCCTGCAGCTTCCAGACTCACATACCAGGGCAGCGTTACAAAAAGGCACCGAAAAAACATTTCACAAGCAATTAAAAGGAAAAAAAGACGTAAAAATAAGCAATGGACAAGACGTTTGCCTAGCCGCCTGATGTTATGCCACCAGTGCAGTGGTTCTTCATCTGGTCCCTGTGGCCCCCAACACTGCACATTTCAGATGCGACACACCCATTTCAGGACATAAAGCCTCTAATAGTGAACTGATGAGTTGAATCAGGTGTGTTAGATTAGGGAGACACCCAAAATGTGCGGTTTGGGGAAACCACCACTGCATTAGTTTTATGCTAGATATCCGCATGTAAATGAAACTATTCAACCTATAAAAGAAGGAAGATAATTACCTTTTCCAACTGCCAGACAATCCGACAATCTCTCACAGCAGCGAGCATCATCCAGTCCTCGAGCTCTTCTGATGTATAGAATACGTGCGTTAAGAAGCTATACGCGCTAAACGTGGCAGCCACCCACACACATATGTGCCTGAACACAAACGCGCTTCTTAATCTGATTGAATGCGTTATTGCATCTGGTGAAGTGGCCCTGTAGTGAGTCACACACACACACACACACACACACACTCTCACACACTCCTTCTCCCTCTCCTCTATGGATCTCTGGAAACAAAACAATAACTCTAGACGAAAGGAACATTATGATTCACCAAGCTTTTAGAAGACCAGACGATCTTGGCTCAGAAAAAGCAATGCAATACAAGCACCAGTCAATATGCATGACATCTTTTAATGACTTTAAGAGTTGGTTGCATTACTTTACATTCACTTCCTGTTGTGCCTTGATTTAATCGATTTTCGAATTTAGTATCAGACAATCACTATACACTGGAATATGCAGCGATTCAAAGCACATTTTTAAATGAAACTAATTTTAAAGCTAAATTAATGCAGTTGGTCCCTTAAGTGTAATAGACCACACACAACATAAGCCACGGCGCACCTTAACATCCCCACCAATGGGATCAGATAACCTCTGCAAGACACAGAGCTGAGAACATGAGTATCTTAGCACAATCCGCCAGCTAACCAAGCACATTAAAAAGTAAAAATGTAAACCGATAACCATGATACAGAAAAACCCTCAATAAAAATTGAGAAAAATAAACCTATTCTAGCGTTAACTCTCATCAGACTGAGGAAGCTATTCAAATTTTGGGTTTCTTGATTTAGTTTAGCTCTGGGTTCGCTGTTAGATGCCACAAGTTCAAGATGCATCAGATGAGAAAGAAACCACACTGATCACCATCTTCAGAAACCTGTAAGGAGAGAGAGAGAGAGAGAGAGAGGGAAAAACAGTCAATTATGCATAATCTTTACTGCAATTACTCATTTACTCAAGAAACATCTCAGGTTAAGCAATCGCTCATCTCCACGTGCATTTCCTTCCAATCTCTCCGTTCCTTTACAACAAGATTTATGTTAGTGACACGCGCGCAGTGGCATCGTCTCTTCCTGCCGGTTGAACAAGCCCACAGCTTTCCTTAAGTAACTGCAGGAGGTTCAAGTTACCAGAAAAAAGGAACATTGTTCCAGAAACATCCGTAATCTCTCATTGTGCAACTTCATCTCTCTCTCTCTTTCATTTCCTCCTCCCACAAGTACACACGCATGCACACACGAGCTGGAAAAGCGCTTTAGATAAAACGAACGAATCGCACACGGGCAGATGAAGGTAAAAAAAGAAGGTGTAGCTCTTTGTTTCCGTGCGCACTTGTGAGGGATCAGTGGCAGGAATCGAGAGTACAGCCTCAACCCCCCCCCCAACCCCCTTCCTAACGCCCCCCACCCCCCCACCCTCCTCCTTCTTTTACTCCCAGGGGCCCCTCCCGTCTCCGGCTGGGCTGGGTTCAACAGGGTTCGGCTGCCGAGAGGGGGGAGTTAGTGTGACGCGGGGGAGTGTCCGGTTCACTCAAAGAGCTTGGAGTGTGACTCAGCATCCCTCCTCAGCCAGACCCCGAACAACCAACCCCCGCGACCAACCACCGCACGGCCCACGCGGAGCCCCTGACACTACGGTCTGCCACATGCAAACAATAACACCTCACCGGAATCACACGGTAGAATAAAACCAGTCTCCAAGCGATAATTAGGGCAGGGAGGTAATTAGGATGTGGAACAAAAAAGAAATAGGGGTGCGTGTAATAAATTAAAAGGAGGAACGGAGGGCACATATACAAAAATACAAAAGCCACGTCTGTGAATGAGGTAAATTTAAGAGAAACTCTGTATGAGTGATGGGACTTACGATTGGGGTGGCCTCTCCTGCGAACCGCCCGCCCGTCCTGTCCGGTGTTGTAATTTTGCCCTCTGGGCCTCAAGGTACTCCCTGAAAGGCTTCTGTAGAGAGGCGCCAAACAGGGGAAGAGCTCTGTGACAGAAAAGAAGAAAAGGAGGAGGGGACGGTACAGGAGAGGGAGAAGGAAAGAAAGAAAGAAAGAAAGGGAGGGGGGGAGGGGGGAGGTCACATAAATTTCACTTACCGACTCGAGAGGTCAGTGAGTTTCCTTTACCCTGCTTCTCCTTTCTCTCTTCGCTCGCAGACAGAGGGAGATAGAGACCGAGCTGTTACGGAGTTTATCCCAAAAGACAGAAACTCAAATAAGAGAGGAAAAAAAAAAAAACTGTAAAAGTACAGCTTGTTCTGGGAACTACATATCCTAAGCACTTAAAAAATTACGGAGAGGAAAAAAAAAAAAAAACACGCAGAGAGACGCACAGAAATAGAAAAAAAAAGCTTGTCCTGAAGGCATGCTCACACAGGGAGCCATCCTCACTCACACTCTCCTGTAATGTCCCTCAGCCAGGCTGAAGGAAGAAATGAATGATTTCTCAGAACTCACACATTTATCACCGGCGGTTCCTGTAAGAACTGGTTTCAGCCAATTAATGAGGAAGTAAGTCCATGGCGTGTCATTACTGGTCGAGAGAGATTGTAAACCCCACCTATTGAAGTTGGAAGGCGGGGCTCTGTGAGAGACAGCCCATATTAGGAAACCCTTTTATGAGATTCAGTCACTACCTACCCATACCCCCCCCCCACCACGAGACACACACACACACACACACACACGGAAAAGAGAAGGAGATTGCCTTGGCATGGCTAAGCAAGCCAAGGAAATTAATTAAAAATAAAAATGTAAATGCACTTTTTTAAACTTAAAGTAAGATTCTTCAGGGATTTTATTAATAAAATAACATTTGAGTCAGAATGAAACTTTTTTTCATGACCTGATGCTCGTTGACACACTTGGACTTTTGTTTTATCACTTTACATGGTCATGTGCCTGATAACATTCTCTTTGAACTCTACATTTCACAGACGCAAACAGAACCCTCTGCCCACTCGAGTTTCTGAAAGTGCAACTTCACGGATAAACAATAGATGAGCTCATACTGGTTATTTTGTTAAATCATTAACCAAACACACTATCATTATCCACCCATGATGTGGGTTAACTAAGCGCAAACACATCAAGCACAAAAAAAGCACGAAAGGAGAAGCAAAATGATACAGGTTTATAAGGACGTTACTGTAAATCCACCATCAAAACCCACACCCACACACCTCAGAGGAGAACATACCAAAATCCAACTGTAAACACACAGAGAAGCTAGCATTAGCACATCTGAAGCATAATCTCAGGTCTAAACCTTAGTTTTGTTTTCTGTCAGTGGGATTTTGGAGCACAGGTATAGCTAGAACAAAGAGTCAGATCAAAAACTTGTGTCTTTGTGTTTGAGAAATTGGCGGGCTCCAATCGAGCCTTGTCCGATGAGCCACGGTGAGTCAGTGCCTGTACGAGTCACATATTACACTCTTATACCAACAGTCAGAAGCACGCTAAACATGAGGACTATCTCCATGTCCATAAAACAAGGATTTTCACTTTGCTTCTGGAACTTTCTAGGTCAGAGATCTCTTTGGAAAAACACGCCGGACTAAGAGATATATATTCACTGTCAACATTGCATGATCTGGTCATATTTACATTTTCAGATGACAAAATGTTTTGTGATATGTCTTGGAAAATGCTTTTTTTTAAAGCAGATTTTGTTCACGGTGGAATTCATGCGATTTGTACAACGAGGGGCAATAAAAGTGAGTACTTGAAATGTTTCCAAAATTATATCTGGCATGGTTTTGGAGTGAAAACATATTTTATGGTGGGAAAGTATTATTTCTCCTGAACAACAACCCTGAAAGTGTATATCATGAGGTTATCAGAAGAAAAACAACTTATAGCCACAACAACAGTTCTTGTGCATATCTGAGTAGGAGGAAAATTAATTTCGAGTTGTTACGACATGTAACGTAAATTCTGCAGAGAGATGGAATGCATTTGTTTTTCAGTAGCATCTGTTAGCTAATAATAATAGTAATAAAAATGTAAAAATGTCCATAAAAGTTGATAAAAATCTGTGTTAAAAATGTATTTCATGCTAAATTAAATGATATAAATGAATAGACACCTCAAAACCTCAGATATTTCCAACACTACACACTAGCTATACATTTTTAATTAATTGCTAAAGTTGTTTCTGTCCCGTTTGTGAGTAAAAATAAAAAAAATATTGTGGCTGCAACTGTTAGTAACGTTTGTTAAAAAGGTTAAAAATGGAAAATTCAATTATCAACTTGGCAAAAAAAAAAAAATCATATATAAACAAAAGTGCAAATAAGTCAATTAGATACTGCTTGCTTTGGTAAAACTGTTTAAATGTGGGTTACCAAGGAAAACAACTCTAAAGGTGTAATTTCCTGTTTTTAACTGTGTAAAAAATACAAAAAAATACCTCTGTCTATGTATATTGTGGATAAACATGTAATTTCCCCTAATAACTATATTAATTGAAATGCATGTCACACTGTTTTAATGTGTTGAGACTTGTTTTTCTGCAATTGTGTCATATTTCTATTTTTAACTATCTACATCTTTCAATGTATGAAAATTCCTTTATGAGTTTTCTTATGAAAGTAAAAGGCTTAACAGTGGACAACACGCATGCAACTGAATTACATTATCTAAAATACTGAAGCAATAACAGATCAATAATGAATTATTGTTCCAAATCAATCATTAAAACTATTGTATGTTGTGTATTCAAAAATGACCAGGGATGATGAGTCAATAATGATGAATTTACAGGAAAGCCATGCGTCATTGTTTATCAAATCTCTTCGCAAAACGGCTTTCTTGCAATGAGTAAAAAGCCAGCAAAACACTTATATTTAAAAAAGAGTTTCCTTTCTTATTAAATGTTTTGTGATATAAAAATTACATATCCATTAAATTATATGAAATAAAAATCTAGAGTGAATTAGTAATGTATCCTTTATATAATCTATCTATGTTTTAAAAATCAAGCACTAATTATTTATAATTCAAATCACATTGTATCTAATATAATTTATTCTAGTAATTAAAATCACAAAAAAACTAAAAACTGACAAAACTCCGTTGTGAATCCGCACAAATACACTGCAATCACACAAAGACAAATGCACCTAATGAGTGTGTCAGCAGACCCAAGTTTTCCCACAATGCCAATTCACTCACACCTAGGATGACTGCAGAAAGCTAACAATGTTATCAAGGTTTGCCATATTGATTAGAATGGATTACTCACATTTAAGTGATGCTGAGGATATGTTACGGCCAGCATTAAAGCACAGGTGAACAGACATGGGTATCTGAGGTCATTTCATTAGTACTGGCTCCTATGCATCGGTCCATCTCCCTACTGGGTGACATCAGTGACAGGAAATGGGAGATGATTCAAACACATTGCAGGGAAGGATGATGATCCTGAAGAACAGGATGATGAGAATGCCGGTCATCGACAATGTGAGAGCATGACAGTGCAGGCAACTTCTCACGGTGTGTTTGACCGTACAAATTTCTGACTCAGCGAGCTCCGAGTCTTTGCTAACGTCAACAAGATTGGGCGAGAAAAACAAAGAAACAAAGAGAGCAACAGATGACAGGCTGACACACTTTTTTGAGGAGTGAGGCATGGTGGAGGTGAGGAAGACTGTGGGATTATCTTAACAGATTAGCATGAGTGTACGCTCGAAACAGTCATTCTCTGGCTGAAATGAATTCAATTGTGGACAGCAGGAAATGGATTTTCTTAACAACAAACTTAACTGCCAATTCTATGCAAAAACCTAAATTTTCACTTACATTAGCATGTATACAACCTAAACACAAGCTACCAGAACATACCAATAACTACTCTAAATCTTAAAAGGATAGTTCACCCAAAAATGAAAATTACTCATCCTTATATTGTTCCAAACCTGCAAGACCTTCGTTCATCTACGGAACACAAATTAAGATATTTTTTATGAAATCCCCCCTAGCAACGTCATCACCATTTTCAAGGTAAGAAAGACATTGTTAAAATAGTCCATGTGAATACAATGGTTCAACCTTGATGTTTTGAAGGGATGAGAATACTTTTGTGCACAAAAAAACAAAAAACAAATATAACGACTTTATTCAACAATCTCTTCTCTTCAGTGTCAGTCTCATTTCATAAAATTAAGATTGAACCCCTGTAGTCACATGGACTATTTTAATGTCTTTGCTACCTTTCTGGGCCTTGAAAGTGGTTAGGATGTTGCTGTCTTTAGGGGGGTCAGAAAGCTCTCGGATTTCATCAAAAATATCTTCATTTATGTTCTGAAGGTGAACAAAGGTCTTACTGGTTTGGAATGACACGAGGGTGAGTAATTAATGACTGACATTTCATTTTTGGGGGAACTAACCCTTTAATTTAACAGAACATTACACACTAACAAAGTCTCTTTCCTTTCTTCATTATGCTCAAAAACACATAAATAGGCAAAACACTTCATTTTAACAATAAACCTGCCTTTTAAGTCCAACGCAAAGCATGCTGGGAACTAGAAATCCCCTGCCGGAATGAATAAAATTATCCATGTTCGGTTGCAAATGCAATAAGCAAATTCATATTTTACCAATTTAAATGTATTAAAATTAGCTTACAATTTGGTCATAATAACAAATGAAGGAAACAGCAAAAAATCTTTTTTTTTGTGAAAGTTGAACCGGTATAATGGATGCAAAAACATTAAGAGGCCTTGTAACACCATTAACTGAATTACTTGTCAACACTTGTGTTTAACACACTGTAATCTTTGGAGAGGTGACTAAAACATACCCAGAAGCAACATCACGCAAGAAGAACTATAGGATCAGCATGCAGGAAGGTAAAAACAGGCGAACAACACAGGGATTTTTGGAGGTAAACAGGTTCCTTTTACTTCTCGTCCCTCTATAAAACAGTTAATAATTCTCAGTCACCATCTGACAACATTCTAATGAGCTATCATTTCCTGTAGCCGTTACAATTTCTGTCTCTTATTTTCTGTCTCCCCCCCCATGCTATTCATTTCCTTGAGACTGAATTCCTCAAGTCTTGAGTCACAGGTGACCTCTGACCTCAGGTCCCCTCTAAAGCTGCCAGCCAATGTTCCCTCTAAGCTTTGCTCGTGCACAGCCGCACACTTCTGATGTCGCTCCCGCGCAAATGAGAACAAATTCTGCATAGAATGTAGACTAACTAAACTAAACTATAAAAGTGAGAAAAACCTTGACATTTAAGGAATCAGAGTTAAATAAATGGATGGGATTTCAACTTCAAGACCGCAGATTTTCAGTCCAGAACTGAAGCTGTGAGAAATTGTATGTGTAAATATGCAGGGCTCACTAATTCGCAAGATAAAGGTTGCATTACTATTGAATTTCTTTCATCTGCAAAGGCAATGCATCATTGCTCTTTATCTCGTCTAATGTTATCATGACAAAATGAGTTATCTTGAAGAAAACAAGAGTTTGAAAAAAAAAAAGGTTTGAATGAAGGAATTATTTTGATTATTAATCAGACTTAAATCGATCAAAGATGTTACCTGTGTATATACTATATGCATGCATCTGATTTTGTAATAATTAATAATTTAATAATCTAAATTAATTCATACTGTATATTATTTAATAATTTGTCTTAATTAAATATATATAGACATGTAAAAATCATCATAATTTATTTATATTTTATTTAAAGTCTGATTAATAATCTCCATTTATTTCATTAATTTAAAATGTATATTATATCATATATATTTCTCTGTTCAGGTGGATGAAGGACACGCCCAATAAAAATAGGCTGTGCTCAGCAAGAACAGAAATTACAGGGAACATTGCCGCCAGCTGATGAGGACAGCCATTTTTAAATAAAGGGTGGAGGCCATGCACCAGTGTACGTTAAGCGCAGGCATTTACAACTACTTACCAACATAGACAACATCTGTACGCACTAATGAAGTAAGAGGCTTTAAAAAAAAGGCCTTGATCAGTTTGTCATATAATCGTGTAGTTATGCCTATTTTAAAACAAAAGAAGGCATCGCTCTGAGGAGGAATTGATAACTGCACTGCTGCTCACCTCTGGTCTGGTTCTTGGTGTCAGTTAAAACTAGCTCCATGTTACATGAGGATCTTTCCCAATTACCTCATGAGCAAACCACGAGGACGCGTCCTGAATGGAGATCCCCGAACTCAGGATATTAATCACTCTCTCTCTCTCTCTCTCTCTCTCTCTCTCACACACACACACACACACACACATACATTGCTTTACGTGCTCACACTCCTTCCCATTTCTCCACCAGCTGCGCCAGTCCCATGTTTAAACAGTAAGAATGAAGTAAAAAAAAAAAAACAGACTAAACAAAGGAGAAGAGGAAGACAGAAAGAGAGGGGTGAGATCACTCCTATTTTGGAAAAGACTTATCAGCACGGGACTGGGAGACAGGGAATACTGATCTCTTCCCCTCAGGGGCTCTATGCCTGCTCAGAGGAGGAAAAAACTGAGTAATTATAGCACACTCATACAAGTGTCACTTCCCACCACACAGGCTAGACACTCATCACCTCGAACGCACAAACATACGTACACAAAGCAGACAAGTGTGCTTACAAACTCGCACCTCAAAACATTTAGTTTATCCATGGACAGGCTGTGGAATCAAAAGGCTGAAATAATCTGATAAAAGACACAAAGCCTAGTGACTTGCCTTACAACCTACAGCCTACATAGGCAGCTGTCTTACTAAGGAAGCAGCCGGATCGGGTATTGATCAGACAGGATCGATTCAAATCCGAAATTGTGCGTATACTATTCTCTGTTATTGTTGAGAACCACAAAAGGCATAAAAACATTTTAAAGCAACAAAGTTTTCGTGCACTATATTATAAGTGTTCTGAAGCCATTCTATAGTATAATGTGAGGTAGAAATGAATAAGTCGTTAAATTCAAGTTCACGTAAACGCTTCCATCCACACGATGAAACTCTCTCCAAGATGATTCAGATTCAGTGCTCCTAATATACTTGATCTGTAGACAAAGGGTTATGGTTTCGCATAAAATGACTTTATCATGCTCTTTATCTCTAAATCATGTTACTTTCAGTTAGTCCAGTAAGTCCACAGCACTGGAATAGAGAGCACTATGAATCGTTCTTCACGAGCCTGGTAACTAGATATAAAACAGCATTAACAGATATGGGTTATCTATGCTTACACTAAGCAGATTCACTCATGCCACAAGGATCAGTTGAGGTCATCTGGATGATGCATTATCATGTTCACTATTACCTTGTCAATTCATAATATAAGAGCCATGGAAAGGCGCTATATAAATACATAAATAAAATGTTTGCATTTGTGCCCCCCTGACATACAATTAAATGATCTCAACAGCTTTAAAACTACTGATATTTATCGAATTTGTTTATATGAAAGGTTACAAAACCTAAAATTATGCCATAGTATTAAGACACCATTTTAAATAGTTCCTTTGTCTGTTTATTTGTTCGGACAATTGCATCACCTGACATTTTGGGTGTTTAAGATAACGAAACATAAAATAATAGGTATTATTTAAATGTACAACAAAAAGAGTTAAAAATAATAAAGTTATAAAGTTATCACTTTTTTTTTTTTAAAGGAAATAATGCACTTGGACACAAAAATATGCACATCATGTCATTGAGCCATATATACACATTTCTTCACCGCTGCCTTAGAATTTGATTAAAACATGTTTCTCAGGAAACTGTTTAAGATCATTTTGAAACAGCTTTTGCTTCTGTAATGTCCTTGGCGAGGGCTAAATTTCTGTGTCCAAATGTGTTGCTCACTTGGTTTAGGAAGAGAGCACCAGCGATGAAAGCTGTTTGTGCCAAAACATCAGCTGAAAATTACAATGGACATTCATTCCTATGTACTCATGCTACAAGCTAGGGCACGAGTGATCAGCGAGACATCAGGCATCCTTCAAAGCGAGCTCTGATTGCACAGGAACACAATTCACAAAATCAAAAGGGTGGACTGTCTACTGACTCACTGGAGGACCAAACATGCCCAGGATGACTGTGCGGGCAAGGCCAGGCTGGGGTAAAGCTTGGGTGTCTAGTTCATGAGGATGGTGTTGCCACAGTCCACCCTGTAATGCCCTTCCCTTCCTCTTAATCACAAATCACTGGCACTTCGGCATTGGCCGTGAGACACACTGGCTGGTGAGTCTGCTGCCTATTCTAGCTGGCCACTGCACTGGAGACGCTCTATAACTGTACAGTTAAAGTGGAAAAGACGTCACCAATGATGCAATTAATAACAGATAAATAAACATTACGCTCATCAAAGGTCAATTTAGTTATAATGAAAATCGTGCAAACAAGTAAACAGGATATTTAAACGTCAGAGCAACACTCAGAACGGCATCCAATGTTGACGCACTTGCGGCTGCTCTGCTATTGTAGCTAACTTACAGACGCATGATATAGGTTCGAGACTTGTATTTGACGGGAGTGATGATTAAGAACAAGAGTTTTGAAATGGAAACACACACACAGACAAAGAGAGCAGCAACAGAGATGCATTAACATACATATATCAACACAAACATGAAGATCTGCTGTCACATATCACACAGGGGGGAAAATAATTGGAATAACCTGATAGGACTAATGATAAAATACTAAAGGAAGGAAAAATAATAGGCTTCAAATTAGGTATATTTTAAGGTTACACGTTGGACTTTAAAAAGGGTGCAAGCTGGGGTATAAGATGTCCTGAAAAGAGATCAGATAAATTTCAGCATACCAGCTTACTCCTGGAACTAGGCAGTGCAAAACCGAGTCGAATGGAGGGCTGAGCTATACAGAGGAAAGGCTCAAGTCCATGCCAACAACCTTTAGCGGGCGGCTGAATAACATTTCCTGAAATCCAACCAAATCCAGCCTATTCTCACCTGCATTGTCGCTCACGACAGAACCGTGCCAAAGTTGTCATAATGACATCTCACCTGCATACAACTTTTATTCTGAAATATGCAGAAAAGATATATGAGACACATGCATTCACACACCTCCAGAGCTGTAACCGCACAGGAACGGTGCTCTCTGTACAGTCATACAGTTAGACAGCTGTAGGTTGAGTTATCCGGTGAGCTCTAGGTCTGCGGGTAAACCGTGCTCACCTTCAACAGGATGTCACTTAACCAATCACCTGAGTCACAGACGAATAGATGAACAGAACCCAAAGCAGATAACTATAATTTAAAATGTTTTAAACCAAAAATATGATTGTTGAACCAACAATATGATATCACGAACCAACAACAGGATAAAGAAATCACAGTTTTAAGAAGTCCTATTAGGATTTTTTTTTAACACAATTCAATATAATTTGAATGTAGTTATGAATATAAATCTTCTTAGATTTATAGATGGTTCCCATTTATTCATTTCAAGTAAGAAAAGAGCCTTACGCTAGTGTATTTTATTTATTCTCATTTATTTTGTCATTACAGATGCGTTAAAACATTTGCATTAAAACTACAATATGTATTTGAATTTATAATATGCTGAAATGTACTTTGCATTCATATACTTTCTCTGGAACAATCAAAAAGCATATTTCCAGACACATTCCCACTCCACTTTCCTGCCAAAATCATGTCATTCTGATAAATAAAGCTAATAAATAAGATCCTTTAATATAAACTGATATAAAACATTTAAATGAAATGGATTTCCAATGTAAATAAACTTGCATGCGAGAAAAGGGATTTACCACTCTTGTGGCGTCAAGCAACAAGAAGAGTGTTGTTAAAAAACTTAGTTTAACAGTACTTCGTTGTACAGCACGAACAAACAACACATGCATCTAAAGCTCTAAAGCTGAAGAATTTAACAAAATACCCCTAATTTTCCCCTAAATGCACAAAATATACTGTCATGTGATTCAGGTTTGGTTCTGATTTATCTCAAACTGTTCAAGAAAAAAAAAAAGAAAAAAACTCCTGAAAAAAGCACCTATACATTGTTATGCAAATGTTCAAAATTCCTGCGTGGTGTGCGACACGCTTCTAAATTCACAATGCTGCGCGTGAAAACAACCCATCCCCCCAAAAAATTCCCCTTTTCGCACTAACATTGTCATTGACCAACACTGACCCCCCGGCACAGTTTAAACATGTCTACCTGAAAGAGGACGGTAAAACAGTCTCATGACTCACATTCTCAACTGGACGGGGCTGCAATGACTCGCACGGCTTCCCGCACGAAAAGAGGCCTAGGGCAGCAGCTGCAGATAAAGCTGTCATCTCCCTCACATCTAATGAAATAAGTCATTGATCGATTCTGTTCTGTCTTGCTGGTTAAAGTCTTAGTGAGACAATTAAAGATCTTTGTTCACTGTTTAACACATGCAAAGCTTCTGTAGTGCACTATGCCACGTCGCAACCGTTCGACTTGATGTGCAATTGGTTTATTCATCCCCTTGTGATTCTGATTCAGTGACTGTCTTCTCATAAATACTGAGAATAAAGGGCTGATTATTGTCCTGTGTATTATTAAGGTCAGTATTAGAAAGACAACTCTTACTAACATTCCAGTAAAAAGCTTGATAACCACACAGTCACCCTCCATGGGGACTCAATCCTGAGACCTTCTACTCAATGCTGTCTTTGTCCAGTGATGCCTCTCGAACAGGTGACTTTGCCCTCTGTGCTTTTCCAGAAAAGAACAAGAATTTAACTCCTCCATGCCAGGAATGCAACGGCAAATTAGTTATTTATGATCACAATTTTAAGCCAATGAGCGTACCAGAAATAGCAAGGGTGGTCAGTTAGTAATGTCCCCTATTAGCACTGGAATGAGTTGACCAATCACATTAGTCGACTTTAGCTTTGATTTCTCCTGTCAGGAATATCTCTTTACCCATCCGTCCACTCTTATCTGTCTTGGCCTGTCACCATCAGTCACATTTAAAGTACTTTAATAAAAAACAGGGTCATCTGCATATTCTTTAGTCTGATAATGTGACTATTCACGAATGTTCT
The DNA here is from genome assembly GCA_031834385.1 of Semotilus atromaculatus. Lineage (NCBI taxonomy): Eukaryota > Metazoa > Chordata > Actinopteri > Cypriniformes > Leuciscidae > Semotilus > Semotilus atromaculatus. The sequence continues at coordinate 4,760,737 of JAULUF010000003.1, forward strand.
TAAGGAACGGCAGGAGATGCTGTCAGATGGAAATGTATGGTGGTGCATTTAGAAAGGAAGCATTCCTCTGTTAATCAGTTAGCCGCCACTCACTTTGAGCTCATATACTGAGTTCATGACTATCAATACAATTCTTACAGCATGTTGTATTTGAAAAGGCACAAAATGAGCCACACACAAAAGCGTTTTTTGAATGAAAACAACCGACTGGCTTCACCAATCAACAGTATTGCCGTGATATCATCAATGGGAGAGGTTACATGAGGTGAGACCACAGGCTGTTGCAGTATGATTTACCACAGGCACACTAAGCCAACACCTAAAGGTATAGTTCAGCCAAAAATGAAAATTCATCATTTACTCGCCTATATCTTTTCTTTTTCCGAAAGTAGACGTTTAGCAGATTATCTGAGCTGCTTGCAATGAAAGTTAATGGGGTCCAGGGTGAAGCTTTCAGTCTTTCAAAGCCATATGAAAGTTTTAAGTCGTTATTCTCTGAATATGTTTCTTTACAGCTATGTTTCAGTGTATGGAAGAGAGCAGCTCAGATGTTCTGCTAAATATCTAATTTTGTGTTGCACGGAAGAAAAAATTTCAGTAAATGTGACAACGTTGTCTTTTCTTTCATTACTCATCTTTTTTTTTTTTAACACAACCTGCAAATCAAGCCCATACAGACGGAGCAGTTTCATATCTACAAGCAATCCTGCCCTTGGCAAGGCATTAGATCTCACTTGCGATTAGCCTGCGAATCAGGAAATAACAACAATAAATAGCATTAATATAAGAGAACAATAAGCCACAATCCATCTGAAACAAAGAAAAATCAAAGCCTTTCAAGACTACTAGACTACAGTAATGTCAAATCATGCATAGTCTGAAGATAATTTGCACTGAGTGAACAAGGACACGGTTCCATTCCAGTAATTGCTTGTTTTCACGTTTTGTTCCGACTTTTGAATCCCCCCCCCCGTCCTCACATCCTGTAAAAAGTTGCTTCAGGAACCTGGTATCTCCTCAAGATAGATAATTTGGTTAAGTGTAGTTCCACAAAATAAAGCGAGACTTTAACTTATTGACGTCACAGTTATTTAGCAGCACAGGTCCTCACAAATCAGCTTTTCAGAGACTTTGCCAAAACTGTAATGCATAAAATAACATTTAACTGCAAAGAAAAAAGATTTTCCATTATCAACAATTGTAATTTATAGATATTCCACTTTCAGACAGGACAATCCATATAGCAATAAACATACAGTTATAGAACAGAAAACAGACATCCATCATTTAATTGTCTGTTTGTTCTTCATTTATACAATTCTTTAGGGCCACCTCGGCCAAAACCATTGACCTGGTCATGAAATACAATACATGCAGAAACTGTAGCCTACATAGATATTTAAAATTCTTGGCAAACAATGCATAAATGCATTTCATTGGTATTAATCTTCAAATAGTCATGTATGTGTCTCCTCTCCCACAGATAGGATGCTTAGAGCTGTTTTTCTTGTTCCCCTCTTTTTTCTTTGGACAAATATTTTAAGCTATTTTTCCATCTATAATATATTCTCATTGATTGAACTTTGCTTTGAAAATAGTAAATGAGTAAAAAGTATTTTCTTGTTATTGACCATACCATTACATGTCCATTTATTACCACTGTAAACCCTAACACTCAAAACAATTAATTGGTTTGAGTAGGGCCTTAATTATAATTATTATTAATAATTATATTATAATTATTTAAATTCTACAAATTAGTTCAAATTCACTTTTATGAGTATTTAGAACTTTCTTTTTCTTTCAAGTTCACAAAACTGATATAATTTAAGTAAACTGAACTGTTTCATTGTTTTTTTATTTGTTTTTTTTTATTATTTCTTTTAATTTAGACAAACTTAAGTTTAACTGAAACTGGGCTGGGATTTCTATTTCTCAGCATGCTTTACCTATGGTACTCGAAAGGGAGAGTAAATGTTAAAATTAAGTGTAATATCATGTTTTTTTGTGCAAGATTAATGTTAAGTGGGAGATTAGTGACTAATGTTTTGTTAAGCTAATTTAGAAGAATTTCTATTACTGTTGATTCTAGGAGAGTTACATTAATGGTGACAAGTGGTGCATGCGGCTTAGTTTGAGAACAATGTTAGAAGCTTTACCTTGCTATTGTTAACATTGTTAACATTAGCAAATGAGCAAGTTAGCTTTTATTGAACTAGCTTGTTATAGCCAATTAAGTTTATACTAATAAAAATGTTCACTTTGAGGTTTCATGAAAATGTTCAATTAGATGTATGAATTAGTTTACTCAAACATTTCAAGTTAAGAACAAGTAAAATGTATGAGTACAAAATAAAAATCTGGCAGTTCTGCTTACTTAAACTTTCAAAAAAATTTTTAACATTTTTGCCAACTTATTCGGGTTTACAGTGTACAAATAACTTTTAAATTCTAGAGACTGTAAGTACAAACAGAAGTACTGCTTTCCTGTTTTTTAAATTGAATGAGCATTTATAAAATCTCTTGAATATAGCATGTGCTTCAAAACCAGCAAATTAACAATAACAGAAAAACAAAACAACAACAACAACAACAATAAAACACAAAAATGCCAGTTGAAAGTAAAAAGTTACAAATATTTTTCACCAGATTCTAAGGGTCAGAATTAAACTAGTAGCAACATAAACTGGCATGTAGAACTTAAAAATAGGAAATCACTATACTTGAAATAATCTTTTCTTATCTTAAATATAAAAGAGTTACATAATATATGGCTTGCACGTTTGCTCACAATTCAGGGTCAACATCTTCACCGTTATACATTCAAACTGAAATTAATGTTTAGCCATGTGTCACATGTGTGAATGAAGCACATTTACCCTGGTAAAACGGCAACCTCATGTATAAGAAATGAAGAATTTCTTCAGTTTCACTTTGAGGGAAAGAGAACTGAAAGCTTATCCCATATTTGCATCACCCATAAAAATCCTGCTAACATGAAATAAACCAGAAAGTCATCTTAGATTTCACATCAGACATCACCACGTTATGTATTATAACTTTTCAATGATAGAATAATGTATCAAAATGACATGGCCACAGTGTCTATAATATAATATCACATTTAATACTTTTAATGATAAACAGGATTCAAATAAGCCTTTAAAAAACTAAAAGTCTCACACTTTCTGAAGAAATATCAACACTAGTTTACAGGCAATTAATTTTCTTAACATGCTTCCAGAAAGTAAACCAATAAAATAGAAATACTTACACAACCTGCTTGTCAGGGTGATACAAAAAGATGTTTGAAATCATATGCAGGAGTCCCTGTTAATTAAAAATGGTTTGTGATCTAATACATAACATAAGGAAAACACATAACACACATTAAAAAAGGTGTAAATGTCTCCAAGCTGTATAATTCAATGATATGTCCTTGATTTTCCCATTAATGTCCAAAATAATGTTTTGAAACAGATTTTTCGTAGATAATTCAAGAGATACACTGATAACCTTCACTTTACAAATTCAATTGATCTGAAAGGATTGTCTCAGGAAAGATGCATTTCCTTAAATTCACATTACTGTAAACAATTAAATAACACTTTAAAAACACTGTACTAACGTTATTAAGTTGAACAAAGTTCAGTAATTATTGATGTATTTTTTCACACCTATAAAATCGAGGACAAGGCTATAACAGGAGCAAAGCAGGAAAATAAATGTAGAGGAAGAAGAGTTTATAAGTAGAAGGTTGTAAAAAGAGGTAAACATTAACATTTGTGTCATAAAGCACAGGATATGGTGCAGCACACCATCCAGGAACAGGAAGGCCCGTATTTCTTTTTACTTGGTTACGACTTAATACTAAACGTATTGCTCCAGAAAGTTTATAGCGATGACAAGAATATTCCAGAAATAACAGCATTTTATTTCTATTTGACTGCGTGATGTTTGGATAATTGTAGTGTAAATCTAAATGCTCTCTATGGGATATTTATGAGCTGAGTTTAAAAACTAGTAAATGTAAACTCTCATGTAAGAGAGCTGAATGTATAGCCTGCGATGTTCTGCCAAAAATGTGAAATCTGAAGAAAGGAGGACAGAGGAAAACAATTTAACTCGTTTCACAGACAGAGAAAAATTACTTAAAATGGCAGTAAATAAAATTAATCTTTTGATGCCATGAGGAAAAATGAGGAAGGGAGGCAAGATCTTTTCTGGGTACAATCCTACAGACCTGCTCTGAAAAGGACACATTAGCGGGCTTTTTTTTTCCTATTAAAAAAAGAAAAGAAAAGTGGGGGTGTTTCTAAGAAATATAGATATTTATTCAAGAAATCCACTTTGCTCTCAAGCCTTTGGTTTTGCAGTTTTATCTTAATATCACAGGCTCACAACACACATGCCTTTGATTTTCTATCACGATGGGGACTTTCCATTTCTTTCTCTCTTTTTTAAAATTCAGTAAATAATATTTTCTATCACCTAACCCTAAAATTAACCCTCCCACACCCCTTTGTGAATTTTTACATTCTTTAAAGACATTCTCTGTTTGCTGCCCTCAATGTAGGTGTTTCCACTTTTCATTATGCTTGTGGGGACTTTTGGTACCTGACCTAGACACACACACGAACAAGTAAACACTCTGATCTGTGGTAAACTTCACATTTCTGCAGCTTTACCTATACTTTCTCTTACACACACACAATACCACAACAACCCTGCAACCTTTCACAATAGACACACAAATGTGTCCTCAAAATGGTTAAGTAGGTAAGTACACACACAGACACACACACACACACACACACACACGCACGCAGGGACGCACGCACGCACGCAGGCACGCACAAATGGATTTGAGTTGCATCATATTTGAGTGTGTACTTGGTAAAACCACAAAAGAACACAGAGATAAACAGCAATGACACGGTAAATGCAACTCAAATCACATCCAGTTCCTTGAATACATCTTCATTTTCTCTGAAGAAAAACAAGTCCATAAATAACCCAAATCTGCTGATATTCCCTCCACTTAATTTAGGGTCAAAAACATCATGTGGACAAAAAGTGAGGAAAATAATGTTTTTTTTCTTCTTCATTGGAAACAGATTTGTAAGAAATTCCCTATAGCATCAGCAATTTTTGGAAAGTAAGAGAGCAACAAGCTGTTTTCAAAGCAGAGTGCTGATGCAATCTACATGTGCTGTTGCAGTTATGGCCGGGGTGATTGACGCTTTGCATTGTCAGATGGGGCTGCCCCGAAGACAGGTGTTCACAAGCCAAAAACAGCAGGACTGAACACCACCTATAGCATCCTATTACCCTGGTGCAACACTACTGGCCACCGCCACAGCACAGGTGCTTAAAGAGTCTGGGGTTTAACACAATACACCATGTGTTTGTAATTCAACATACAGCAGATGGTAGTAATGTGGATCTTAACAGCTCAATTTATATAACTCTTATTCCAATCACTCTGTGGACAGTCTCTAAAAACACTGCACAACATAAATGTACTACAGTATAATATGAAGGTCTGTAAGTGTGCACGTACAGAGGCCCCATAAGAAACACTTAAGCCACAATTAAAATGAATTTCATGGAATTACACAACAAGATATCTATCCGAGAGGCCTTCACAAACTTCTTAAGGCCTTAAGGTGATTTTTATTAGATATATGAATTTCCCTTTCAAGTTCACACAGGTGTCATTAACTATGTTGTTCATTAATAATGAACATGATTCACTAACATCAACTACAGTGTCCAATTACATTGTCTTTATTTTTAAGTTACATGTAGCAATTTAGATCATATTGTAAAAACCCATTACTTTATTTATATAATTTATTATTTTAATTGAATTTTAATTTATAGAAATAGTGTTTTGAAATATACACTCACCGGCCACTTTATTAGGTACCCCATGCTAGTAACGGGTTGGACCCCCTTTTGCCTTCAGAACTGCCTCAATTCTTCGTGGCATAGATTCAACAAGGTGCTGGAAGCATTCCTCAGGGAGTTTGGTCCATATTGACATGATGGCATCACACAGTTGCCGCAGATTTGTCGGCTGCACATCCATGATGCGAATCTCCCGTTCCACCACATCCCAAAGATGCTCTATTGGATTGAGATCTGGTGACTGTGGAGGCCATTTGAGTACAGCGAACTCATTGTCATGTTCAAGAAACCAGTCTGAGATGATTCCAGCTTTATGACATGGCGCATTATCCTGCTGAAAGTAGCCATCAGAAGTTGGGTACATTGTGGTCATAAAGGGATGGACATGGTCAGCAACAATACTCAGGTAGGCTGTGGCGTTGCAACAATGCTCAATTGGTACCAAGGGGCCCAAAGAGTGCCAAGAAAATATTCCCCACACCATGACACCACCACCACCAGCCTGAACCGTTGATACCAGGCAGGATGGATCCATGCTTTCATGTTGTAGACGCCAAATTCTGACCCTACCATCCGAATGTCGCAGCAGAAATCGAGACTCATCAGACCAGGCAACGTTTTTCCAATCTTCTATTTTCCAATTTCGATGAGCTTGTGCAAATTGTAGCCTCAGTTTCCTGTTCTTAGCTGAAAGGAGTGGCACCCGGTGTGGTCTTCTGCTGCTGTAGCCCATCTGCCTCAAAGTTCGACGTACTGTGCGTTCAGAGATGCTCTTCTGCCCACCTTGGTTGTAACGGGTGGTTATTTGAGTCACTGTTGCCCTTCTATCAGCTCGAACCAGTCTGGCCATTCTCCTCTGACCTCTGGCATCAACAAGGCATTTCCGCCCACAGAACTGCCGCTCACTGGATGTTTTTTCTTTTTCGGACCATTCTCTGTAAACCCTAGAGATGGTTGTGCGTGAAAATCCCAGTAGATTAGCAGTTTCTGAAATACTCAGACCAGCCCTTCTGGCACCAACAATCATGCCACGTTCAAAGTCACTCAAATCACCTTTCTTCCCCATACTGATGCTCGGTTTGAACTGCAGGAGATTGTCTTGACCATGTCTACATGCCTAAATGCACTGAGTTGCCGCCATGTGATTGGCTGCTTAGAAATTAAGTGTTAAGGAGCAGTTGGACAGGTGTACCTAATAAAGTGGCCGGTGAGTGTATATACTGTAGTGTACAATATATACAGTATTTAGGCCTATATATATATATATATAGGCCTAAATACTCTATATACTGTACACTATCGTTCAAATGTATGGGGTCAATATGTTTTTTTTTAAAGGAAATTAATCAATTTATTCCGAAAGGATTCATAATGCAAAATGATTTCAAAATTATCAGAATTGACAGTAAAGACTTGCCTTTTTCCAAAAAAATAAATCTATATCAAATAAAAGCTGTGCGTTTGAACATTCAGTTCATCAAAACATGAGATTCTAGATATTCACTGACTTTTGATAGCAGGTATTGTCAAGTCTGAGAATTTGCGACATTTTTGTCTTTGATTTTAATTTTATCCATAAGAAACAACACAACACAAGATCTGTTATGAAACGCAATTTCTTTTCTTTTTTTTCTTCTATAGATACAAATCTGAGAAGCAATACGTTTAAGCAAAAGTCTTTAATTTGGTCTCTTTAGGAGAAACAATTAAGAAATGAAATCTGTTCAAAAAACTTCATCAGGAGCTCCACAGAATCAATATTCACAGTCGGGCTGCTATAGCCAAACCTTTGGTTACTCGTGCCAATGCCAAACGCCGATTTCAATGGTGTCAGCAGAGGAAAACTTGGGCTGTGGACAATCTAAAACATGTTTTGTTCTCTGACGAGTTCACCTTCACTATCTTACCTAGATCCGGGAGAGTTACAATGTGGAGAAAGCCCAAAGAAGCTTAACACACGGACTGTTGCATGCCCTGAGGCCTGAGGGAAGCACAGGAGTGGATCAGTGATGGTTTGGGATGCAATATGAGATTCCCTATAGGACCACAACTTGTGCTACATGGTCGTCACTGCAAAGGACTACCAAACCATTCTGGAGGACCATGTGCACCCAAACATTGGGGCAGTGTAGGATGATAATGCACCAATACATACAGCAAGACTTGTGACAGAGCAGTTTGATGAACATGAAAGTGAAGTTGAACATCTCTCATGGCCTGCACAGTCACCAGGTCTGAATATTAGTGAGTCACTTTGAGGTGTTTTGGAGGAGTGAGTCATAAAATGTTTACCTCCACCAGCATTGACCTGGCCACTGTTCTGCAAGAGGACTGCCTCAAAAACCCTCTGGCCATTGTGCAGGACTTGTTTCTGTCATTCCAAACACCATACTAATAAATTATTGTGGTCTAAAACCAGTTCTGTCATGACAGCTCTCGGAGTGATTGGCATGGTAACGGGTATGACAATGTTGTATGTTTGGTCTTGGCGGTATAGATGATGTATGTTTTGGTCTCAGCTGCTACGCTGCTGCTGCTTTTATTGCTGCTGCTGCGGCAGAGCAAGTACGGGACTTCCTACTGCCAATACATACATGACACGCTGCTGTGAGCAAGCAAGACATGCTGCTGCTGTACAATATAGCGTACATGAATTACCCGTAGCAGATGGTGCTAGGGAAGGTGGAGGGTTTCTGAAGCGCGCTGCACTGCTAAGGCAAATGCTGACCAAGTGTTTGAAGGTTGAGCAGCAAGCTCATTGGCTACTGATATGGCAGGAACCAATCAGCTGTGCCCTATAGATAACGTCTGTGATTATGAATAGGTGAGTAAAAGGACCTATTAGCCAGAACCATCTAGAGTTTCATGCCAGAACTTTGTATGTGTTTCAGTTTCATTGTCCAACCCCTGTATATCTCACAGGCACACTATTCAATCAATATATTTCACAAATTCACAATTATGGCAAAAAGTCTTAGACACTTTCTGGTTGTAAATGTTTACGGAACATGTTCATAATATAAACTACAACAGTGGTTCTTCTAATAGTGTGTGAACTTGAGGAGGAACTGACTTCAGATCCATGAAAAAACATCAATACCAGTTGGTTTCAAATAATTAAAAAAGGAAGCTGTTTTGTTATCTAATGCAATGAAATTTACTTTTAAGTGTGGTTCTGTGACCAATATGTTTAGGGGGCTTTATGGGCCCAAGACAGGAAGTGTCTCTTGACTTGTCATAAGTTGCTTTAGTTTGCATGTATCTGTCTCTCTCAGTGTTTGTCTCCATCTCTCTCTCATTCTTTCTCACACACACCCACTCACAGTATTCCAAACAGTCCGTTTAACCATTATGGGATCTTTATGTGAAGTAGCGGTTCATATGAAACACTCTGGGTGGGCGTCATATCTTCAGATTAGAAGGACCACAGGCCACAGGCCAATGACAGAGACAACGTCAGATCCATTACATGACAGGGCCAAATCACCATCTTGCACTGTCAACAAAACTCCATCCACAAACCAGGACCAACCTGAGCTATGACATCAGATCTAGGGTGCAACTACTCATCTCTGTGGGAAAACAATAACTAATACAAAAAGAAAATTAAGTTGCATTAAGGCAAGACACGATAGGGATTGTTTTTCATGCACAGGTCAATTTTGGGCTTACTTAATGTCTTCTTTCAGACTACTGGAAAAAAACATCCAAAATAGACATTTAAGTGTTTATTTCTTTACACTTGATCTATTCACATCTGTAGATTTTAATCTCATACACATCTTTATCTTTTTATGAGTTTTTTTTCTTTTGCACCGAGCCAGAAATGTTCACTTCAGTAGCACTTACATACACTAAACTAGAGGTTTCAGAGGGGTTTGTACATTATTCACCTGATTTAAATAACATATATTCCTAAAACATGCTGAAAACATAATTGATAAAAAGAGATATCCAAAATCCTCTAAGTAAAAACCTTTAACTCTAATATGTCAGCAAAATGAAACAAGTATTTATACAATGCTCAGATTTTTATTCTGTAAAAGTATGCATATTAAATTAGATACTACCTAATTTGCATATATAAACATAACATTTCAGAAAACATAAACAAATGTTATAATGTACTGTAGTTTATGAACTGAGGAAAGAATAGTAGTGCATATTAGTTCAAATATTTTACCTATTCACCACCTGTAGTGTGTTGCGTCAAGTTCCATTTAACCCAAAAGCTAAATCCACGTGCCATTTCATGCCTTCCAGAAAGCATATATGGTTTTAAAACACATATTGAGCACATACAAGCTCAATCTTATCCTATGTTTGTGAAAGCGATCTCACAGTGAGTATAACAACAAGAAACATGTGGGAGTACAGCATCAACAACTCTCGTCTATCTAGACCATTTAGCTCTGAAAACAAGATGATGGGAATTTCAGAGCAACGGACAAAGTCTGGATCCCATGATCTCATTTCGGCACTACCACCATACTAATTTCCACAGTCAAACTGGCAATTTGATGTTTGATGGGAACTGTAGGTAGACACCTTGAAGACTATGTACAGGATTTCCCCAGAGCACAGAACAAAGTTCTGACTTTCTCTCCTTGTCTTCATTTAACTCTTTCATTCTTTTTGCTACACATCTAAGTAGTCCGCCCACCCTCTCTGACACACCAAAACCACACACACACACACACACATGTGCATACACACCATTCTGCCTTTCCATTTGCTCATGGGCCCCCAGATATAAGTCAATGTCTTGAATTACTCACCCAATGAGGGCCACCATCTGCTCCACTATATGTGCTTGCTGAAGGAATCACAAAGACTTTCTGTATGAGAGAGAGAAGTCACTTCATCAGTTATCCATGTGCACATTTGGGAGTGGTGGGTGATACACTCATAACCACATCAGATGCCCCCCTATGGACCTTCTAACACATCAAATGAGCAGGCGGTGGTCAGCAGAAAGAGTTTTTTTCTGTGATCAGAGGTTAAAACACAACATAACACATTTTAGAGCTGACAGACAAGGTCTTATACAGATGGCGTGAGCCTTACAAGACCCAGGGCTACAGCTAATACACTCGCGGGAGGGGGGACTTTGGAAAAAAAGAAGAAAAGAAACAAAAACATGTCTGAAACCCTGACTGGAAGTAAAGCAGGATCAAAGATAGCTCCTGTCCAGTCTAGATCCTGCTGACTCACGAGTTCAGCCATGATAAAAGGCAGGATAGGCGGCGTGGGTGTTTTGGGGGTCGGGTTTTGTTGGCTGGTGCCTGGTGCAACTCAATCAGTCAAGACTTACTCATTATGTTTTCATTCTGCAGTGTTTGTCACGGCTGTCATAGCTGATTCGCACAAACACACTCCGTAATGTCTGGGGCCTGCATAATCATGATCTGGTACTTTCAATTAGTTGTATCACTTTATTTGTGCGGTTAAAATTAGTATATGCTCTATGCATAAAGTACATGCATAAATTGTTTATTTTTGAACCAATTATGGTGGGTTTAGGGGAAATAAGAATAATGCATAAATAAAAAATAAAATAAAAAAAAACATTGAAAAAATAAAAAACAAAATAAAAAAAAAGTATATGGTTATGTTGTTGCATACCAGCATGAATACCTTTTCATATCCAATCATGATATACTAAACTGCATCATGTACAAAACATGCTAATACTAAACACCAGTACAGCACCAGATCTCAGTGCTAGTCAGAATAGGTGAGGGTTAATCCCAATGAAATAAAAGAAAACACTTGAGACGAGTGTATCATGTTATACGCAAAAATAGATTGTGTGTCTGAATACACCTGATCCACAGGTGAGGCCATTCAGACATAGTAGATGTATGACTAACACTGACACACTCGCACATTTTCTGTCCGGCTCACCCTTCACGCACTTACATGCACACACTTTCTGTCTGCCTTTAACTTCTGCCTTTAACATATTTCTCTCGATCACACATACGTTCACAGTTCACACTCTATCTTACACACCAATGCACACACTCCAGCACTTCACTTTCCCCCAGTCCTCCTCCTCGCAAACTCACACAACTTTACCATAACAGTCCAAACAGTGCAAATATATTCTCATCACTGCATTTTTTGGTTCTAAATCTGCAGTTCAGCACATGAATACAATTATAATGAGACATATCTATTAATTAGATATTAAAGGGACTTGAGAAAGTACACAAACTTACATTTTCCTTAAAGGAAATACTTATTGTACATCATAAGGCAATGCTATAAACAAAATAGACTTTGAGAGGAACATCAAAATTGGTTTTTCAATGACAGATTCATAATTTGTTTAATTTTGAATATTTTTTTACATCCTTACTGCAGTGTAAGGAAATAATGGGATTATGTCACCTCGAATTTAATTCTGAGAAAGAAACATAAAAAATAAATAAAAAATACACATTTTCATGAGATTAATTTCATTTATGTATATAACAGCATGTTTATTTATCACTGCGAGGATTGATTTCAAATGGTATTAAGGCAGTCATTTTTCATTTTCACTTTGAGTGTTTTGCCAGCTGTCATAACGGTTATGTTAACAAGCTGTGAGTAAACTCTGCTGAAATTACTAAACGAAAGATTTCAGGCCCAATTCATCATCAAGGTAAATGAGACGAGGAAACTTTCCCCCCAATCTTATCTGTAGGCATTTAGTGCACATATTTAAATACACATATAAACATCTAAATACATTTTAAATGCACTGGCACAAAGTAGAACAAGGAGTAGGCTACCCTGTATGATAGGCTATATGTTAAAAATCGGACTTCCTAAACTTGCTTCCTAAACATCCCCCAACTACTCAAAGTATGCATTACAGCATATTTGGACAATTTCCACCATAATTTAATACATCTGAGTATGGAATGAATGTCCGGGTGTCTCAATCGAGAGGCTACAGCTGCAACTTTTCACAAAATGGAGGCAGATAAACACAAAATGGCCGCCTCTGATTTTACTTTAGTCATAGTTAATGTGAATGCTCCTGCTGCATCCTGACTCCACAAATATAAAGTTATGGAAACATTATACTTTGTATATAAAAAAGATGACTACCTAATGATTATTTTTGTATGGATACATATATTTTTTTTATATATGAGTACATATAGGCTACATATAGAGACATATTAATTGTTCATATATTCACAAACCATATACAACTTTACAAAAATGTACATTTCTCTTTTACCTATAGTCTTAACTAAGAATAACACAACACATGATTGTTAGACATTTTCTTAAAATGTCTGCATGTCAGACACAAGTTAATGTTTGTACTGTCAAATTCTTGTTAGAACACAATTGTGAATCTGATATATATATATATATATATATATATATAGAGAGAGAGAGAGAGAGAGAGAGAGAGAGAGAGAGAGAGAGGGATCTGTGAACACACATCCCACAACCTGGATGACTGAAATAGTAGTTTATTTTCATTGGATTATTTTCATTTTCGTTTGTGAGAAACAAAGTCTTTACTCACCTCAGTGTGTGTCTTTACCACTGTTTTCCTTACAGCACTGAAAATAAAGTCCAGAAAGGGTTTGGGAAAATGTCCAGAGGTGATACATGACACAGATATGAGATCTGAAACATACAAAAGACCATAAAGGTCTAGGAAAGCACGAGGGGAAGAAACGTACAGTTCTTTTGTTCTGAATATATATTTGAAATCAATGTAATGCAATATAGTAACAGTGATGTTTACTTTGTTCTTTATGAAAGTAAAATAGATAAGTTAGCATTAGTAATTAAATTCTGGAAAACACACAAGGAGGAACATGTATCCTTCAGTCCGATTCCATAATAAAATTGTGATATTTTGAAAGTGGAAGCTCTGAATAAAACTACTCATCACTGTCAAACAGTGACATATTCTTGCTATTACTAATAACCTTAAAAGGTCTTCTATTAGTCAGAATACTAGCAGAGACACGGGCAAGAACACTGATGGCATGAGATCTTAAGAAGAAAAGAGTTAAACAAAAAGTGTAAGAGAAAAGTGCTAGAAAAATTAGTTAGACATAAATTAACATATCTGACTGCTGAAAAATAAGAGTTATACATTGAGTTTACTCTAACGAAACGAATGAAAAAACTCTTTTCAAACAGTTATCTGAACTTTTATGCAGACTACTGAAAGGAAAACATAAAACAATTTCAATATTTGAAAGTATCAAAATTATGCATTTGATGTGCAATCATTTTCAAAGATATGATGTGGTTTAACCAAAACATGAAAAAGAGGAAAAGCATATTTAAAACTGAGCTTTTAAATTTTTTTCTTAATCAAAAACTAATAATTAGAGCTCATTAAAATCATTTTCCACAATTGTCTAGAGACATTAGGAAAGGAAAAAGGCGTAAAAAACTGACGTTACTAATATATATATATTTTTAAATGCTCACGCACTTTGTGGTCTTTGCAGAGCAAAACTAATTTTACAGAGCTCTAAAAATGATTAACGTCTAGTTAATAAATAGTACTATACTACTATGCCAACAGGTAAATAGAAATTAAGATGATACAGAGACAAATAAGAGAGTAACAAAAACAGAGATGAAAAATATATTTTGTCATTTAGTTTAACATAAGAACCGTTTAATTCAATTAAAGCTTAAATGAAATATATTTTAGGGATTTAGTAATAGATTTAACACTTGTTACATTTGTTTTTTTAGTCAATGAATCTGCTTCACCTAAACCCGTCCATAAAAGTGAGACAAATCTGAATAAACTGCTTGCTAAAACGATTCTTTCATGCTTTTGTCATGCATCATTATTTTTTATTTTTGTACTAAAAAAGTCCAAAAACATATCTGAATAGTATATCAAATTCTTGATGAAATAATAACCACATTGCTGTGCATTGACATTCCAACAATGTGCTAAATGTATTAACTCCTCTATGTAGTTCATTTAATCATTCCCAGTTTAAAATAACTCTAAACACTTGTCTTAAACTGTTTTCGATCTTAAAAAAATAAACCTTTAATTGTTTACTTCACAGTAATTTAAGACTTTTTACGAATCTTATTTTGCAAGTTTTAATTATTTAACATGATTTGGGAGGATTCTGTTAACACACAGGACTATGTGTGAGAACATTTTACACAATCATTTAGTTTGAAAAACACACTTTTAAAATTGTTTGTGTGCTATGGATAACGTAAAAACATGTCAGAATTACCTGATCTTGATGAAACAATTAGAACAAATCGTAGCATCTTGAGAATTTAAGGAATCAAAGGGAGGATTTAGGTGGATTTTAGCCAGCATACAAACTGATAAAGCAGGAGAAGAATAGATTAAAGAATATAGAAAATATATTGGGATGTTTTTAGCATTAACAGATTTGTAACAGTGCAATAATAAGCTCTATTCTCTAAGTATGTTTTTGTTGTTGCATGATATCTCCTCACTAAATTAGAAGGGACTCAAGAGAGAGAGAAAGAGAAGGTCTGTGATCATTTAAGAGCAAGAAGTTCAACTACACTAATTACATCAACCTACTGTTCTGTAACACACTTAGAAAAAGAACAAGACAACTAAATATATATGTTTTAATAATTTGGTGTAATACTATTCTAAGAACTACATCATCTTTTTGCAGGACTTGTTCATATGTTAGAAACTGTAAAATGTCTAACTCAACACATTTCATTCTCATGCTCCATACTATATAATTTTACAAAACAAATCTCCAAATGTTTAACCCTTACCAGAAAGATCCATGAACCTTTGAATAGGGGGACAAGACCAGACGCCTAGGGCTTCCAGTGAGTCACAGAATCTTAATTCCTTTACAGAAATGACAAGGATTTTCCTGCAAATACACTTTCTGGGAAGAGGGGTGGTATATTTATAAAAAACAATATAATAAAAAAATTTTTTAGGAAAAGATAATGGCAGCAGATTTTAAGGAAATTGTGTTGGATGTTTGTATGAATGCCTGCATTAATGTTTAGCAGACGTGAATACTTTTGATAAAGTAACAAACTAACAAATATATTTTATTTTATGCATTTATTACAGTTAGATGACGGGTTTAGATGGACAAGCAAACCAGGGTCATAATTTTAAAACAGTAGAATTTGCAGATGGATTTGTGCTCGCTTTAAATGCTTTTAAAGTTTTATTTATCATACATATATCTCAATGAAAATCTAAGAGCATTTAAGAGCGTCTTAATTTGTATTATACAAATTAAACTGGTTAAAATAATAATTAGGCTAATAGACATTTTAACGTGTTAACAAAATGACAACAATTATTCTAAATAATTCTTTCCTATTTATGCAATCTAATTAAAGAATTTTATGTAAGTCTTCTAGAAATGCATTTTATCATAATCATTCTGCGAATAGGAAACATTCACCATTCATCTCAGGATCAATGCATGCACATGTTTCAGGGCATACATATAATGCTCTAATTAATAAGAGCATTATAAATGAATAAATACTTATTAAAAAAATGTTTAACACCCACTGACCATAAAAATGAACAAAGGCACTGAGAGAATCACTGACAGGTGGCAAATACAATTAATATATTGATGGCATGGACCAATGAGATCATCTTTAATTAATTTACTGTAAACAGGTTGAGAATGCTTTTTGCTGCTAGAGATAAAAGTACATTAGCACTCGATATAATCCTCAAAGGGCATGGGAGGGGATTTTTACTGAATCAAACCTAATATGGACAATCGGTCCAAGAAAATCTGTCTGGGGAGAGAAAGGAGGGGTGACGGGAAGCAGGCAGAATAGCTGTGTTTTGATTGGACAAACTTGAAAATTCCAAATTTGATCTGTCCAATCACAAAGACTGGTTGGACACATAGCAACAGCACATTCATTCCATTGCCGTGCTCTCTCTCTCTCTCTCTCTATATATATATATAGATTCTTCTGTTCATTTTTACAGTAAACCAGACATAAAAATGGCTGTCGAAAATGTCAGGTTGGTGAAAGAGGAATGTCTTTTGTTCAGAGCTTGAGCACTCTGGATCAGCTCTAAACCCCAGGATGAAAGGGTTTGATTAAAGAGCAACATTCATACACATCCCCATTACAAACACATCATTCTGCCCCGAGCGGTGAGTCACTTTCTATCGGGCACAACAAACTGCTGAGTAATGTCAAGACTAAATCACTGCATTCAGGTCCAGTCACAAGTCTCTCATCTGTCTTCAAAAGTATCTTTTATCTCCAGACATCTATATACACTATCACTCGCCGTCCATACCCCACACAGCACAGATGCAGCAAAATGTGTTAATACCATGAGCAAGTAAACGGACCCCATATGGCGGACAAAGTTATTTTCAGAATGTTTCGTATTGCTTGTGCCGCTGACTAATTCCCCTTAATCATTTTACCCAGAAAAAAAACGCAGAAAACTGATGAGAGCTAAATCGAGCAGCCATTTCAGCATTTTATAGAGCGGTAACACATGTAATCATGCCGTTATGTGACGTATTCATTAATTCTAGTGGGAAGTTTCCTTCTGTAACCACAACAGTGGCCATCTGACATGATGAATGAATAGCCAGGCTGGTTGTTCTTTTTTATTTCAATCTATTTCAATCTTTTTCTCATGCACATGGAAAATTACCATTTGGCAAAGCGTTCAGGCACCACAACCTCCCCGCATTTACCAGCTCTGACCCAGCAGCCCTCAGGGCAGGGTTTACCAGCAATTACATTTAAGAGATCTCGTCAAAGGTGCACCTTCAGTAAAACCATGGGAGACAGTTTCGGCTCTCTGATATGTTTCCAGCGCTATTCAGCTGTTTTTTTTATTTTATTTTTTTAAGCTTTTGATGTTGGTCATCATCGCCTTTATTTTGTTTTCTTAGGGCTTGTTTTCAACAAGTTCAGAAGTTCCATCTGACTTTTTCATTTTCTGGAAGCAATTTTTGCATTATTTTGATCGGGACATTGATTTACCAGAATCCATTGCCGGAAAGGCTTCTGATTATGTTTACCACTAAAATGCTCTACTTAATATATTTAGCGAAGCACCATAAGTCACAACCTGCTTTTGTTACCAGAGAAATGACGAGGATTGACGCATACAGACGAAAGACTTCCCTAATCCACATTCGCACCTAATAATATTCCTCTTTCCACGCCACATTCTACAGTTACAACTTCCCCTTACGTCAATAGCACCTTGGTAACAATAGCAACACTCCTATACATACAACATCAACATTTACCTGAGCCTGACTTGTACGCTAATAGAGCTCATTTGAAGGGACAGTTCACCAAAAAATTTGAATTCTATATGATAATTTATGCATTTTCTTTTTTCTGTGGAAAACAGCTTTTTTGTGCATATAATGGAAATCAATGGGGATCAAAACAACACTGGACTTTCATTATAAGGATGTATATATAAATATATATATATATATATATATATATATATATATATATAATTTATTTATTAAAAATATATTCTCTTGTGTTTCACAAAAGGGGAAAAAAAGTCATACAGGTTTTTAATGACAGAAGGGTGAGTAAATGACAGAATTTTCATTTTTTGGGGCTAACTAATCCTTTAACTTTATTAAAGTTACACTTTATTAAAGTTAACCTTTGTCTTTTCTTTATTATTTTTTATTTAATAAAGGCAAATTGCTCAGGTAATAGATTTCGATGAGGTTATTTGGATTGTTTTCCATGTTCATTTGCATGGAATGTTAATTGTTCCGTCTGTGGAGCAAGTGAGTTTGTAAAAGCAAATATTACGGATGATCTAATATGATCCGGAAAATCAGACCGCCAGCTGGGAGAATCACAGGAAGACTGTAATCAGGTTATAAAGTAAATTGTCCCCCCTCCCCACCTTTCTCAGATTTTTATCCCCTTCTTTCTTTTTGAATGAAACCCTTTCAGACAGGCACCAAGACAAACGTCTCTGGCACAACATGCCGCCAAATATCAAAGTCCATTAAACAAGCCTCTCTCTCTCTCTCTCTCTCTCTCTCTCACACACACACACACTGTTACACACACTCTCTCTCTTTCTATGGCGTAGTTCAGGAAGTGATTATGTGTGCCTGACGTAATCGGACAGTTACAGGGAGGGAGAGACGAAAAAATTCAAATCTATATATCACAAGGAGGAAAAAAATGTGCACCCTGGAGTCCACGTTGACAAATTCTTTAACAAGCTGTGGTCAAAGGGAAGCTGGTTGAAGACTGACTCAGCCCCTCCTTTCAGCAGTTTACTGGAAACACGGGGGGAGGCAGGGGGAGGAGGGAGTTTCAGAGAAGTCACATGACCCATAAAGGGCAGGGCTAACCACAGCTCCGGGAGGAGGAGAGGAACAGAGAGGAATCAAGGCGAGGGGGAGGCAGATACACGCCCTTCCCTGAGCAGATGCCTCCGAATCGGGTTACTTACTCGACTGCCTGGGAGTTGGCAGGGGAGAATTCACAGACGAACTAACCCTTTAAGTGCTGGAGACAATGATTCATAAAACAAAATTAGCATTTTTTAACAGTGCTTGACCAAATTAAACAAGGAAGTAGACATGGTTTTAATGCTTGAAAAAAAAGGTGTTTTTTTTATTTTTTAAACAATGCACTCCTGTGACTAAAACAGCTGGTCATGACTATAAACGGATGCAGCTGATGATGTCTCGTCGCTTTGTGCCAGCCTGGCTCGTGTGTGTTCAGTCACACACGTGCGATATGTCTGGTGCACTCTAGAAACCAATCATGACGACACAGACACTTGACATATAATCCCATGCCCTTGACCTTTGGGCAAAGGATGTCTGGAACCATTCTGTTAGACTTACAGACGTCACACAAACACAGAAACACACATAGAAACAAACAAATGAGTAAAACACGCAAAAACCCATTTAATCATTTCCTGTGCGCTGTCAAAGCTGAAAAATCGATAAAACAAATATTTGCAATGCTATTGCGGATATTGTCCTGGACAAAATGTAGTTTACAAAAAAGCATTAGAAAGCAAGCTAAAATCAAATCCGTTTTGGGAAAAGGGACCCGCATCGTCTTCGATCGCAACGCTACTGGAGGATGATTTCAGATTCAAAGTGGCAGAAGATTTCGGCAGAAGAAAGCCACAGAAGAAGAAAGCGTGCCGTCTTCAGTCACAGAGCAAATGAGCAGTAAAACGAGAGATTTGGGGGAAAATCAGGCTTCAGACTGCACAGGGAAACTCTCCTGCAGCGCCAGAAAGAGATGCTGGGATCCAGAAGCGGACGTCAGAATGACCAAACAGCGACAGAGAGGGAGTGAGAGATAGAAAAAGGGAGAAAGAGAGAGAGCAAGCGCAGGAGAGAGACAGAGAGGTAGAGAAAGCAATGGAGAAACATCACAACTCAAAAAAGTCAGTTGACAGACCTAGAAAATGAATGTTAGTTTTCTTCAAACAACTATATATTATATTACATCTTATATATATTTTATACTCTTTCGGTATTGTGGAGAAATGTGAGGATAGGACAACACAAATAGACACACAGATAAACATTTATAAAAATAAACACACTTATTCAAATATATAGCAGCGGCTCTCAACTGGTGGGTCGTGACCCCATCTGTTAGATTCATACATTGAGACATCACAGACTATAGGAGAAACTATGCTGAGTGCAATTAATAAAATTTAACTAATCATTAAAAACAGCAAAATAAATAGGCTTTTAGGAAGGAGAAAACTCCTCCCATATCTTATGTTGTTGGCTGTGCGTCCAATCATATGCTACAGTGCAAATAAATCTGTTAAAAGTTAGCCGAATTAAATGCCAACATGTCCACAATGTGTTTTGTGCAGTAAATTACTGAAATCGTGCAATATCAATACATTTTAAATCCTTTTTTTAATGTACTACTACATAAGTTCACTTGAAGACTTGAAGCAAAACTAGTTTTTGAACCACCATTTCTGAGATCACATAATGTATGTACTACTACTACTACTACTAGTTTGAGTACCAGGCCTGGCTAAATGTAGCAATAATGTAAAAATAATACCAAAGCAAACAGATACCAAACAAATATGGGCTTGCACATTTGATGGAAAAATTTGTCTATAAATCTAAACGATTTTTCCGTAAGTGATATGTTTGGCTGCTGAGGTGCAGAGTAATTCAGAAACAAAATGACCACGACAAATGAGTCACGACGCATACTTCCATCAGTGACGGTCTGAGGTTAACACCAAGATAAAGGTTCCCTGTAAGTCTGACTTGACTAGAAACTTACCATTCATGAGAAAGACTGTTGAGAAAGACCTACATCTGTCATAACACCAACACACACAATGTGTTCATAGATATTTGTATTAGTTGCTTCATTAGTTGCTTTTTAAGTTGAGTGCAAAAAAAGGTGAAATTTTATATTTACTATTTCTGAGGAAATATTGCCCATGCAAAACCCTACTCCATAACGCCAGGACAATTGCCAGGGTGGTGCTATGCTATGCTAATGGTTAGAAAATTGCTATGCCATTGCTACTATGTTCTGAATGGTTAGCAAGGTCTGAATGGTTAACAAGTTGTTATGGCATTAGAGTGGCCTGAAAGGTTAACAAGCTGTTTCCATTTCTAAAGTGTTCTGAACAAGTTGCTATGCCATGTTCTGAATGGTTAGTTAGCGCATTGCTATGCCATTGCTAGGGTGTTTTGAATGGTTATTAGCATATTGCTATGCCATTTTAAGAATGTTCAGAATGGTTAACAAGTTGCAATGCCATTTCAATAGTATTCAGAATGGTTATCAAGTAGCGATGCCATTTCAAGAGTGTTCATTAGTTAACAAGTTGCTATGCCAATTCAAGAATGTTCAGAATGGTTATCAAGTTGCTATGCCATTTCAAGAGTATTCAGAATAGTTACTAAGTTGCTATGCCATTTCAAGAGAGTGCAGAATGGTTAAAAAGTTGTGATACCATTTCAAGAGTGTTCAAAATGGTTAAAAAGTTGTCATGACATTTCAATTGTGTTCAGAATGGTTAAAAAGTTGTGATACCATTTCAAGAGTGTTCAAAATGGTTAAAAAGTTGTCATGCCATTTCAATTGTGTTCAGAATGGTTAAAAAGTTGTGATGCCATTTCAATTGTGTTCAGAATGGTTAAAAAGTTGTGATGCCATTTCAATTGTGTTCAGAATGGTTAAAAAGTTGTGATGCCATTTCAAGTTCAAAATGGTTAAAAAGTTGTGATGCCATTTAAAAGTTGCTATGCCATTTCAAGAGTGTTCAGAATGGTTAAAAAGTCGTGATGCCATTTTAAGTTCAAAATGATTAAAAAGTTGTGATGCCATTTCAATTGTGTTCAGAATGGTTAAAAAGTTGCGATGCCATTTCAAGAGTATTCAGAATAGTTACTAAGTTGCTATGACATTTCAAGAGAGTGCAGAATGCTTAAAAAGTTGTGATACCATTTCAAGAGTGTTCAGAATGGTTAAAAAGTTGTGATGCCATTTCAATTATGTTCAGAATGGTTAAAAAGTTGTGATGCAATTTAAAAGTTGCTATGCCATTTCAAGAGTGTTCAGAATGGTTAAAAAGTTGTGATGCCATTTCAAGTTCAAAATGGTTAAAAAGTTGTGATGCCATTTCAAGTTCAAAATGATTCAAAAGTTGTGATGCCATTTCAATTGTGTTCAGAATGGTTAAAAAGTTGCGATGCCATTTCAAGAGTGTTCAGGATTGTTGATGCCACTTCTAAGGTGTTGCTACACCATTGCTACCATGTTCTGAATGGTTGGTTTACGCATTGCTATGTCATATGGTGGTCTGAATGGTTGATAGCATGTTGCTATGCCATTTCTAGGATGTTCTGAATGGTTATCACGTTGCTATGGCATTGCTACATTGTTTGAATGGTAGTCAACACATTGCTATGTGGTTGCCTTAATGTAAGTCTATGCAATAAGTAATAGCACACCTCTCCTCAACAAATAGCACAAACGGTGCAGGACGACGTATGTGTTGTTTTGAAAAAGTGTCTGATCAATTCGTGAAATAAAAAGACATACGATTGTGGGATTCTTTGACACCAGTTTCCAGAACAGTTGGTTGTGTTTACAAGTGGATGAGGCAATTGTGATTAAACTCCTCTCAGTCATTATCACAGTTGCCATGGTGACAGGTCACCAATTGGTTGCAGATTAATCAGAGGGATTAACCATGTGATAGGTTTCCTTGGTAATGCCTGTAAATGATAGGCAAAAAGCCACCCCCTCTTCCTGGAGTATTATGGGATTGTGCTATATGTGAAATTTCATTTATCCACTAGTTGCATGCCGAGTTTGTTTAAATCCCTAACCATAAGCATTAGTACTAGCAGTAATGCTTATTTAACCAATCGCCTCTAATAATTTTCAATAGAAATTTCTGAGAAAAGGAGAACAAGAAACAGGCATCATGTGAAACATGGGGGTGTGGTTGTGGATTGAATGCAGGAGAGAAAAGAGGAATAAGAAGAGTGCTGAAATAAAAGATAGCAAGAGAATAAGCAGGTTAAATGAAAAGGTGAGAGGGTGAGAGGGAGGGAGGCATAAATGTGATATGACCCACCTGACTGCTCTTACCATTGTTGAGTGGAACATTTCTGCAAACTTCTCACAGCCTTCATCACACGGGCCCGTCCCTGACAACACGGCAGCCCGGGCCGTGAAGAACGCAGGGGCCTCCCCTATCGCCATTCCCACACCCTACACCCTGTGAACACACACGCATGATCAATGACGATTTATGACTATATACATGACTGTGCAAAAAAAAAAGAGTCGAGGGATTTAGGATTATTTCATTTGAAATCAAAAAGCCTTGTTCCGTGGCATATCAAATTATGACAGCTAAAGTTCAGACGAGTTTTCTCCACTCTCGAGCTGTTGTCAGGCTGACATTAATAGGTCTGTTATTTAATCTGGACATCCTGCCTCACATCCTGTCTCTTCAACACAACTGGCTTTGATGGTGGCCGACAATGCATTACTCACAAAGCAGTTGGCCCTAATCTCCTGGGCAGCTGTCCTATTCAATGCCACTCAGTAGGAGGTGTTTGGTTAGTGTGAGTGTGTGTTCCACCTGCCCCTTGGGTGGGGAATGTGGAAAGCCCACTAATGTCTACAGGGGGTTTGCAGGGTGGCACAGAAACAGATGAGCTCTGCAGGAGAGGAGAGCTCCACTTTCCCTGATAAACCGCCACCAACATGGATGGATGGGTGTGTGTGAGCGCGTGTTAAAGCAAGTAATCCTTGCCCTGAGAACTCTCACCTTTGAACAGACAGGAACACGTGTTTGTGTGTATATATATGCGGCATGAGTTCTGCCCACTTCATCGTAGAAAGCCCTGAGGGTGAAAACACACACACACACAATAATGCGTAGTTAATGTCTCTCCTGCCAATGACAGTGCTAAAAACAAGAGTTATGACATTGTCAGTCTCCTGAGACTGGGCACAGCCTGGCAGACAGTCTGGCACTGCCAGGTGTTTTGAGACCCATATTGCCTTTACTCTCGGTTTGCTTTACACAAATGAAACTAACACAGGTTAGGCACAGACTCAGAATGGAGAAAAAAATTATTTGGCAATAATTTAGGAAACCCAACAAACATAGGCTTTTGAACTTGTCTGAATGCATTTAAATGTAATTTGAAACTATAATATTAACATCTACATTATTCTTTGTATTAATCTCAAAGTGTATGAAACTGTCAACTTCCGAAAGATTTAAAAAAAGCCTTATTTAGTGTTACTCACTGAAAAAGTACATTTGTTCAATTATTTCTTCATCTGTGGTGATCAAACAGGAAAACTGCTAATTGTACATTATGAACATACATAATTGCACAATAAATGATTGTACAATTTCAAATTGTGGCTTTGAAATGTTATTACTATTTAATTAACTACCATTTAATATTTTGACAGCTCATGTAAAAAACGGCAACACAAATTTGAAAAAGTATTTGATCAATATAATAAAATGTGTATTTTATCAAAACCAAAGTTCTGAGTTTGGGGCAGAACTACATGTTTGTCTGACCAATGGCAGACAGATGGAATGGAGTGTTTGAAACACAGTGTTTGTTAAACAGAAATCGCATACTTCACCTTTAACGTTTTTTAGGGGGAGTCTATTATGCCACTTTGCCTTCATTAGACAGGGCAGCATAAAATAACAGAAAAGATGAGAGACATAAGCCTTTATAGCGTATATAGCGCAGGCCGAACTCAATCCTACATTCCCACAAGCACTACAGTTGCAGCAGGCAAATGTGCCAAATGCTGCACCCTGACAAGCACAACATTTTTTTACAGTGCAATATGATATTTATTTTTCACAGAGATTTCTACAAGAGCAGCACATCATGAATCATTTACAATGAGTGTACTACAAAATCATAAACACTGAATGAGGCAAAACATATTTACTGTGTGGAACAAATATCCTGATGGTCTCTCTATATCTATATCTCTATATCTGAAACTAGCAATTTCTATGAATTCATGATTGGTTAGAGATGTATATATACACATACTATATATGAATATGACTCATCACTGCTCCTTTTGCGTTTGTATTAAAGTTGTTAAACAGTTCTGGAGGAAGTCTATTTTGCACATGACGTGTTGATATGAAGTGATAATGATGCCACATATATTCAAGTGCACTTCTCATTTCAGAGTGGAAAAATAGCTCAAGAGCATCATTTACTGGAGGCTTCTCAGCATTTCTTCTCATATTTGACACCAAAGTGCTGTTTTTCTCTGTAATCAAAACTTCCCCAGAATTTTCTAAGAAAGCAACACATTGCCTTTGGACTGAAGACAGCCCTACGTGGGGTTATAATCAGCCAATCAGTGATTCCCACATACTAGGCTTATTATCTGCACGCTAGGGCAAGGTTAAGAACTTGCGGTGCTAAAGATCATAATCTTTCTCCAATTATTTCAAACAAGTACGATTTTTTTGGGGACACCTGATGGTCTTTATTTTAGATTTAAAAATGTAGATTTCTAATATAAAGATGAAATGATAACAGGACAATCTGTAACATAGCCCTGACGTTTAAAGCCACAACAGTTAATACAATGTAAGCAAACACTCTGCATACGTACTTAATAAAGGGGGTGAGTGGCAGGAAGACGGTAAGAACATTTCTAGATCAGTCTGTACCATCTTTGCATTGTCAATAGAATCACTTCCTCATAGGGTCGCGCATATGCGGGTGTGATTGGAGGAGCGTGTGTTTAAAGGAACAGGTTGTACTACTCATAGTAAAAAAATGTTAAACCACATGTCTGGTGTGAGAAGTGTGAAACCACTAGTAAGCAGCAGCAGCAGGGAAATTCACAAACATTGACAGGTTCTTTCCCCACCACACACACTTATCATTCAGAAAAAAAATAGATCTCAATGAAATCAGACCTTAGTATTAATAGCATTAAACTGGGCCATGAATTACAAGCAGGCCCAGACAGAATCTGCAGCCTTTTTGGCTGTTCATTTGAACATGTTAAAAAAGCTAAACGCATTCTCGAACCAGCCAAAATATACTGTGGTCCAAAAGTCTGAGATTACAGGCAACATATGGAATTTGTGGGGTTTCTGACAAATTCAAAACAAGGAAACTTTATGACATAAAATATCAGAGATATACAAAATATCACACAATTTATAAGTCACTAATACTGTGGCAAACTTGAGGCATTGACCATATGATTTCCTTGCCTCCAGGCAGCTGTGTGACTCTTCTGCTGTCCAGATCTGGTCAGTGTAGGTTGCTTTGGTGGTGAGTTACTCATGAGCAGGTAGCATCACATGGGCTAGGTGACGACACTGCAAGACAAAAAAAAGGGAAAATAAGGTTCTGGATAGGCATTAACAAATATGCATAATTTTTCATATTAAAAAGACTATACCAAAAAAAAAGAAAAGAAAGAAAATTGTCATAATTTACTTATTTGGTTCTGTATGACTGACTTCTTCTGTGGAACATTAAAAGAGAATCAGAATGTTTGAGCTGTTATCTTCCACACTTTGAAAGTGAATGGGAATCAGGGGCTGTGAAGCTACAAGCATTTCAAGTCTGATGACGCAGACAAAGTTTTTATATTTATATTTTATTTTTTAAAAATCTTGCCTGACAGTTGTGGTCACCATTCACTTTCATTGTACGAAAAAGAGAAGCTTGAACTTCTTTTGTGTTTCATATGAAAAAGAGTCACATGGGTTTCCAAATACAAAATGGTAGAATTTTCATTTTGGGTGAACTGGTCCCTAGATAATTCATTTGAATATTAATATTAACATTATATAAAAAACAACTGAATATGCAATTTTTTTAATATTTTTTTTTACTTTTTATCTCACCACTTAGCACAACAGTTTGGTGGTTAAAAAGAAGACATCTTTTAAAAATCAGTTTTAAACAAATCAGTTTTTTTTTTGTGTTGGAAATCTAATATTTGTATTCATGTTGGCTTAATCATTATTTTTAATGTTTATAATATTTTGTTCCAAAAAAAAAAATACTTCTGAAAATGTACAATAATTAAGTACTACTTTCCTTACATCACAAATACACGTGTCATTTTGTTTTGTTTTTACAAATGAATGTTTGATAACCACGGTGATGAGGGTCTATATGAGTCCTCCCCGCCTTATGGCTTACTTGTCACATTACAATAAAATAGCTTGTTCGGTTATGCCACACCAACTTTTCACACTAAAGTTTTTCAAATAGTATAATTGTATATGAATGAATGAATTAATGAATGAACGAGGCATTTATATAGTGCTTTCATATGCACTATTCTACACCCAAATCGCTTTACAATCATTTCAGGGGATCTCTCCTCAACCATATTTCACATGTTTCATATTTTCAATCTATTACTTTTCCAAATATTTCAGCCTTTTAATAAAACAACAACATAGTATTTAATTCAGAAATTCAAAACATATCAGACCATAGAGGTTGTGTAATGCTGTAATGTTTCGCACGAATTGCATTTGAATAACTTTTTAGATGGAGACAAAAATGAGCATCACATCATTAACTCTAGTAACACATGAGTGGGAGACAGAAATGGAGGGAGGCGATAATTGGAAACCCAGGGGGGCAGAAACGAGCCCCGGATCAAAGGAGGAAAAGAAACTCTGCGGAAGAAACGGCCGTTATAAGGGTGAGTGTCCTGCACCTGTACCAAAAAGCCACAGAAGCATGAATGAGCATTAGAGAACTTTCCGTTATACACACACAACAAAAGCACAGAAACACACACATTCACTGCTTCTCTGCAATCCATTCATATCACAAATACAGAAATGATGTGTCACCAGCCAACTGTGGCTCCATGTAAGGTATGCATGGTGAGAGTGGGAGGGGAGAGTGACCCCGTGACCTTAATCAGAGGTGAAGCTATCATTATTACCCTATAGTTCCCTAAGTTGCGACACAGTGCAACTTTGTCGACATTAAACAAATTTAAAAAATACACTTTAATTACATACACAAACTAACAAATAAAACATAAATCTTCTAACAATCTTATTTCAGCATTTTTTTCCTTTTCATGCACATTATCTTTTAAAGACCCAACTGAATGATTACTTACACACAGGTGTATTTTTATGGTGCTTTGAGGCAGGATGGTACTTTTATGATACTTTCAAACTGGAACTGATAACAAACAAAGGGGTTCCCAGAAGGGGAAAAAATGACCAAAAAAAAAATACTTGACATATTATGTTAATTCTTTTTTTTATATAATGTAATTTACAAAATGTTATTGCTGTGACGTGCAAACTTAAGATATTAATGGTATGTAATGTAGGCCTAATAACTATTTTTACATATTAAACTAGTTTTTAATGATGAAGAAAAAATATGAGCATATAGTTTTCTGAAAATTGTTCAATTCTTTTCAGAGACTAATTAAATAACTAATTGACAACCTAATTAAATTAAAATTTTTCCAGATAATATTTTAGCAATTTGCAATATAAAATTATTTAATTTTGGCAATGACGATTTTATTTTATATTATTTACAATATCACAGTGTGTATCTTTCCATACAGTAGCTATAAATGGGTTTTATGCTCTAATATATGTACAGAGAAGAAGTCAAAGAGTTACAGTGATGGTTAAATTCTCATCTGATATTATTATTATTATTATTACTTTTACATGAGCACAGCTGCAGTTGGCCATGTTTGTTTTGATTCTGCTGTGTTTTTTCCCTTAACCCCTTAAGTGTCACCCCCCTTTTTTTGAAAATACACATTTGAACTTAAATGGTTGTGATTCAAGAATGCTTTGGAATATAGACGTAAGATTGGTATTGTTTTAATCTTTGTAGACGTGGAATAAAGAAAGTGAAACAGAAAGTGTATAAGTGCATGAAAATGTAAAAATTTATTTATTCTTATTTTATATAAAATATATATTTTCAAAACATGCAAGAAAATCAAAGCCAAAAATCTGAACAAGTTGTGTTTCATATTTTAGGTTGATATCTTAACTTTCAGTAAGAAGTACCAAACTTTTTAACTATGTGACAACCAGACTCCATTACTGCCCATATAAGGGCGCCTCCATTTCCATATGTGGTTTAAGTGATCTGAACCATATATTTCCACAATTTTCATACAATTTATGAAGTAGACATCCTATTCAGAAGTAGTATGGGAAGTTTGGCAGATTTTTATATGAATTCAACCTTTTTAATAAACACATACAAAGAACACGTATGTGTGTTATAGTTCGCTGATTCAAAAATGGTGAATCTATAATTTTTTCTTTATATTTAAAACATATCCAGACCTTTTTTTTTCAAAAAAAAAAAAAAAATGAATGGATGTTATCTTTTGAACTTTTGGCATGAAAACAAACTGAGGTTTCTACCATTCTTTCATGATTTTTCATGTTCATCGCTATTTCAAAATAAAGGTCTGAACATGCCTTAGGAGCATGAAAATATTCTTGTTGCAAATTGATAAATTACGGCTCCTCTGTAATTCATTTTGAAAATCTAGAAAAACTAGAGATTGTAAGCTTTCAAATGATATATAGTTTGTCAAGATTAGTATAGGATATTGCTGTTTTAAATATGTCATGGCTGTGGGCCCAATGGTGACACTTAAAGGAGTCAGAAAAAAAAAAAAAAAAACGGAATGACTTAGCACATGAAGGAAAGAACGGAATTCTGATGATAAATCCTGAGCTTGTTTCAACACATCTTTACACACACACGCACAGCTGATGACCAACATCCAGCCTGCCCCGACAAATCGCAAAGAGCACAACATTTGAATTGACGACGATAGATTCTCCGACACAGAACTCACATGCTTCAGCACGGCTCAACGCCATTGGCCTTTTTATTGTGTAAACATCGTGGCTCTTTTTAGATAGTTTGTTTAGGACTGATTGGTTATTTACCAGGGTGTAAGAGAGGAGTGCTCGCTGACGCACATTCTACAAACAAGCCAGAGGAGGTTTATGCAATTGAATGCTGAAAAGGCCTTTTGCAACAGGGCGGGGATCTGACTTCCGGTACAAAGTAGGGCAAAACCATCAAGACTAACCCAGGACAGAGAAACAGATCCTTTAATAATGGCATTAACACCGGCGGGCATATTCCTTTCGAGTCAGGAATGCTTCTTGGAGTCTGAATCATCTGAAAAATCATACCAAACTGTCACTTTGTTTTCCAGGGTTTTCATATAGGCCTTAATGAGTCAGAGTATTCCTGATATTGAGCAAAGGCGAGAGCTTCCTCAAATCGAATGAGTTTGTGAGCGTTACGCAACAACGCGAGTGATTCTGAGGTTCAGTTTCCACCTTAGAGAGGATTTGTCGCAACGGCCCATTACGCCAAATGGAAGGAAGATGTTGTAATTGTTTAACAATGAAGATTTCACTTTTTAAAAAGGGAGAAAAATGTGATAATGAGAGAAAAGGAAACCGATGTAGTTAAACCTAATTCAGTATTACTATCAAAATGCACAAGATGACTTTCGCTTATAGCCCCTGTAAACATGTGCCCACTATGAGTGAGACAGCTCCAAAAAATGTTTTAAGTGATGAAATGTGAGAAATGATGAGCATTTGTGACTGTATTGCGTGCATTAGAAGTGTTCACCTCTGACCTGGTGTTCTTTTCAACTTCACGTTCAGAGGTCTCATTGTCTTGAAATGCCATCTGTGTGTAGAAATAATATAGTGGGGAGATAAATAGACAATAGAGCAGAACGTGTTAAATGAAACTTTTCAGAGTTGTGAATAGAAGATATGTGTGTTTACTTAAATGAATGCATAAACTGAAGTTATAATAATTCATTCCCTTACTCTGTATACCTCCTTAAAGATTAGATTTTTTTTTTTATATCAAAAATTGAAGTTCAAATTTATATACAGAGGGTTCGAAGGAGACCATAATAATCTTTTTCTATTTAAAACAAGAAATAAATGGTTTTAAAAGTTTTAGAATTTTAAAAGATATAAAACTAAGAAAAGGAAATAGTTGATTATATATACATTTACTGTATGATTACTTCAGGTCAGCAAACAAGTACATTTGACACACCAAATTCTATTTATAACAAAAAGGGAAAAACCAAATACTAAAACACTCAGAAATTCAAGTGCATTTTTTTTAACCTTTTCACTCAAATTGTTATACTGATCATTTAATTTGCAACAAACTTTTCTTTTTCTTTTTAAACAATGCAAAACAGAAGCATTTTCACTAATGGATTTTTGCACCCCACAAAATTGTAATATATATATTTATTTATTTTTTCATTTTTTGCTTTTTACAGTCTATGGTGTGACAAATTATATAAATTCTCTCAATTAATATATGACATTAAAACTGCATGCGTAATTATACAAGAATTACATTAGAATCTTTTTGGGAAACGGGAAACGTATTTTTGAAAGTACATTTATCTTGACTACAAAGGAGATTTAAATTATTTAGAATAAATACATTTTAAAATGAAGTTTTCTAAATAAAATGCACGTCTAAATAATTTGTCTTACCTAACAGGCAATAAAATGCTATCTTTTCTCATCTACCCTTTATATTCTGAGTCTGGTGTAACTCTAAGTTTTGCAGCAGCCATGTTGGAGTTATAAGTAACAGATTAAATTGGACTGAGAAATTGAGATCCAGGCACTTGGCTCTTGATATGAGTGGGAGTTTGCAATCGTCTAGCAATAACAAGACAAGAGTAGGGGATGAGTGGAGAAAAGGGGAGTGAATGAGAGAAGATGCGAGGAAAACAAAGAGACAAGAGGGGCGTTTTGATGACGGCCTCCACACACAGGGAGCCGTTTACCCTCCCTGACGTTCATCAGGGGAAAAATAGTTGAATTATGTCAGCAACTGTGAAGTCTATAAAATGGCCTAATACTGGTCTTTTATTCCACAATAGCCCATCTGCACCAAACACCGGTCCAGAAGTCTAAGCCATGGGATAATGGAAAGAAAATAGCGGACATTCTTGTGGCGGCCCACAGAAACCCGGGCCGTGCAATAAAGACAGGCGAGATCACTAGTAAAGTGTACACGTTCAAACAGGGGAAAGATGCAGCCAACTCTGCCACATGGGACACGTGGGGTCTGGCAGCCCTCTCTTATGATCTGTGAACTGCTCTCCAACTGCTGGCGTCAACTGATGTGGAGCTATGAAAAATGAAAGTGATGTATTATTGCTAATCTGAGAAACATTTTCTTTATTAAGTCCATCAGACTTTTATTATTGTTTATTTTTAATCTCAAAGGAAACAGGAGGAGAAAAAAAAAAAGCCTGACCACATGTGCAATTTGTAGCACATTACATAATAAGAAAAACAATAACTTATCATACAAGTGAAAATGTGACGTATGTGAAAACGTGAATGCATAAATGTATATATAAGATTTGTGTATTTGAATTGCATACAAATTTTCAGTTGTTTTGGATTACACTGTTAACATAGTTAACAAACTAATGGACTTGGGATGCATATTTGTCAGAAAACGAGTAAGATTTCTGTAATAGTACTCATAAACAATGTTTTGAGTATTTTTAACAAATAACAAATATTTTTCCTCAGTAAATCCAATTTGATTTAATATCATACATTCTCACTAACTAAATACTGCTTGTTCCAAAGCTAGCCATATTTAAAACATGTTTACTCATAAACTGAATAAATGTAATTGATTTCTCAGTTAATAGGTTTCTGATGATTCAAAGCAGCTTGAATAAATACATTTTGAAAATATGATTCTATGATTTAAGTCAAATTAAATAGATGCAAATCGTTAATAATAAACTATGCCATGTTTGTTTTTTACAAAAATCGTACCGGTTTCTTACACGTTTCATTTATGCATGATTGACAATTGACAAATATTCTCACATTAAGTTTATTAAAACTGTGTCATTATTATGGTGGTTTTTTTATCTTGTTTTATATTACTTATTACATATTTACAGATTTACTATGAAGCATCCTGCTGTTTTCAAAGTAGATTGTTCAACCATCAAAAACATGGATTAGGTTGATAATATAATAATATAACATTAGACAATACACAACTGACAAAACTTAAAGCAGTCTGAGCGTTCACATTTTGTTTTACTTCAGTGGAAAATGTATTGATTACTTGACTTTAAATTCTCTCTCTCTCTCTCTCTCTACATATATACACACACACAGACACACACACACACACACACTAAAAGAATGCAAAGTTAAGGTAAAAAAAATAAACTTAAGGTCTCAAGCTTAGACAGTGAGGTCATCTGTGGCACCAACAAAGCTTCTGTGAAATTCACTATTACTTGATTTGTGTAGGAAACATCATCCAAATCACGTCGGACTGCATGATCAATCGCTGATGACTGAGAATGTTCGGATTGCAATCTGGACAGTGTATGTGTGTGTTTCAGTGACTATGAGACAGCGTCCCCTGGGTTGAAATAATGTGTGGTTAGATGTGTGTGTGTGCATGCGTGGGGGTTAGTCCATGATTTATCAATGTGGGATTTTCAACCACATGAGCTCATTCTATTTCCTCCACCCACTGCAATGCCACCGGAACACACACACATGCTGTCCGGCCCAAGGACAATTAGGTGAGGCCGTCGACGAGACAGACCTCAAACGATTCTTATGACTATACTTGGCATTAAAACAGACACAATGTGCATTGATTGACTGGTTACATATTACATTCACATATGGTCTTTAATGCATCACAAGATTTCAAGACAATTAAAAGTCCAGCCATTTATGCCCTAATTTGTTTTGATCTGTCGGGAGGGAAGGGAGTGTCCTGCTCTAGAAAGACATCAAGCGGCACAAACACCAACGCCTTTGTAATTCATAATTTATTGGCCTCATCATGAACAGAACTTACAAACTATCCTATTCAGAATGGCAAAGAACCAGAATCTCTCGCTACTGGAGTATGTTCTTACAAATATTTAGAGACAATGGTTTGCATGTGACATCAGAAATTGACAAAGAACAGGAACTGCAACTGAAAAGTGAAGTCAATGTTCAAAGGTAATGCATTACAATATCTAACATAAACAATGAGCAATATTGTTTATGTTAGATATTATAATGCATTACCTTTGTACATTGACTTCACTTTTCAGTTGCAGTTCCTGTTCTTTGTCAATTATACAGAGTGTATATATATATATATATATATATATATATATATACACATACACACACACAGTATATATATATATATAGCATTTATTAATCATGTCCCTAATAACTGATATTATTAGATACAGCTTTTTGTTTAAAAAAGTTAGTAAATGTTGAAATTAACATTACGATTAATAAAGGCAGTGGAAGTATTGTTCATTGTTATTTCATGATAACTCATGTAGTTAACTAATGTTCACAAATGAAACCTTAAATGTAAATTGTTACTGAATAATATTTAAAAGGGCTACAGGATCTAAACAAGATTATAACCTAGAATTCAGATGGTACAGATGATTCTAGCATATTTCCTACAAAATACCCACCTTTAAAAAAAAAATCATATATTTCTAGTGCCCTTCCAGATCATATCACCTTTTATCAATCAAAAATGTTGTACATTATCTTGTTCTAAATCAAAAGAGCTTCCCCTAATGTTAATGTTATGCTAAGCTCATAAGCCAAGCTAAAAAGAGAAATGTTTTATTTGAACATTTTTAGTTGTGGTAGTATAATGTGATATTTATGTCACACAAATATCAAATAATATTTTTTAAGATTTAAAATAAATACACTGCAAAGCAATTAAGACCTAATAAACTCCAATACATGCAAATGGGCATCTACTTCCAACGGGATTTCAGACAGGGATTCACCCAATTCATTTGCATACAGCAGCAGGAAAAGCCTAGAAACCTACAACAGTTCAACATACTCAAACACGCACATGCACAAACAAACACAGAGGCTATTGACAAATTTCCCTTTGTTTTATCAGCAGTAAGTCAGACGTGGGATGTGTCATGTCACAGTCCTTGGTGAATGAGAAAAAGAATCAATGAAAGCGCCTGTTTCATTCATCCCAAAAACAAGTTTCTTCAGATATAAAAGGAGCTTTTGTCTATGTTTAAGCACAAACAGAAAAAAACAAAAAAACATTTAGTTAAAAATGGAGAGAAAAAGATGTTGGGATCTCGTGCCGAACATCAATACTGCTTCACCTTTAACACATAATCAGGCACGTCTGCACACATTTACACCTGTCACATCACCCATATGAATTGGCTGTTTCCTTTCGTGTGTCTCAAATGCGGTTTCAAGGCCCTGAGCAGGTACAGATCTGACTTACAGCTCAAACCCACCCACAATCATGAATGACGCGCTCGGTTACAATGCCGTTGTGAGGTGATTGGGAGGGGTGAGGTATCGGAGTGTGTATTTGTGTGCACCTGGACAATGGTGTTCATGTTTAGGACTGCAAGTGGATTTGGGAGAGTTTAGTAAAGTTCAAGTCAGACACAAAAATAATTTCCCAAAACAGTGAGATGGGCTTCAGAATCTGAATCATGGTACAATTATTCATTACACAATAGTGTGTGTAATTGTGTGTGTTTATGTGATTTATGAGGAAATTTGTATAATGACATGTGTATTACACTGGTATTACAACTTAAACGTGGTTTAAGTCCTCATAATTCAAATAGCTTAAAAAAAACATAAAAAACAATGGTTTATTAAAAATTTAAAAATGCAGAATGTTTCCTGTGATGGGTAGGTTTACGGACAGGGGCAGTGTAAGGGGATAGTTTGTACAGTATAAAAGCCTCATAATGTAGTTGCACCAACATGTGTGTGTGTGTGTGTGTGTGTGTGTGTGTGTGTGTCCAGCCTAAACTAATTTATTTGAAAATATACCCACAAGTTAGAAAACTCACAAAAAACTATTTTTGTGGGATTACCTCAAAATAAAAAAATAAATAAAATCTGACATTAAAAAAATATGTAGTTTTTTTTTTCTTCATTTTAAAAATTCTATTTTTTTTTATTCAAGGTTTAGAGATTGGTTACAATTTTTCTACTCATTTGAAACCAATTAAAATTCTTTTATGGCACATCCACATTAAGATAGCAAGAGAAATGTGTATTCGTGCAAGTTAATGAACAGTTAGATAACAGTTTACAAACAAATAGTTAATTGTTCTGTTAAATGTTTTAACCAACCTGTTCATTTTTGTACAAATGTATATTAATCATATTATTTATATTTTAAGAATATTTCAATTTTAAGAATAAAATAAAATTGCACAAAATGTAAAACTTTTTATTAGGTAAACAACAAATCTGAGAATAAAGTTTGAGAGACAAAAAAAAGCACCAAACATAAAACACGGTGCAACTGAACACTACTCCCCTAAAGCCTTTCTTTTACACGTCAAAACAAGATAAACATAGACAAAGGAAAAAAAAATATTTTCACTCTTTATAACTGCAATTAATAAATTAATACATTAAGTGGAAAAAGTATATAACGTTATTCGTTTTTTTTAATTTGCGAATAAACGGCAACATACCAAATCTATTGGAAGACGATATGAAATATAATATCACTGCGCACTGACCCAACCCTGATATTTTTATTGTCATAGTTGGTTACAGCTTCAGGGCACCAACTGCAATTTTATTTAAGAGTCTTTTTAATTTGTGAACACTTAAACACATTTATCAATTTCTATAGCCGGTGTAAAACTTTATATAGAGAAACGCAGTGTACTTTCCTTATTGATGGATGCCAGCTGAGTTATTTTAAATTGACTAATAGCCCTTTTCCTCACATCCTACAAAAAAAATTAAAATGTGTTCAAAGCTGATTACGGCAAAATGACATTGTAGGAACACACTGGCTATGTGGAGGAAAACTGCCACACACACACACACACACACACACACACACACACACTCTCTCTCTCTTTTATGAGAGATTGCCTAAATGACGCTAACAGTCAAGTGTAAATGTTAAAATACAATGCCATGTTTGTATGGTCAAATATGTTGATTTACAGTAAAGTGTGGTAATTTCCAAACTGACAATAAAAGTGTCTACTGACAGTAATATATTCACAAAAATCACTCCTACTGTGTTTTTTGAACATGGTACCATGATAATGCCATGTTTATTGGACATGGTATTTCATAAAGTACCAAGGTGTCATGTAAACACTATGGTATGTGATATATATACATATTATTTGCTTATTTTATACTATTAGATTACATTAAATATATATATATACACTTTTTTTAAACACACATCATGGACATGTGATTTACAGTACATCGCAGTATATTTAACTGAAAGATGAGTTAATATCTCTAAAATAGAAAGTAAGAGGAAAGAAGAATGATATTTTAAAACTTGAATAAAATAGTGGTCTGTAGACCAGTTCAAAGGTCCATAAAAGTGCCCGCTGGTTGAAGTTATAACAACTGACTTTCCTGCGAGGGGGTAGAGTACACGTGGTCCTGCCTCCCACTGAGAGACACAAAGGGAGATGTTGGGGTCGAACTGTGACTCACACGAGTCTCTGAGATACAAGACAGAACAGCCATCAGAAACAAATCACGAGAACTTCATAAAGACCTTTATGACAGCGCTCGTTCAGTAAGTAACGGTCTTTAGCAGCTTTGAATGAGCTGGCGATATGGGTCATCTGTCATTCATTAGAGACCAGTAAAAACTTACAGCTCCATAAATTTATATTGAACATTTTCATCACAGTTTTATGTATCCTTTCCATATTTCTGATGGACTGACAGCTCCATAAGGAAAGAGTGACTTCACAAGAGTGGGATTGAATTAACATCAGGTCCTCTTTAAATAATTATACCCTTCACCCTCTGCTGGACAACAGCGAGAACTAAATGTATGGTGTCCTTTATCACTTCATCAAAACTCGGTGGATCGAACAGTCAGTGATGTTAAGACACCGTAAAAATTTATTAAAACAAATTTGGTTGTGAAAGTAAATGTGTTTCGCACTATATGATGATGAATGGGGAAAATTTTCAGGTTTTATTTCACCTTAAAAAGGAGAGAAAATAAGACTTTATATTTTGCATAATCAAGTCGTCGTATTTTTTTGTGAGATTATTTTCACAACATTTAAGCTCATTTTCCTCCTCATACTGAATACTGTGTAAAACAGAAATGGAAACCCCCCCGTCCAGAACTTTAAAAAAATATCAGGAGTAAATAAGTTCAATACAACTAATTGCCACCATGATGTATACTTGTTTACAGTTGTACTTTACAATTTAAATAATATCATTATAATTTTTTGTACATTGCAGCAAATCTCAAATTTGTTTTGCAGAATTTTTTTGGAATATTCATTAAACAAAAAATACTAAAGATGAAAAAGTTCAATGTGACCACAAAATGCATTAAGTCAAATTAAAATGTAAAATTATTATGATAATTAATTTGCAATGTAAGCATCAAAGGCTTTTAACTGTCATGAAAATAACTGATTCCGGTTTTATTTCTTTATGCAAAGTGTAATCTGGATGACCCAGATTTCATAAGATTCACCTAGATATATCAAAACATGCACTAAAACGGTATTTACTTCCAACAATGTATGTGTTCACGCTCAAATAATTAACTACTATAGTATTCAAAAATAAAGAGAAAGATTACATAGCCTATATCATATACGCAGAGCGTATTATATGAATGGATACGTGCATTTGCTCTGTCACAAAAGACAAACAGGAAAACATGACAACACCTTCATAGGCTAAAAAGAAAGAATTATTTCTCTAGAAAAAAGAAATCCATATGTTGAAAATCCAAAAATGCACCCTTTAGTAGTTTCAGGCCACAACAGGTAACAAGTCTATTAATTTCTTAAACACAATGTGGAGTAAAACGTGTAGGTCTCAGTGATGACATCTGGACTCTTTAGTAACAGCAGGGCCAAAACCTCACAGTGGTCTATGGCGCCATCTTCTGGACATTGTGTAGAGTTGAAGGAAAACGGTTCTATCTATATTAGATATGTCTGTTTTAAAATGTTCTATTATCTTAAAATCTAAATCTTGTTTATTTTCAGCTTTTATATGTAATAAATACATAACCAGCTACTAAAAAATAAATAGTAAGTATGTTAAATTAATTAATTTATGAATTAACAGTATAATAAACAATATAAAAAATTTACACAAAACTGATCTTATTTGTCATAATCCACCATTATCCTTTTAAATTAGTGCTAGATTATAGCAATACTAATCTTAAAATAAGTAGAAACAATTTCAACCAATTAAAATCAAATACCAGACAACAAATAAACAAACAAACAAATAAATGTCCGATAATAGTGTTGATATAATGAATATCCCTAATGTGTATATATAATATATATATATAACTTTAGCTCACAGTTAAAGTATATGCATGAATATCTTAATTTCCCAGTTCGTAAACTTCAATGAATCCGAGGGGTCACTGGGTTCGTCTGTTACATAACCAACCACACGGTGTCGCTTCAGTTCTAGCAGATAACAAGAAACACAACAACATTGCCAACCCGTAAAAAAAAGAAACAAGTCACTAAACCTTCTCAGATTACATTTAGGACAGGAAAGTTCTTTTCCAGAGGAAGTTTCTAGTACATTCTTTTCAGCACTTGAATCCAGAGACGGTGCCAACAGAAACAGCAACTGCGTTGCGCGCGTGTGACGCAGAGGGACATTCAGTTAGTGAGCCCTCCCTAAAACACACCAGATGTTTGAAGCATCTGTCTGTGGCCGTTCCAGCACCTGCATGTCAGACAGAAGCTTAACCTAAACATTTTGCTATAGAAGCTGAAAAAGCGGCGACGGAGCAAGGCGAAGAGAAAAATACAAGGTGCTGAGTGCTCGCTGAGTGAGAAGAGAACAACAACAAGAAGACGACAGAGAGGGGCGTGTCCTCAGCTAAACCGCGGGTCAACGGGTTCGTTCATTCCAATAGCCTCGTGAAATGACAACCGATCCTAAACACGATTTGCTGTTCTGACAGACACACACACAACACACAACACGAAACCAAACATCACCCGTTATCGACTCTGATCAACACAGAGACACACTTGCAGACCCCAAGCATTGATGTGAGACCATCACACGCACGTGGATTCACTTTCAGCCTGAACATAGATATTGCGTACAGGCGCATTATGCAAAAAGGAAGCAATGTGTTGGGTTACACAACCACTTGCAGAAGAAACACACCAGTACACAAGCCTTTAGGAAGATACAACCAGAAATACATGCATGCAGCAGCTCCTACAAAATAAAATAAAAAACTATTATAAAACAAATTAGCACGGCACAGACATGTTGCAGGTGGTTCTTACCAGACGAAGAAGCTGTGCACGCTGGTTCCCAGTCCATCAGGACAGAAAACACA
Source organism: Semotilus atromaculatus (assembly GCA_031834385.1). Classification (NCBI taxonomy): domain Eukaryota; kingdom Metazoa; phylum Chordata; class Actinopteri; order Cypriniformes; family Leuciscidae; genus Semotilus; species Semotilus atromaculatus. Next base: position 4,801,674 of record JAULUF010000003.1, read on the forward strand.
AACTTTCTTCATATGTGAAGGGTACACCGACACATCGGAAGCAGGCAACTACATGTGGGAGAGAGTGAAAGACAAATGAGAACGGAGCAGAGAGGTACATACGACTTATGGGAAGAGAAATAGAAGTGCGACACAGCAGGAAAGGGGAGAGGGAAATAGATAGAGTGAGAGAGGTAGGTAGGTAGAGAGAGAGAGGAGCACCTCAGTGTGAGTTCTTGCTGTTGCAGAGAGGGGTGGTCGGAGCTGTAGGGTACCAGAGTTCAAAGCACTGAGAGAATAAGAGTGTTATTCTGCTACAGCCAGCCAAGTCTTACACAACACCAACCAGGGGCAGCAAGTTCCTTCTGCCTATCTCTCCCTCCCTCGCTCTCATTCACCAACTCGCTCACAGATTCCCTATTCTTTCCATTTCATCTATTTCTGTTTCACTTATGTGGTTGCACTTTCCCTCAGCTTTTTCTTCAGAGTTCTTTTAGATCTCTTTTTTTCCTCTCCAGATTAAATACATTACAAATTGTGTATAGGGATGGTTTGACCAAACAAATTAAATATTCATAGCCATGTATGCATTTCTTTCTTTTGCAAAACACACAAAAAATATATATTTTGAAGTGCATTGGGAACCAAACAACATCAGAGCCCATTGACTTTGATAGTAAACCAAACATAGACCCATGTTTCTCGAACCATCTTCTTTTATGTTCCACAGAAAAAGAAAATCATACAGTTTTGGAACGACACGAGTTCCGAAGGTGAGTAAATGATGACAAGATTTTCATTTTGCTTCTTAGATTTGTCTCTGGAGTTTCAGAAGAGAATAATTTCTCAAATTGTGCTCAGATTTGCCACGACACCAAATATATTCTTCCCAATATATATATTATTCGAATCACATTCATTTTATAGCTGCACTCTCTTGCTGCATGTCAACAATTGTGTATAATTTATTGCTACTAAGGAATTTTAGGAGAAACATCTGAGACGAATCCATTAATTGGCTATGAAAGAGCAAGTTCTAAGCTGTAAAATGTTCCTCAGGGTCTCTCCATCTCCTGCTGGTGAAGGGGGCAGGTTGTTTTGCAGTTCCAGTGAAACTTGTGGGTTTATATTGTGGAAGTATTGAAGGGTTTCTGGAAAAGGGCTAGAGATCTGCATCACTGGAATTCCAGGAAAGTAAAACAAAACGGTCTCATTCCCCACTTCATGTGACATTAAGTTGTAAGTGTTGACCTTTCAAAGCCATAACAGCGTGCTGGTTTGCTTTTATGGCTATTGTAAATGTAAGGGATTAAACACAGCATGGACAGTAGGATTTTGGTGAAGATTTGGTTTGGGTTTAAGGTCACAGCTTAGGTCACGGTGTTTGGTCACTGGCCCTACTGAATTTGTATTTAAAGGGATAGTCCACCCAAAAATGACAACTGTAATCATTTACTCACTCTCCTGTTCTTTCAAACCTGTATGACTTTCTTCCGTGGAACACAATGTTGTTTTGGACCCCACTGACTTTCATTATATGGACAAAACTGTTGAAACATTCTTTAGAATATCTTCTTTTGTGTTCAACAGAAGAAAGGAAGTCATACAGGAATAACATAAGTGAGTAAAAGATGCCAGAACATTCATTTTTGGGTGAACTATCTCTTTAAAGATTTGAATACATTTTCAAAAGATTTTTATTTTTTTATGTGTGATGTTTTGCCAGATGCTGGTATAAACTGTTTATACAAGTATGATATAAAATCTGCAAAGTCATCATTCATAAATCACTGGTGTCAGGTTTAGCAATAATTAGAGTTTATGTGGAAGAGATGGGGATGTCAAGGCATGTTTTTGTGCTGAGCTAGAGAGGGCATTACGCAACCACACTAAAACAAAAACAAAAAAAACAAATAAAAATCTTTAAAATAACAGTATCATAAATGAGGGTTTTAATGCAATCAAATCCATGCACAAAGTGATCCAAGATCGAAACCAGCTCATCGTTGTTTCTAAAAGACTTGACAAGATTGAAGTCTAAAAATAGATAGAAATATTTTATAATTGTTACATAACAGTAGGCTCAGCTTCAACTTCTGAAGAGAGACGGCAGTAAAGAGGAGAAAACAAGGCCGTAACCACGGTACACATTTGGCTGCACACAATATACACAAATAAATAGATGATTTACAAATATGCAATAGCATAATGACAACAAAGTAAACTAGATGCAGACATCTAAAAGACAGTACAGGTCGTAGCTGTGACCTAGCGGTAAGCAACAACACATTATGGGTATGCTCAATGCGGTTCCAAACCTGTATGGATTTCTTTGAAGAATGTCAGTAACTGCACAGTTGATGGACCCCATTGACTTCCATACTATCCCCCCCCACACACACACATTGATCACATTAAAAATATATATTTTTAAAGCAACATTGCCACTATTTCACTGTAGAGTGTAGACCTATCCCTTTTCATATTAAAAATGAGCTGTGGACAAATGGGAACATGTTCAGGGGAGTGGAGCATCCGTTGGCCTATTTTGCAGCATTCATTTGCGTCAATTGGGTGCTGCAGTTTTGGAAAAGCCAAAGTCAGACGCCTGGTCCGGGAATGTCAGACTTAGTCATATTAGAATCATTTCCACGTCAGTCTTACGAGTCAGAGCATTTCGCCTGATTAAACGCTCCCACACATGCTGAGAGGCGACTTGAGTTTCTCGCATGAAAGATGGGTTTTTCCATGTAAACTTGCCAGTTAAAGCACAATTAAAGCTGCACATTATCAGCCCCTGAGCAAAAAGTAGTCAGTCAGTTTGAAGATGGTGGGCTGAAAGAAGCGATTTACTATATTATCTAATGCAAAAACGTAAATACAATGCAATATTTAAAATAAATTTTCATGCTCATCGCACTATGTAAACATTAAAGTGGTGAACTTGAACAGTATGTGCTCTTGAAGTGCACGTAAAGCACACACTCTTATCACATTCAGCTGTGTGGAAGGAAACCGCTCAGAGGCCCCTAGTTCTAAGTGTTTAACTACTGCTATTACATACCCGAGGCTGTTTCGCAAGAACAGCCTTACTCCAAGCCTCTTCTGCAGAACTGAAACAAAATCTATTAAAATAATCTCAGGGGGTTTTAATAAACCCAGACCATCTTGGCAAAGACTCTAACTTACAGTTAGATGTCATTCTTAATTTGTAAGAACCACTGCAAGTGTTTTTATTGGATTAAGATGAGGCTTTAAGATGTAAATGACACCGTTAATGGTGATTCTTAAATCTTTTTGAGGCATAAAGAATCAAGTTTTTTTCTATCTAATTCATTTATATGTATTTTTTTGGAATTTGACCTCTTGAGCAGCTTCTGTAGGTCTGTAGCAGGATGTACTGCAGCAGGAGGACTGGCCTCATCTACAAAACCTCTTCGTATCCATGGTTTCTACTGCTTGTACATTTGTATGCACACATAAGTGTGGAGTCTGTTATTGTGCTGTCTGAAAAAAAGTGTATACACGCTACCATTCAAAAGTGACAATACATTAGTAATATTAGTCAAATATTTATATTTTTTTTAAAAGCCGTTCTTTTGAACTTTCTATTAATCAAAGAATCCTGACTTGTTTTTATCACGGTCTCTACAAAAATATCAATGTTTTCAATATTGGTTTCAACATTGATAATAATCAGAAATGTTTCTTAAGCACCAAAGCAGCATATTAGAATGATTTCTGAACGATCATGTGACTCTAAAGACTGGAGAAATGATGCTGTAAATGCAGCTTTTCCATCACAGACATTTTAAAATATATTAAAATGTTACTTTTATTTTTTATTCTAATAATCAAATAAATGCAGTTTTGGTAAGCGTGATACTTCTTTCAATAACATTCAACCCTAGATAGATAGATAGATAGATAGATAGATAGATAGATAGATAGATAGATAGATAGATAGATAGATAGATAGATACTGTAGATAGATACTGTAGATAGATAGATAGATGCAATAATATAATGGATTTACACTGAAAATTGCCTTATAAAAGGAACTACATTAAGTGTGCACATTTCTGTTATAGTGAGGTCAATGAGTACATTAGAAGAAAGGCTGACCTGTCTTTCCAGAGCTCTGATTATGTTGGTCCCACAGTCCCACTCTTCTTCAAGGAATCTTTAACTCTGTCCCATTTTCAGACATCTCATTATAGATATTCATGCACCTGAGGGACAGAAAATCACAATGTTTAAAATGTCTTTAGCCCCACAAAGAGGAAGGCAGAAAAGGGAAGTATCTGCATTCACAGTCTTGTCTGTTCTCTCTTCTCTTTCTCTGATCATTTTGGTGGCTGAGGTTCTTTTCTATGTTTAGCAAATTACTGTAACCCAATCAGACCCGTGCATGACCCTTTGACACAACCATCTGCGCTGCCAGAATCATCATGGATGGAAGACAAGAGTGCAACCCACATTTTGTAAAGCTAAAACCAACAAATGCCTGTTCATTTCAATATTTTTTTTGTAAATCTGGGACCTAAACATCCCATCATTATCATTAAAATAAAATGACAGTTCACCTAAAATTGTATAGTCTGCCATCATTTACTCACCCTTGTGTCATTCAAAATCAGTGACTACTGTGGAAATTAAAAGGAGATATTTAGCAGTGGTCACAATGCCCTTTTCCATACAATGAAAGTAGATGGTGACCATCTCAGAACTTTCTACAGAAAAAAAGTTCATTTGAAATGACATAAGGGGTGAGTAAATGACAGAATTTTAATTTGAGGGAACTATCCCTTTGAAGTAGACATGAAACGGAAGTTGCAATAGTCTTTACTTCCCTATTGTGATGTAGAGTATATCTGAGTGAAACGGCTTCTCATATAAGAACAAATTTTGGGTGGGGCTTGATTTTTTTCCCCTTTGGGAATTGATTAAATCATTTGGATGGCTGTGGTTTGCTATTGCTGTGATCTTGTGAATGACAGGTTGTCCCGCCCTCGCACCATGTCATTGCAAGGGCGGGATTTATTTGCAATAGAAATTAGAAGTTGATTTTTTTTTAAATGCCCTTCTGCATGAATATATCACATATAATAAATGCTGTAATATTGTCAATTTAAATTTTACTATGACTTTAAAGGGTTAGTTCACCCAAAAATGATCCCATAATTTACTCACCCTCAAGCCATCCTAGGTATATACGACTTTCTTCTTTCAGCCAAACAGTTATACAGTGAAGAAAATAAGTATTTGAACACCCTGCTATTTTGCAAGTTCTCCCACTTAGAAATCATGGAGGGGTCTGAAATTGTCATCGTAGGTGCATGTTCACTGTGAGAGACATAATTTAAAAAAAAAAAATCCAGAAATCACAATGTATGATTTTTTAACAATTTATTTGTAAGATACAGCTGCAAATAAGTATTTGAACACCTGTCTATCAGCTAGAAGTCTGACCCTCAAAGACCTGTTAGTCTGCCTTTAAAATGTCCACTTCCACTCCATTTATTATCCTAAATTAGATGCACCTGTTTGAGGACGTTAGCTGCATAAAGACCCCTGTCCACCCCATACAATCAGTAAGAATCCAACTAGTAACATGGCCAAGACCAAAGAGCTGTCCAAAGACACTAGAGACAAAATTGTACACCTCCACAAGGCTGGAAAGGGCTACGGTGAAATTACCAAGCAGCTTGGTAAAAAAAGGTCCACTGTTGGAGCAATCATTAGAAAATGGAAGAAGCTAAACATGACTATCAATCTCCCTCGGACTGGGGCTCCATGCAAGATCTCACCTCGTGGGGTCTCAATGATCCTAAGAAAGGTGAGAAATCAGCCCAGAACTACACGGGAGGAGCTGGTCAATGACCTGAAAAGAGCTGGGACCACCGTTTCCAAGGTAATACACTAAGACGTCATGGTTTGAAATCATGCATGGCACGGAAGGTTCCCCTGCTTAAACCAGCACATGTCAAGGCCCGTCTTAAGTTTGCCAATGACCATTTGGATGATCCAGAGGAGTCATGGGAAAAAGCCATGTGGTCAGTTGAGACCAAAATAGAACTTTTTGGTTATAATTCCACTAACCGTGTTTGGAGGAAGAAGAATGATGAGTACCATCCCAAGAACACCATCCCTACTGTGAAGCATGGGGGTGGTAGCATCATGCTTTGGGGGTGTTTTTCTGCACATGGGACAGGGCGACTGCACTGTATTAAGGAGAGGATGAACGGGGCCATGTATTGCGAGATTTTGGGGAACAACCTCCTTCCCTCAGTTAGAGCATTGAAGATGGGTCGAGGCTGGGTCTTCCAACATGACAATGACCCGAAGCACAGGATAACCAGGATAACCAAGGAGTGGCTCTGTAAGAAGCATATCAAGGTTCTGGCGTGGCCTAGCCAGTCTCCAGACCTAAACCCAATAGAGAATCTTTGGAGGGAGCTCAAACTCTGTGTTTCTCAGCGACAGCCCAGAAACCTGACTGATCTAGAGAAGATCTGTGTGGAGGAGTGGGCCAAAATCCCTCCTGCACTGTGTGCAAACCTGGTGAAAAACTACAGGAAACGTTTGACCTCTGTAATTGCAAACAAAGGTCACTGTACCAAATATTAACATTGATTTTCTCAGGTGTTCAAATACTTATTTGCAGCTGTATCTTACAAATAAATAGTTAAAAAATCATACATTGTGATCTCATACATCATCATCATACAAAAATCAAAAATCATACATTGTGAACATTATGTCTCTCACAGTGGACATGCACCTACGATGAAAATTTCCGACCCCTCCATGATTTCTAAGTGGGAGAACTTGCAAAATAGCAGGGTGTTCAAATACTTATTTTCTTCACTGTATATTAAAAATGATCCTGGCTCTTCAAGCTTTATAATGGGAGTGAATGGGAATTCATGACTGGTGTTTTGTTTTGCTCTATCCTCTTCGCTTCTGCATTCATCAATACATCATGTGTCAGAGTTCACTATTCCGCTGGAACTAGACTCGCATACAGCCATTACCGGCCAGTGATTATAATAATAATGTGTTACATTTATATAGCGCTTTTCTGGATACTCAAAGCGCTTTACATGGAAGGGGGGAATCTTCTCAACCACCACCAATGTGCAGCATCACCTGGATGATGCGACGGCAGCCATATTGCACCAGGCTCAGCATTGCTTAGCTTCAGTGGGCAACCAGTCTTGGGCTACAGAGTGATATGGCTGCTGGCAATACTTTATAAAGCTATGGATATTTTTCTAACAAAAACGCATCGCTTCAGAAGACCTTTATTAACCCCCTTGGAGCAGTATGGATTACTTTTATGATGAATGGATTCGCTTTTTTGGGCTTCAAAATCTAAGGTACCATTCACTCCCATTAAAAAGCTTGGAAGAGCCAGGATATTTTTTTAATTTAACTCCGATTGTGTTTGGCTGAAAGAAAGTAGTCACATTTTGGGAACTAACCTTTTAAGTTTGAAAGATTGCATGTGACAAACTCACAGGAAGGATGAGTATTTGTGCACCTACCAATACCCTAGTGAGATCTCACAAGCACTAAATAGGCCAATGGCATGACAGTCTATATAAAGACTCTCATTTCAGTTACCAACCACACAAAAAAACCCTGAGGCCCACCACAAAAGCACCGAAAATAACTCCAAGTACTGTGGGTGTTGACATCACGTAAACAAAAAGTTTTTATACCAGTGCCATCACTGCGGAAGATACTGCACTTTGCTGTGAAAACGCTTGATGCCGGTTTTCATCTCGGACCAGATCTTTTCACATCTCTTTCTTTTGTCTGTCAAAACATTCGGTACTTGTTCTCGATTCTCAAATTTCAAAGTGCAGCAACACAAAAATACACACAAAAAAACAGACCCATCCAACAAATTCTCTGCTGAAATGCATGCCTACATAATGTAATGCGCATTTGTAATTGGATTCATTTTTGAATTCTTTACAATTACACATAGTGCCTTCCGAAGGAAAGATAACCTTCACAGCTGGTGTCAACCAGCAGATGAACAGCAACCTGGATAAACAACAACAAAAAGAGCCAGCAGTTGTAAGACAATCTTAAATGTCAGAATCAAGAACATTTTGTCCATAATGTCTTACACAATCCCGAGCACACCTGCTCTCCCAAGGGTGCAAAACCATGAGAGGCTAAGCCAAAAAACAGTGTCTGGTTACAAAGCTTTTTTACACTGTCTTAAATTAGGTTGGGCCTCTGGGGTTCAAAAGAGAAGAATCGAAAGTACCCGGATGAGACGGTAGATAGGCAGCTGTTACAGCATCCACCTGCCTTTAAATGACCTATATAAATAACCCATGATGCTCACAAATGCTGTCTATGTAGGTAGGTTCCTAGATTTTGTGACATATTAATCACTCTTACGATGTCAAAAGTCATGGGCATATATTAAGGGCATCAAGACAAATAGGCCTACACATTTTAGCCTAGTCAGTGAAATGATGGTGAACTATTTCCGTTCTAAAATCAAAGGTCACTGAAAAAGATGAGTGAAATAAAGGTGACCGCATTACAATATTCATTAATAAGGATAAAATACACATTATACTACAAACCTGCCTGAATATTTATCGGCTTTTTCGCGGTTTCTTTAAACTCCAACTCGTGACGTCATCAATAAGCGTCGGCTGGAAAGAAGCGGCCCGTGGGGTTTGAAGGAAACTTCAGGTTGCTGAATCATTTTGATTGCTGGTGAGTCCGATTTCAAGTGGTTTTAAATACATTTATTCTTAATAGGCTCACCAGTACTTGTTAGTTTAATTTAGATGGTCGTTTAAATGAACACGTTTTAAGTACTATATTCCAGCATGAGTTGCCATGTACGAATGGCATTAGAGACATTTACGTGTGCACAGGGATTTGCTTTATAGAATATTAGTAGCACAAATATTAATGTTTATTTGATTCAGTGGGTGTTATAACATATCGTTTAACAAAATTATTATCACTACCATAGTTTCCTCTAAAATACCACAGTAACAGTTAACTTATTGTTACTAAAATAAAATACAAATTTGATTCCCTACATACACTGTTTTCAGATTATTTTTTATATAGTTTAATTTTATATGCTCTTGGTACTTTTTCAATTGCACCTCGATGCTAGTATGACCGATTCATGTCATACTGGCTTCTTATTACGTCAGATGTGAAGTATATTTAGTATTATTTACATATGTGATCGAGCAATGAATTATTTGATTCTGTACGGAATGGTAAACAATTTTAGTAACCGTTGTAGCTACTAATATCAAGACAAATATGATAAATTAATAATTGTTTTAGTTTCATCCATACAGTGTTTTCGGAATCTTTCTGTCTTTTAATGTCATTTTATATGCCATTGGTTAATTACGGCTTTATCTAGTAACATTAACCCTATGGTTACCATGATAAGTTTTTTAAGGGTTAAGCAGTTTCCTGTCTATCCTTGTATTGTTCAATTGGTCAAGGTTGAAATGGGATTTAGAATTAATAATAATGCAATAATTTTATGAGAGTAGCCTAATCAGTACAGTAATTTAATTACACTGACTTTTTTTTTTTTTTTAAGAGTAATTTACCCAACACTGCTAATCACTTTGTGTTTCATCAGGTAGGATGATGGATTCTCTGTATGGGCCTGTCGCTCTGGGTATACTGGCAGGTGTGGGCTGTGGGCTCTGCTTCGGATGGCACCTCAGTGGGCGTTTTGGCAGATCGTCCCGCAGCATGATGGCGGCTTTAGGAAACAGCGCCGGTGCTGGCAGCGAGGCCAGTGTGATGGGCGAGAGCGGAGAGTTCAAAATGATCCTGGTGGTCCGAACTGATCTGAAGATGGGCAAAGGTAAAGCGGCGGCACAGTGCTCTCACGCTGCTGTGTCCGCCTACAAGCAGGTCCAGCGCAGGAACCCAGAGCTCCTGAAACAGTGGGAGTACTGCGGCCAGCCCAAAGTGGTGGTTAAGGCTCCAGACGAGGACTGTCTGCTGGAGTTGCTGACCCACGCCAAAGAGGTCGGACTTCCCGTCAGTTTAATCCAAGATGCTGGAAGAACCCAAATTGCACCAGGGTCTCGGACTGTTCTCGGCATAGGACCTGGACCGGCTGATCTTGTTGACAAAGTGACAGGACACTTGAAACTATACTGAATAACACTATTAAAATAAAATGGGACAAAACTGGGGCAGTTGACCAATTCTTAGACATTATAGTTTTTATACGATCAGAATGAGGGGAGAACTTAATTTAAAAGGGTTAAAATGACACATTGATTTACAGGTTTAAGCATTTATTTTAAGTAAACCGTTCACCCATTCCATCATTGAACATACGCGCACATTTGTTTTGTCATAAGTTTATGTACAGAAAATTAGTTATTTGGGAATCTCATTTTTATCATATTAATCACCCCCCTCATACCCAATGGAATAAAGGACTTTTGTTTGTTAAACTTTGGTGCAAAAATGACCTGCTCCTGTTCCTTTTTCAGTTGCACAATGCTAATATGACCTGTGAGGATTTAGATTTAAAACACAGGATTTTTGACAAACTGCCTGCTTATTAAATCAGACTTGAGTATTAACATTTTTATTTACATGTGTGATCGAGCCGTGAATTCCCACTTTAAAGCTTCATTTATGTTATGCATGTCTGAATCAAACTGTCCAGTGAGTATGAAGGGGGAGGAATTACAAAAAAAAACAACAAAAAAAACATGGCACATGAAACTGTGGTTAGACCATATTTTTCTTGATGAACAAGAAGCCTTTATTTAAATGGTAATCTGGAGGGAGGGAGGGATCTCATTCTCTGTGCACAATCAGATCTCTACAATTTACGTGTATATGTACGATTAATCTCAACCCAGTGAAAACTGAGTACAGGACACACAGGGAGTTTAAATCTTTCTTAAACCAAATTACCATTTGTGATTTCTCTTCTGTACAAATAAAGGGTAAATTAAGTTTTGGAATAACTGGCAGGATAAACTGGCTTTCTAGTCTCACTTCGCTGCCTTACAGTGACCTAAACATCACAACAATAGCATACACACATACGCACACACGCTGCAGCACAGAGAGGTAAGGTTAGTAAAATACACACAGGTGTGAAGAGCCGCATATATATTTATATATATTTTAATCATTACCCCTCCTCAAACAGATGGTCCCACACAATGAGCACGATACTGCACAACAAAAGTTTGTTTTTCATATGGAAAACAAAAAGGTACTGGAGAACCTGCATAGGTCAGAAAAAGTTTGAAGTTGCTGTATGAATGTGTCTTCACGCATTTAAACCAACCTTTTTTTTAATATATATATTTATCGAGAGCTACACACCCGCATAGAATTACTGGTGTTGAGTAGTGTTTGTTTGTGGAGGCGGTAGTCACATTTTCCTCGATTTTATTTTCTTTCCTGGAATATACAAGTTAAATGCAGACAGACTGAACAAGCTGCTCACACACATCAAAATGATACATTAGTTGTTTTTCCTCTGACTACGGAGTGCAAATCAGATTTTCTGTCTTATTTTAATTAAACTGACTTGCTTCTCCCACAAGTCTCCTCATTGTAGACACCATTCCCCTTTAAATTGACAGATAAAATTGACAGGAAATTAAATCTAGTAGATATTTGGAATGTGAAAAAAAAATAATTCTCAATGAAATCTGACAATATAGAAATAAAGTCCTTCATGATGGTATAAAGAAAACACGATAAACAAAAACGATCATTTTAAAAAAGGTAAAGTAAAAGAATAACATTTGCTCAAATCCCCCGTTGTGAGCACAAAGTAAGAGTCGGACTGGTGGAGGACTGAGGGAGAGAGATCCACGGGGATTGCTGGACCGAACCAAGCGGCAGCAGGAAGAGGGACGAGCGGGAAACAGGGAGGTCCTTACATGCCATAACCGAAACCTGGCTGGGCCTGAGGAGCCTGTGGGTAGCCAGGCGCTGCTGTGTACCCGTAGCCGTAAGCCTGCTGCGGGGGGACGGCCACACTGGGGCCTGCTGTCAGCATGAGCTGAGGTGTGCCTGAGGAATGGGAGATAGTGAGAAAATGGATTAATTCCTTTTAAAAAATATAAATAGTTCCCATTGCAATGTGCTTTCATTGCTTTACCATAAACAATGGGTTGAGTTTCCGTCGCCTGCTCCTCCTCTTTCCTCAAAGACTCGCAGGTCTCCAGCTTGTCCACCTAAGAACATGAGAAATAAGTCTTCAGTCTGTGTGTGTTCATTTCTGTTGAGGAATAACTTAATTCAAATAACTTTAAATCAATAAGACAGATTAATACAGTCACTCAAAATATGTAATTTACTAATATAGTTATAATTAATAATTATAATACAGTAAGTTACTATATGTAACTCTTAATAAATATTTTAAAAATGACAGAGCTTTAAAAAACGCTAGTCAAATCTGCTAATTTTTATTTTTAAATTAATATAGTGATGTGGTGTCTTCATTTGTTATACTAATATAATTTAAAGTATTTAAATGTTAATAAGTTACATTTGAAAGTGACAAATAGATTAAAAAATAATTTGACTAACAATTAAAAAAATTTAAAAGGTCCCATATTGTCAAAACTGAAATTTCCTGGCTTTTTTTCATGATAACAGAGGTCTAAGGGCTATGTAACTATCAAAACAGTCAATCCACAGACAAATGCACACAGCCTGCATAAAGTAGCAGTGCCTTTTCACGAGCCGTTGTGACTTCCGTAAAAATGTGACGTCAGGACTACTGTCACTGCCTTCAGTCACCGACCCGAGCACTGCCCACCATCCCTCCCTCCGTTACTGAGCAACAACAACCCGGAAACATGTCGAGAAAACACTGTTCAGGCGATGGATGTCAGGAAACTACATTGCGCAGGCTTCCAAACAACATTAATTTAAGAGACCAGTGGCTAATGTGCGAAAATACCACAGCAATTTAGTTTGACCTTAACCGTCTGTTCTGCACATTCCACAAGTGACTGCTTCGTCGGTTTAATTCTTTAGAGTTAAAGACGGTGAGATTGAGTTCACTCAGACTCGGTGTCTTTTGTTTTGCTAACAGAAACGAACGTTTAGTGTTTAACTAACGTTAAATCTGCGTGCAGCATTGATGTAATGGTAATTATAATACTCATACAATAACGCAGAAAGTAAAAAAACAAAAAAAAACTACCATTCTGAAACATCCTTTTGTAAACGCTTGAGGAGGTGGTTGGTTGTCTCCCGTCGTTGCCGATTCGGGGTCCGGCTCGAACATATAAGGCCGGATAACATTTCCCTCAGCAATGTCCATCATTACAGGTGTTTTATTTACCTTCCTTGTGAGCATCACCAAAACACAGCAGGCTACAGCATACATGACCCTAGTTACCTGTGGTTGACCTGGCGTCACTCAGAAAACAACACTCCAATCAGAAGACAAGCTCATGAATATTAATTAGACAGGCCAAAATCAACCCGTTCTTAACAGAGCTCATGAGAAAGGAGCTGTAAAAAATATATTGAGATGGTTTTTGGTACTTATACCGCAAATATATATTCTTAAGGACATCAAAATCTAAAATAAAACTCCAGAAAAGTGTACAATATGGGACCTTTAAATAATATACTGATAATTGATGTTAATTTTATGCTATTCTAATAATTATACTAATATAAAAGTATGTAAATGTTAATAAATCAGATTCAAAGCGAAAAATAGATATTTAAAAAGGTTTAATTTGAGAATTATTCACATTTTTATTTTTGATACATTGATAATTGAGGTCTTTAAATTATACTAATATAATTTACTGCATGTAAATGTTAATAAATCACTTTTCAAAATGACAAATAAACATTTAAAATGGTTTGCGTTTAAAATGTTAGTCAAATTTATTTACAATAATTGATCATTTTAGTTAAGTGGCACTTGTAGTCCTCCACACATTTATACCCTACCCTAGAGTACAAGCCTGTCCTTACCTTGCTGAGGTATTCCCTCATCACCTGGATGAAGTAAGGCATGGAAAAGTCCATGATGTTGTGCCTCCACGCCGTCTCCAGCACCACGTCAGGCCTGAGCAGGTCGTAGCAGGTAAAGAGGCAGGCGGCGAAACACTCCTTCTTATCCTCCTGAAGGAACCACTGCAGCAGCTCCTCGGCCAGCTCTGTGTCCTTTGACTCAGATGCATACTGCATGGCATCCTGGGTAGAACAACAGAACAGATCAGATCAGAAACACATTTACAAACAGCATAACTGAGATAACAACCCTGTTGTCCACCTCACCTTGTAGAGTTTGTCTTTCTTGCACAGCTCCACGCTCTGCTTCCATCTGTTGTTGCCTTTGAAGAGGTAAGCAGCGATTCTCCTGAACTCAATCAGCTCGTGCTTCTCCAGACGCTGGGCCAGCGAGATGTTGTCGAAGTTATCGTATGCATCTATAGATGTCCTGAGTGCCTGCGGACGGGATAGTTCAACAGCAGATGAGGTGGTGGACATAAGCTACTATAACCGTTCAATGTTTTTTTTGTTAGTGTTGTTTGTACCTGATAGTCTTCCTCTGAGATGAAGAGGTTGTTAAGTGCTTCATTGACGGACTTGTTGTTGTGGTTTTGTACTGATCGCAGGTAAGGCTTAACGAGAGGAAGCTGCTTAACCTGGAGAAATGAAAAACTCTTGTTTTTCCTGATCTTAAAGAGGGGAAGTTGCTGAAGTTGGAAAAGGTGGGCTTGTGCTTGCTTGCTTTACCTTGCTAAAGAAGTTGACGGCTCGTGAGTGATCCAGTCTTGGGGAAAGAACTATGAGCAGGTCGTTCAGTAACAAGGGCCTGAACTCCAGATAAAACTGGATTGCTTTGTAGTACAGTTCCACGTTGGCCACCTAAACAACACAAGAAATAAGTAATTCATTTCCTGGTGTTATTATAGTATTATTTATATTATAGTTTAGTATTTATTAATTAGCTTTTATTTTAACTTAACATTTTTAGTTTATTTTATATTTATTTATATTTTTTTGTTAATATATAAATCAATTGTCAATTTTATTTTATGTCATATTAATTAATAATAATTATATAATTTACTATATGTAAATGTTAAATTACTTTCAACTTGACAAATTCGATATTTGAAATCAACACTAAATCACTAGCTATTAAAATTGTTTTAGTTTTAACATTACTGGGAAAGTCAACTGAGTTTGACCTCAAAAGAAGTTCATTGAATTGATCAATTTATGAAAGCAGTTGAACTTTACCTTGGTGATGATGTCCTTAAACTGTCCCTCTTTCCAGGCATCTGTGGGATGGCTCATCATGGTGATGATGGCATTGTCAAACTCTTCATACTTGTCATAGAGGAAAACAAGCTCCGCCCACAGGTGAGCCTGCTCTGCAGCCCTCAGGACCTGAAAGAGAAAGATGTCAAGAAATGAACGAGACAGACTTTGTAACATCTGTGCATTGCAGACGATGACACCAAGATCACAAGAGAATATCGGATTACACGCTGAATTAAATTATAGCTGGAGGGGGATAATGGGAGAAGAAATCAATGAACTCCTGCTGTTAAACAGAACTGAGTGAGGGACACTAAAAGAGGAGTGTTACAAACCAACATCTGCAATAACAATCATTGATGGTACTTGTTGTGTACCTTGGGGATGTTGACTCTGGACCAGAAGAGTTCCAGGTGCTCCCTCATCTTCTGAGGTTTGAATTTAGAGTAGAGGATGGCCAGCTCTGTGAACATGCCCATGTGAGCACGCTCCAACCCCAGCGCCGCCTCCAGCATGGTGATCAGCTCCTCGAAGTAGCCACGGTCCTACAGAGAGCATTTGAAAACAATATCATTCATTTTTATCAGCTCTGTTAGTTGCAGAATGTTTTTTTTTTTTTTTGGAGGATCAAAACTTGCCTGGTAATAGTTGATGAGCTCTTCCAGTTCATCGGCATGGACCACGATGTGAAGGCCACACATCTGAGCCAATCTGAACTCCTTCCCATCCACACAAGCAAAGCACACCTCCTTCCAAGTGCGAGTGCTGTTAGCCTTACGGGCCCCGTCCACGGCGGCCTGATACTCGCCCAAGTGGACCAGTGTAGAAGCCAAGCGGCCGAAATTGGAGACGTTATTGTACAAGAGTTTGGCCGCCTCGTACATCTTCTCGTCGTAGCAGCGATCTCCAACCTGTGAGCGATAAAACAAATTAACTACAAATTAGCTAAAAAAAAATTGCTCCCCGGCAACTGAAATAAGTTAAAGTTGATGTACTAAAATGACTAAATCTAAAATAATAAGAAATTAAAGCTAAATACTTTTGTAACAAAACTGTATACTAAAATGAAAACTAAAAATATAAAAACTCAAATGATTAATAAATACTATAATATATAAATAATACGATACACTTTATTTTAGTGTCCTTGTAATCATGCATAATTTTGCTGTTATTACTATAGTAAGTAAATGTTGTTAATATTCCACAGTGCTTTGTGTAATTACACTGTAACAAGGGCACCTTAAAATAAAGTGTAACCAATAATACTAATACATGTAATAACTGTTATTACACATAAAATTTATTAGCAATTCATAAAAAGCAATTGTGCATTACCTGCTGGATGTGCGCATTATTGGGTCCATTTATAAACTCCTCCAGTTCAGCAAGACGGTTGGTTTTGGCCAGTGCGAAGATCAGCTCTGTCTCCACGTATGACTCTCTGGCCTTCTTTCTGGCCATCTGCAAAAACTTCACCAGGTCCTCCCAGTTACCTTAGCCAGGAAAAATAGATGTGAATATAGAATCAAAGGGAAAAGTCCGCAAGTAAAATGATTTATCATCTAGGACTAGATCTGAAGAGGCCGTACCACTCTGGTCAGCAGCCTGAACAACCTCCATGTAAGCCGAGGGGTCATCAGCCTTGATGTAGGAGTCAATGGACTCTTTGACAAGACCCTTTTGCAGCTGAGCCTTAGCCAGCTGACTCCACACTGCAGGTTCATTACAGCGCTCCGCAAACTCATACGCCCGGTCCAGATTACTGATGTGCTCAATCAGAACCTGAGGAGGACAGGAAACACCAGCTCTTTACTTATCTGCTATTCAATAAATCACATTAGCAAGCCTACTTGAAAGTGAATAAAGCTGCTGAGAGATTTACTGATTATGGCTCAACCATATACCTGCACTGCAGAGGTGTTGACATCAAACTTCTTAAAGATAGCAAAGGCCTCCTCAAACAGCTCGCTGCTGATGGCAATGTTAGCAATGTCTGGCGCGTCATAATTGTCCAGGCGGTTGATGTATTCCATGACGCGGGTGCGGTCTGCTTTGATAGCTGTTAGGATGAGCAGGTTCTGCAGGTTTCTAGGATTGATGAGGATTATTTCAATGAGATGAGGATTTAATATTCATTTGCATTAAAAAGTTGCGCAAGACTGTTTGGGCAAGGAATTTAATGTCTGTAAAAATCAGAAAATACACAAAAATGCCCTGTTCCAGCTTCATGTGTTGGAAACTTTTTGGGCTTATGCACCTGTGTTCACTGAAGACCGAGTTGTCCAGGACGATCTTTTCCAGCAGCTCAATGAGTTCATTGGGCAGGTCAGCAGTCATGAAGGCCTTCACTGTGACCGACACTTCCTCTGGGTCCTGAGTCTCTGACAGGGCTGTCTGCACCACCTAAAGACACAAACAACTTGAACACCAGCACATTCCAAAACCATACAGAAGGTCAAAAGAGAATCAGATATTTATTGCTTATAATTTGAGTTAATGACAAGTGCAGAGTATAAAACACATCTAAAACTATCTACACTAAGTTTGTGGTCGGTAATATATGTTTTAAATGTTTTTGAAAGTCTCTTATGTTCACCAAGATTGCATTTATTTGATCAACTATACAAAAAAATATTGTGAAATATTACAATCTAAAATAACTTTTGTAATCGAATGTATCATTACTCCAGTCTTCAGTGTCTAATGATGCTTCAGAAATAAATGTTGAAAACAGTGCTGCTTAATTAAAAAAAAAAATATATTTTACTATGCTTCCCAAAGTAAAGACAAACGGAAGGGAGCATAATTATATTTAGGAATCCCAGAATGCATTGCAACAAACTAAGTGGGGGAGAAAACTCATCCCAGATGGTGAAGTTGAATGGTGATTATTTATACAATGTATTCAATAAAGCAATGTTTTAATAACATTCATTTTATCCATTTTACACAATCAAATATAACAATCATGCACTTCCAGTTCCTGTATGAGCCATGTTTATGTATTGTGAGAGATGAGTGTAACACATATATATGTACCTGGTCAATAAGAGGCCTCCTAAAGGGGTTGGTCTCCAGAAGCACACTGGCCCAGAGCTCCGGGTCTCTGCGGCGCACCAAGTACCGGGACAAACTCTTGAACAGCGAGTTCTCATTGCAGACCTGTGTAGAAAAATATAAAGATACATAGTTTATATTTCATGTTGTTTGGTTGAACGGAACTTGGTATAAACAGGCTCAAAACTTATTTATGGTTGAGCGTTACTTACGCTTATGAGCTCCTGGTCGCACTGTCCTCTCTCATAGGCCACACAGGCCAAGTGAGGGTCTCTTTTCTCGCAGTATTTCCCCACCACACGGCTGTCGTAGTACGGGTTCTCTCGCAGGAAGCGTTCTGGGTTGTTGTTGCTGTCAATATAGATCTTTGCCAGGGCATTGTGGGTAGCTGGCTCCTCACAGCCCTCGTGGATACGAGACTCCAGCCATGGCAACAGCAGCTTCAGTCTGCAAAAGACACTCATTTAAGCTATCATATAATTTTTTCTCTCCCCCAGACATCCACTTAAGTAATTTTCCCCCCTCACAAAATGATTACAAACACCATACTGCAAATGTAAGCGCCATTGTTAAACAACCAGAACAGCTACTGCTGTTTGTTTTCTGTGTTTACTTGTGCAATCAAAATTTCATCTGGAAACTCTTATGCTGTACACAAACAAATGATTAAACATCACCAAAAATAAACAGAAGCATCCTGGAATAGTTCTGAATCCATAAAAGCTCAGCATCATGCTTTCAATTGATTTGTTTACGCCCCGATATTGTTCATACCGGTTTCTCTTCTCAACCTCTGCCACCAGCTCATCGGTGGAAAATTGGCCCCGCACCACCAGGAT
Source organism: Semotilus atromaculatus (assembly GCA_031834385.1). Classification (NCBI taxonomy): domain Eukaryota; kingdom Metazoa; phylum Chordata; class Actinopteri; order Cypriniformes; family Leuciscidae; genus Semotilus; species Semotilus atromaculatus. Next base: position 4,820,867 of record JAULUF010000003.1, read on the forward strand.
CAGGTTCTTGATGACGTCCTCAGAGCAGTCAACATCGAGGAGCCCTCCAATCACCACAGGCAGGCGGCTTGGGTTCACCTACATGTACAAATTATCATTTAATTTTTGTTCATTGCTTGACTATAGAGGCTACGTGAGTAACTAAAGGCTCCTCACCTTCTGCACGTAGATTTCGATGTACTTCTGCAGGCTGTTTCGGTACAGGTAGAGTACCAGGTCATGGACAAAGTCGAAACGATCGCACACAATGATGAGAGGCAGCTGGTCAGTGAGTTTAGCTTCCTGTCAGTCAAACACGATGGGGAAACGATAAGATGACATCAAATGTCAGACAGACAAAAGGCATGTGTTCAGTAATACAGTCAAATCTGCAAAAAACTCCAGGCGAAGTTTAAGAGTGAATTTTTATCAATAGAACAAAATTTTATGCAAAATATATCATTAATTATTCAGTATAAAAGGAGCGGTCACACTGCACTTTTCATTCCATCGACTTCCATTCAAACACATGCAAATGCTTTAAGACTCAATTTTACATAACTTCAAAATGTATATGGATGACAAAGCTTATGAAACAGATTTGACTGTATTTGTTAAAAATACTAAAATGACTGAAAATGATTAGTTCTACAAAAACCTACCAAGTAAAATTAAATTTTAGCGAAATATACATTTATAAAAATATAAAAACAGTTCTATAAAATCCTACTAAGTAACTAATAACTTAAAAGTAAATATTAAAGCAGTATAAATCTACAGAGTAACAAAAAAAAAAAAAAAAGTTTTGTAAAAAACCTACCAATTCACAATTTTTCTATAAAAACTCTATAAAAACCTACCAATTGATTCAATTTTATATTTAATAAAAACATAAAACCTACGAAATAATTTACAATTTAAATATATAATAAAAAAAAATGTTTAAAGAATAAAAACATTTAGAGGGTAAGACAAGATTAGAGGGTAATCGAGTAGTCCAAAAAGATGTTTTTTGAAGAAATAAGTGGTTAGTGGTAAAAAGGAAGGTCTATAACTGAACACAAGGCTTGAATCATCTCAGGTTGATGTGGCAGCTTTGCTCCCCCTGCTGGCTATAACACAGTGCAGTTTACAACACATACAGGATTAATGAACTGGGATTGTACAATTTGCTCCACAGAAACACCACAGACCGACCTCCACAACCTTCAAAACATGAAGCTTGTCTACAAACATTTACAGAGGCTGAACGTTTGCAGTGAAGCCTTAAACGAGACTATTTTAAACTTAAGTAAGTCTCAAAATCATTCCACAAAACGTGGCTGCCCGGATCCACCCTCTGAAGCTGGCATGGCAGAGTCCAACTGTGAGGTCAACTTTATATGGGTGGAATAGATTCTGAAAAAGACCCAAGGCTTCCATTTCTGCAGAACATGGTCACCACAAATCAACCACAGCCAAACACACATCAACACACTACCACAAAACCACAAGCTCAATCTCAGCCCGGTCACTCGCTACGATCACCAGGGGAGAGCTCAAGTTCAGGCCGAGAGAGGGTTGTTCCCAGCAGACAATGCTTTAAAAAACCTCCCTGTATGTGCATCGCACACACCAATCCCAGTATTAATCCTTCAACTGACCATTGGGAGAAAAGAGGGGATGACAAAAGAAAAGAGAAGGGAATAAAGTAAAAGGAGTCTTAGGATGAATTTACCTTATACAAGTCCTGACCATCCAAAAAGTACAGGGTAAAGCACAGGAGATAACAACAGCCACCATGAGGATTAAATAGTGAGATCATCTCCCTAAAACTAGAAAACTACAGGAACATGGCTGCCTGATCTAAATGGGGATTCTTTTTTAATGACAATACCTGTATTGGATCCCACCATTAAAACAATGTACTAAATCCTAAATAAATTAAGCTTTTTCATCAGCATTTGTGGCATAATGTTTACCACAGAATAATTTCACCTCATCCTTAATTCATTTTTATTTTAACTTATATTTGTAAATATTAAATATTTTTTATTATTCATTTTATTTTTGTCCACAGTAATAGTAAAATACTTCCAATGGGAGTAAATCAGGTCAGCATTCTGAAGGGTTTAGAAGCACAAATCTTATATTTTTGTTGAAGCACTTCACTGAATTATTCACTATACTGAATTATTACTAATCTTTTCTGTACAATGATAAAATACAATTATTCAAAAAAATATTTATAAAGTAAAATTAACAATGATTAAATTAGCATAAAAATATTATAACCGGGATGATTTACCATTATGGTATCATGCTAACAAATGAAACCTTATTGTAGGGTTAATGCATTAAACTAATAAGAAATATATTTTTGTTCATTGTTCATGTTAGTTCACGGTTCATTATCTTATGTAAACATATACAATTTTGATTTTAAAAATCTACTAGTAAATGTCGAATCTAAGATTAATAAATGCTTTAGAAGCATTTCATGTTAACTAATTAAACAAATGAAAAGTGTTATCGAAATTATTTTATGTGCTAATCAACATTCCACAAATGCTATTGAAAGAGCTTCATTTTTAATCATTAAGGTTTAAATCTTGAGGACCATGAAATTATGTATATCTAATATTTACTTTAATACTATTTGCATTATAGCCTCTTACTGTAACCACAATTTTTTTTTAATTCAGTGGTAATTGACTATGCCACAAATGCTGTTAATAGAAGTAATAGAACTAGCATTAAAACCACAACATTCCTTTACCATAAAATGCCAGATCAAACACACATTTTAATAAAATAAATACAAATAACTATTTATTCTTTGTCTTTGGACTTTGTCCACTTGTAAATGATAAAAGACAGATCAGTAGAAGAGATCAAAACAGGAAATGTAATGAGGGGCAAAGATGGAAAGAGTTTTAACAGATGAGAAACTAGAGAATATAATGTGCTTTTTGCGGTCGGCAATGGATCATTTCTAGACGGGTTTTCCTGACAGAGTCTTGGCAGTACCTTGAGAAAGTTCTTGACACGTTCAGGGTCGTAGCAGTTGCTTTCCCGACAGATCCGCTCCACCTCTTTGATTTGGCCCGTCTTGCATGCGGCCTGGATGTATTTGAAATGCACCTCTGGGTCCTGGCTGAAGTTCACAATTGAGCCAAGGAAGTAGAAGAGACCTGCATCCAGCACAGAACAATAAATGACGCTTGACTTTTACTGGACAGACATCTGGTTGCGGTTTGATCTACACATTTTGTGTGATTATTTTTATGGTGCTTTTTCGTCCTTTTAAAACATTGTAAGTTCCACAGAGGAAAGTAAAACGAGTTTGGAACGACATGAGGGCGAGTAAATGATGACAGGGTGCACAAACCCTTTAAATTACTGATCAGACCACAGCATTTGCATGAGCATTGCATTTCCATTAAAATCTAGCTTCTTGTCAAAAGCACTCTTACTCTTGCCGTCATGTGAAAAGCCTGAGGGATTGTGGGTGGCCGCAGGCCCTGTGCTGCTGCCTTCTGATTGCCAAACCTTTTGTCCTACTTAGCCCAGAACGGCAGGCTACATGCTGCTCCACACAGAACAGAGCCATTATACGGCCAATATACCAGTCAAATTGTGTCTGCACTATGAAAGCCAACCAGCAGAGTGACCACGAGTGTTTAGATACAAGTTTACAGACATTTAAGAGTGATTTTCTGGCAGTGTCTGCCAACAGAAGTGTTAGGTCAGCCAGATGTATCAAATGAAACTACATGGGCAATGTAAACTCTAGGTGGGATACATATTTGCAGGAAAAATGTTAGATAGGTCAAAACTCGGAAGATATTGTGTTACTTTTATGATGGATGGAATGTGCTTTTTGGAGCTTCAAAAAGTGCAGATGCACTATTCAATGCCATTACAAAGTTGGGAAGAGCCAGAATATTTAAACATAACTCAGATTGTGTTCAGCTGAAGGAAGAAAGTCATATACACCGAAGATGGCTTGAGGCAGGGTGAGTAAATTATGAGAATTTCTGGGAGAACTATTCCTACAAGTACAACAGATAAAAAATATAAAAAAGAAATCTAGAAAACTTTCATAAACTCCAATTAAGCCTTATATTGATCTTGTATGACATTTCCAGGTTTTCCATGACTGTTGAAGCGCTCATGTCAAAGTGGTTGAACTTTCCTGTTACACCAGATAATAAAACAGAATGAACGGATGTTCTTACCCTCAAAACTCTTGAAAGACTCGAAAAGCTCCGTGAGGGACTGGGTAGACAGCTGCTCGTGATACTTGGAGGCCACCTGGACACAGATCTGAAGGTTCTGCCTGATGTTAGCAGATAGCATGGCTCTCAGACACTCCACGGAGTCCTCCACTGACAGAGAGCCAAAGTAGTTCACCAGCCACTGCAGACATTAACAGAGTAAAATGAAGAGACAGATTAAAAAAAAAAACGGTCATACTTTAATTCGGCATGAATAAAAAGATGAGAAGTCAACACTTGTTGGGTACCTCCGGGTTGAGCAGGTGCGTGTGTACGACAGCTCGTTTGATGTCGTACAGGTCAGTATAGTGCTCCAAAGCTCTCTGCAGAAGCCCTGCCTTCTCACACAGCTGGGCAATATGGGCACGGTCGTAGTTCGTGAACATCTGGTTTCCTAGGATGGCATCCGCAACCTGCAAGAGAACATTTTGCTTGAAAAGAGTTTGACAATAAGTGTGTCAAGATGCTTTTCAGTGTGTTTTTCTGCATTGTGTACCTGTGGTGCATGCATCAGGTTCATCTCCAGTAGACGGGTCTGCAGTGGTCCTTCAGATGGGCGGTTATTTTTCAGAGCATCCAAAAGGAAGGACGTGCACTGCTGGACCAGGTTGTACTCCATAAACACATCAACGATCTGGGAGAAAAACGCAGTTTGTCAGTGAACGTTCTTTTTGAGTTCATTAAATTGAGTCATAACAAACAGGACATAGTTTCTCTCTAAATCATTTCAAATTCTCCTCCTTTCGTTCCTTTCTTCTCAAACTCCCATTTCACTTTCAACTCCTCTCCTCCTTCGTTCCTGACCTGTGTGATGTCAGCCAGAGGTTCCTCATCCTGAACAAGCATCTGAGCAAACTGCAGACCCTGATCCGGACTGATCCGCATCACATTCCTCAGCAGGAAGATCCAGTCTGGAGTGTAGCCCACCTATAACCACCAAATGAGTATGTTTTCAAACCGGTTTAATTTGAGGCCAAATTTTGTTTAAAATCTGATTGGACATCATACCTTTTTGGCGTACAGGACGATCTTCGGGAACTGGCCGGTTTCTGCGAAACACTGAATGACTTTGTTGGGTACGTTGGCCCTCAGATAGACGCTGAGAGCAAGAGTGGGGTCTACAGACTTCACCAGGTCACCCAACTCCTCTGAGCATTCAAGCTGAAGAGAACACCACAATTTCACAATAAAGGTTAAAAACACATTAAGAGCACAATTTTAGAGTGCAGTGTTCGATTCACATGCATTTGATTCTTAAGAACTGATACTTTTTTATATGAAAAACACAAAACTCACTTAGTCATTCATTCAAAATCATTCATAAGTCGTTTCTAAAACAACTGACTTCCTTACTGAACCGTGAATCCTTTTTCAGTTACGTCTGAATGAAATTAACCTATGATGTATATTTTGTTTTTAACGCTTACATCAGTCTATTTAATGATTGCTAGTTTATATGACAATGTGAATGTGAGAAATATGCATAAATTAATAAAGGTGCTTTATATAATAAATTAAATATTGGTTGTTTAGCATACACTACTGTTTAAGAATTTAGGGTTGATATGTTTTTACTGTATTTTTGAACATTAAAAACTTATGTACTGTATATTACTGTATGTATTTGACTGTTTTAATATATTTTAAAATGTAATTTATTCTTGTGATGTGAAGCTGAATTTTCAACATCATTACTCCAGTCTTCATTTGATTTGCTACTACAGCAATTTTTTTTACAATTATCAGTGTTATAAATAGTTAAATAGTGAAAACTGTGATAGAGTTACAGAAAACTGTGATACAGTTTTTCTATCACTTGATGAATGGGCAGTTCAAAAGCACAGCAAATATAAATCATTTGTAACATTATAAAGTCTTTTAATGTCACTTCGGGTAATTTTAATCTGTCCTTGCTGAATAAAATGTATTAACTTCCTTTAAAAAAAAAAAAAAAAATCTAACTGACCCCAAATGTTTTAAACCGTGGTTTATAAGGTTTAATTTTAAGGTTGCATTGAATGCAAGGAAATCTTTGTTTGGTATTGTGTTCTTTGTGTATTTATTCCATTCAAATGTATTTCAGGAAATAGCAAAGGATCATGGTCCTCAACTCTCCAAATAAATCATGGTCGTGGAACAACAAATCACGTCAGTACAATCAATAAACCGAGAGATGTTACTTGTTGAGACTATGAGAAAGAACATTTTTTAGTTATTTTGAGTGGATTGTAAAAAACAAGCTGGAAAGAATCCCAAGACTTTCCTCTTCTGTGCTTCAGAAGGAGAGAACCCAAACACCCCTCGCCCCACATAACAAACACATGACATCACATCTAAAGCAAACATCTTAGATAACAGACACACACACACAAACAGTCATTCTCACAATCAACACAGTCTGTTTTCACACAGACCCCTTCTTTGTCACAAAAATATGGAGGCATTCTTTCTGTTTGTGAAAAAAAAAACACATGTGAAGAGCACACTCTGTTCCCTGCGCCTCTCACACAAACACATGCGTACAGAGGAAGAGGCTCTTGTGGGTGTGTGTGGAGATAACCCATCTCCCCTGCGACCTCCTCCACATACCTTGTCCTCCTTCAGCCATTTCTCCAGCAGTTGTTTGCGGCCCTGCTGAAGGACAGGTCTGCACAGCTCCAGAGACTCAAACTTGTTGAGCTGGCCCTGGTCCAGCAGGATTCCGAAATACTGCAGCAGAGGGGACGTCTGGCCAGGCTGGGCCGGGACGCTCTGGAACCGGCGGATGGTGTCCGGGGTGCGCAGGATACCCTGAGATAAAGATGATGTGAAGAGAAGTGGGTCACCAAGCAAATATGACAAAAACATGCATGTACTAGAGCCCAACCATTACAATTGTTGAATCAAGTGAACATTATTTAATATAATATTTATATAATTATTATATAGTATTTATATAATATTATATAACAAAATATATATTTAATAATAAATAAATAGTAATTAATTGTTATTTTTTTATGTTATTTATAATATCAAGCTATTCTTATTAAATAATATTTTACAAGAATATTCAGCTCTCCTCACCTTTGGAGCGTTAGCGGCCACTTTAGCTGCCTCCGAGTAGCTCCCTGCGGCAAAAAGGTTGTTAAACTTGCGGCCGAACAGCTCTTCTGCTCCCGCCAGATTATTCCGGACCGCCATCCGTAAAGCCAGGTCTGGATTCTGCAGCACATTGGTGATGTACTGGATGATGTTCTCCTCCTCAACACACACTGACAACACCTAAGAAAACACACACATACACAAAGTAACAGAGTTTGTGATTTATATTCGCACTCATGTACAGTAAGGGGTAAGGGTGTCACGATTTCGATTTAAAATCGAAATCGATCGAAATTAATTCACAATCTCGAATATCGAATTCAAAAATGGAATCGTCGATACTGCCACGCCCCCATGTCACGTCCAGTCGGTTTGCAAAGCGGGAAAAAACACGCGTGTTGAAGTGCTGCGAGTCCGAGTCCTCTACCTAGCTATAGTATACAGCCTATGTATACAACCAGTCAAAAGATAGCATGGCAACTGCAGACGCAGGAGACCCATCGACAGGACTTGAACCCCCTCCTCTTTCACTGAAGTCGCCGGTGTGGGACAGTTGGAGTATTTGTGATTTTCAGTGAGTTATGTTGACAACTTTAACATTCGCGTTCAAAGTTTGCGCTTCAAAAAAGCCACAGTTTGCAAGCTCTGCTACTGTGCGTGTACCATATTCTTACACTTTTTGAATTAAAACTTTAAATTGACAAAAACAGCAGACTCAGAACAGTATGAATCTTTATACAATAAATCTTGCATGGCACAAATAACTTGATTCTCCACCTCCACGAATGAGTCGAGTGTCGTTCATTTCCGCACCGAGTCTATCTCTGCTGCACGCGCTGAGTTAAAGTGACAGCGCACAGTTCGTGGTCAAAATGAACATAATTTGACATGAAAATGTTATTCATCATAAATGCATTTAATTAAACACTACATTAAATAATATTTTTCACAGTCATGTTTTTACTTTAAGACCGAGGTAAAGCAAGGGAAACAGATGTATCTGTTAAACCGTGTTTGTTTTGTTGTGAACTTGAATGTCATCTTCTGTGAATAAGACTGCAGTTACAAAAGAGAAACTACATGGCAGGTTATTTTGCTTAAGTTTCTAATTGACTGAAGATATAAGTTATTGTGACATTATTATTTTGTTAATAAATGTTTTAAATTTGACAATGTAGTGTGGTACATTGCGAACAAAGGTCATATATTATATTTCATAAAAGTCTAAAAATGCCATAGCAAACTGTGCTTAAAAAAAAAGAAAAAAAAAAAGAAAAGAGAATCGAATCGAACCGTGACCTTAGAATCGAAAATTTAATCGAATCGAGGATTTGGAGAATCGTGACACCCCTAGTAAGGGGAGACATTTTCTCTGTCAAACCACATTTCTGGTACATGTAGAGAATCAGACCAGGAAAAGACAGGAGAATGAACAACTCTAACACACGCAATACTGAGATAGCTTCTCATTTCTCATTCATTTTATTGTTCGTTTTACTATTATACTGTAATTTGTGTGTTTGTTAATAAAAGATCATTTAATAATAGTAATAATAATAATACAATTATTAGTAGTATTTTATGTTATTTATCTATTTGTTTATGACAAAAGGCTGAAATCAATTTAATTTCTTAATAAAACATAAAATTCTCTGTTTTAAATGTTTTTATTTGTTACATTTTTTCAACAGCGCTTGTAATTCAACACCAGGAAGGAAGAACAAACAGGAAGTTCAGGGACATTCCCAGTGCCAAAACCTCATTTAACTAAGCATTTAATTAACAACTCCTACATTTTGAGACTTAATTACACGAGGTTTCTATAATTAGCTGATTTTTTTAGTTATCACTCACAGCAATACTGCGAACTTGTAAAAATGTTCATGGTCACGTGTACCTGCATAAAAGCAGCAGGAAAAGCCATCACACACAGAGCACAACTGATCTGTTGTGTACTATCCCCTTTCAATGACCCTTAATGAGAAAACATAACACCTCGTATCAGCTGACCTCCTCACACTGAAGCGAAGGTGCATTCTAATGCTCGTCTTGAGTATGTAACATGATCAGATGCAGGAGTGCAGTGAGATGTGGAGGGAGTCCTCTTTCAAACAAGTCATTGCTTTGATCAAGCATCTTATCTTTATTTCCAATAAAACATGCTACTAATAAAACATTTAAAAATTACTGACCAGCCAGAAGGTCGTTTGAGAGACGCTTTTAAAGTTTGGTATTACTGTAGATATTTGGCCAAGAGACAAGTTAAAGTTGCCATAAACCCATCAAAGCACTATGTTCAGCAATATATCTCAGGAAGTACAGTACAAATTAAAGCCTAGAAGGACAATTTATTCAGCTACTGTACTAGGTTGAAACAGTGACAATCAAGTAAAACAGATGTATGATGTTTAATGCATACTTAACTGGTATGAACACTGATTAGACTAGACAAATGAGGGCAAGTTATTTTAAATGAATCAAGATTTAAAAAAAAAGAAAAATAGTCCCCCAGGACTATTTTAATTTCTTGCAACCAAAAGGGTGCAGTGTAAGAGTGCACTGTATCTCTGCTGCATGTCGCAAGTGTTTGTAAGCTACTGTGTTCTAGATCGGCATCAGCAGGTCAAAGTCACAGCCGTGATTCTGCATGGATGCTCATCACTCTCTGTTAAACCCGCACGGCCTACCCCCAACAATATGGGTCAGCTCACCCAGAGATGGAGGGAGGCAGAGACACTAAAGAGAGGAGTAAAAATAGAGCGGCTCATTGTGTCTATCAGCTTTCCTCCACAAAGAGGCAGTGAGAGAGAAAGAAAAGGAGAGGGCAAGTGAATGAGAGACTACATTTGCGTGTGTGTGTGATAGACAGGGGCTGCAGTGGCCAACAGGGAAGAACGCTGCATTGACGTCAATAAAAGCCCAAGGCCCGAGGAGATGATGATAGTAATAATGAGTCATTACTGATGAGGACCACAAATTCAAACATCTGCACAGAGCACATCCCAGTGTCTCGGTTCTCAAATGGACAAGATATCGATTCCAGTTTCCTTAATAAATGTATACAATGCCAAAGCCATTTTGAATGATTTAATAAATATTTGCATTGTATAATAACCATTCATTTTCAAATGAGAAATATATTTAAGCAGTTTGACAAATCTCAAAATAAAACCAATTGCAACCATTTAGTTTGAAGAGTACACAAAAACTATTTTGTATATTACTATTATTATTAACAACCACAATAATAATAGTAATAATAATAATAATAATAATAATAACAACAACAACAAATCAAATTATTATAGTTAATTTATCTATGACAAATTGCAGACGTTCCTGCAATTTTAAGCTGCTTTGGATAAATGCATTAAAAAAAAGAAGCAAAAATGTATTTGTTCATGTTAAAAAGCAGAAACATTGTAATTGTATTATTTATAATAACAATAGCAATATTAAAATAACAAATATATACACTAACAATCATAATAGTTGTTTTAATACCATTACCACTACTACGATGATGATAATTATTATTGTTGATTTATTGTTGTTGATTTATTATTATTATTAATAAAAAATTGGCTTTTTATTATGGCTTTTTAAACCCATTTTATTCATTATTATTATTCATGCTATTAATATTACTTTACATTTTATTATGCCACAACGCAATGGTGATAAAACCGTAGAAATATTTTTTGCGACCACTGCACATTTTTATCATCACATAACAAAACTCTATTTTCCAGTCCATAGGAGCTGTCTAGGGACTAAAGTACTAACAGACCAGACACTTGACTTATTGAGAGTCATGTTACAATAGTCCAATTCAGTATTACAGTGTAGTAGGCATGATCGAGGGAAAAGGGGAGGGCAAAGTGTGATGTCACAGAAGCTGATGATGCATTCTCCCTACGCACGCTGTGATTGGCGCTCAGGTTCCGCCTCTGTTAACGTGAAAGGATTTAGGACGCCAGTCAATGCCTCCCACGGCAAGATCACATGATAACTGCCACTTTTTTTCCTCTCTCTCTCTCTGGCCGTCTCCCTCTTGCATTCTCTGCAGCTATTTTCAGTGAAGGCTCTCTCTCAAGGTCACTCTGCTCACGAGTGCAGACGCAGCTGGTTAGAACCTGACTTATCATCACCAACCAGTGCTGAGTGGTGCAGAGCACAGGAAGATGGAGAATGCCAGTATGAGAAGGGGAAATGGGGGCAGGAAGAGAGATCTGCATACCTTTTCCTTTACCTAAACCTAAAAATTATTCCAGTGTGAAATTTACTCAACGAATCCATCCATAATATACTAGATCTTACTACCACATATCAAATAATAGATGAACTAATTGTAACCCAATTACATAATGCTCTACAAAATAACAACTGTAAGCCAAAACACACATAACCCTTCAGGCTATTAGTCGAACAATGTATTAACGCTATGTCGTTCACCTTTGTTATGTTGGGAATGGCATTGTTGGTCGACCCAGGCGGAGGTTCTGTATAATTGAGAAAGGTAACAGTGCTCCTCGGGTTCAGCGTGACAGGGATCGGATTGGCTTTCTGTCACCTGGTGCATAATTTAAGACTTTCTCCGGCATGGCTGGAAAATTATTTACCCGCTCGCGGGATCCATTAACAAGCTCATAAAGGAGCATTGTGAACAAGGAGAGCCTTCGGAAAGGAGTGTCGACTCACCTGAGATAGCTGTGAGCACCCAAGTATTTATATTATAAATCTAACGTTCTGGGATTCAGTATGCTGAACCGGGGAGAAATGCATCCTTTTGACCTCATTTATGACATCATGATGCTTTTAATAACTATGGTGTCTTCAATATACAAGTTAAGTGAAAATTTCAGGATGGAAAAGGACGAGAAATGCTTCAAGCTAGGAAACGAAAAAAGATTGAGGGAAATGTGTAGAGGGAGGATGGGTGCTTTCCGTGTCTCAGTAAGACGGGGTATTAAATGTTCTGCCTCTGGAGTAATCAGCTGAGTTGTGTCCTCCTCAGATTCCGTCTGACGGAGCGGAGATCCGACCAAACGCACACATAGAGCTTCCACAGTGCAGGATCAAAGTGACACAGCTGCTAGAAATTTGAAATACTGACACTAATTACAGCTAAAGCGTGTCATTTTTTCAATGTTAAAATCCTTCCTCCTAACCCAGCTTAATATGCAGAGACAACTTTAAGTAAGCCATTTGAAGGTCGATTTGCCTGAAAATTGTAAACATCGTGACCCTTTTCAACACGTACCTGTCCTTTCCTGTTGACACCGATGATTCCAGCTGTGGCTTCGTGGGGTGCCGTCACAAAAATGGTCTCTCCGCTGATTCGGTTCATATAGATGCAGGTGCCCGTTTCCAGGTCGTACAGATGAATGTAACCATATTTAGTGATTAGAAATACGACGTCCTGTTTGGAACTGATCTGTGTGATGAGAAATATGTTGCATTGCATTGAATTTACATTAGCATTCAAACTTTAGGGTTGCATTTTTTGAGAAAGAAATGTCTCTTATGATCACCATATGTCTGCATGTATTTGATCAAAAACTCTAATATTTTGAAATATTACTACAATCGAAAATTACTTTTCTATGAAAGGAAGGAAGTAATGTCTCATTTAACTGGAAAAGACCAAGAAATCTCATACCTGCATGGCCACGGGAAAGTCATTTTGCGCTTCTGGAGGGAAGAATACATCCACAGCTTTCTTTGGGAATGGCTGGTTGCCAGTCGGTGGTGTCCCCACTTCAATAATATGAAGCTGCAAAGTGAATCCTTTAGTAAATTTCATGTTGTGACATAATACACACACATCTCAAAGTGCTTCAAAAATGATGCAACAGGCGTAAGAGACAAATTAAGTGATCATCAATAATTAGCTCTGTAAAGTAATTAAATAAAGTGAATGTTGTTCAATAATATTAGTACCATGAACATCTGAAACTAAAACTAGCAAGTTACATGACCTCTTCCTCAATAACTGCAGTTAACACCCAAAAAACTGTCCAGACAACTTCCTATTTTTCTTTGTTAGGAAGCAACCATGTTAGGAATACTAGTAAATTTGGTCATTTATGCATCTTTGCGGAGTAAAAATGTTCTAGTTAATGCAATATAGCTCATCTATATGAGCTATTATAGCTCAGCCTATAAAGACAACTGGCAATATACCTTTCCTCCTGCCTGACCCCGCACAGCGAAACAGAAGAGAGTGGATTCTTCGGTGTTCCCCTCCATTTTGAACTGGCCAAAGGCTGCGGCATGACCCTCGATGGGCTGTGACACCTTCCTGTCAACTGAGTACAGCTGCATGGCACCAACAACTCTGTTTTGCTATAACAAAAAAACAGAATAATTGAGAGATTGTGAAAAATGCCTTTGATTTAATATCATACATCTGACTGAAAGAAAAACAAAAGAAATAATTAACTAAAATAATGAAAATAAAATAAAATAAATTACAGAAAAAGATAGAACAAAGAAATCATTAATTAAATCATTTATATGAAAAGGAAATAATGAACACAATAAATAAAGAAAACACTATCTCAAATGTGAGCTTATGTAGGTCTAGAATAGTGTGCATAATTCTAGACCAGAAATCCTGAGTGATTATTTAAAATGATTATGACACCTGAGCAGAAATGCCAATGAGCAGCAGCCACTTCTGCTTGGCATCGGTGCGGTAGTTGATGATTTGACAGCCTGCCAGGCTGGAATGTCTGTCAAACACTTTAACTGGCTGAGAGTCTCCCTCCATGCTCCAATGATAGACAGCGTTATCGGTCACCAGGGCGACCGTGTTAAGAGAGATCCACTTCCAGAAAGTGACATCATCGGTCATGGTGTGGGCTTTCATCTTACTCTTCATCTCGATGTTAAAGATCTGAAGGGTTTTGGCAGCTGAGAGGACAAAGAAGAAATGTCATTGTAGAAAGCATTTGGACTTTTATACACATAAAACAACTGAATTAGATTACAAAGAAATCAGGGTAGAAATATTGTCAGTCATGGCTGGAAGTGCATCAGGCAAGCCCACCATGACAGCTCATTCAGCAGTTAGACAAATGAAGCCAAGCAATCAAAAAGCGAGTGTGGAGAGAATTTGCGAATGGAACAATTTAGACATCTCAAATTAAACACCACAGAATGATTTCATCTTAGCACAAGACTGCACATACATTGTGACTGGCGAAATAATGTGTGTTATGGGAAAGGAAAACTTGGCGGGAACTCACCTGATTAACTTCCAACAGATTATTCATAAAAACAAACACTAATCTATGTGGTAAATTACTTCTTTCAGGTTACAGTTAATCTGATCTTTGTGTACTGATACAATTAAGACAAGGATTGCAGTACAATGCAAAGATTTTTAAAGTCAACATGAAATGTTTTACTTTTGCAATGTGGTTTCGCTGACAGCTTTTGAGGCAGCCATTTGACCAGGATGTGGAGGCTCAGTTAATGTAGCTGCATTAACTACAAGCAAGCTTTGAGGAAGGTTATGCACAACAGTAACCCAAAATTATGCCTAAATATTTGGGACTTGTTAACATTTCCCCAGCCAGAATATTAATGTTTCAAAGAAGTTTTATTTACTTTAGGTTTAATAAAATGTATACAAATAAAAAAACTAGGAAGAGGAATGTGTATTGACTTCAAACAGCTTGCTGGTCACATCTATTTTTTCTGTGCTGGCATTACTATAAGTTGCGATGAAATGGAAGTAGTGTACTAGTGACGGATCTTTTCTTCCACATCCAAGTGAAACAGATTATCGAAAAAGAAAAGCTGAGACGTCGGTGTTACACTAAAAAACGGAATCAGATCTGAATGCAAGCTTTCAAGGACAGGGTTTAGACAGCCTATGATTGGAAAAATCTAGCTTACATCATCAGAAGTCTTATTTTCACAGAAAATATCTAATTCAATCAAGGAATCATTCATACCAAAATCAATGCATTTTGAAAATAAATTGATTTCATGTCGACTTTAATTTTCAGTAGAACTTGTGTGAGATTGCAGGCTGCTGTGAAGCGGATTGCTGCAGAGGTCAGAATTTACACTATGCATCGACGGAAGAAAATGAACATGTTTCAGGCCTGTGTGGATATGATTCCTATAATAAAACCTATCACTCATCACATGGCAAGAGTAGTAGCGTGAGAATTACAGAGTGAGAAAGGGATAGAAGGGATTTAAATGCACATTTAAGATTGTCTCAACATAATAAGAGAGTAGGAAACAGCACTATAGTCCTAAACACCCTAAACAGAAGAAAAACAACAACAGCGTCTTAACATAATAATAAATAGGCCTACATGTCAAGGAGCTGAAATCCTGCTTTTGGACATCCAACTCAATACAGAGTGTTGTTCCAACCTAGCTCTAAACTGAAAGCCTTAATTGGTTCATATGGTTGATATAAACAAATCGGATTTAATAATATTCCAAATTTGGAGAGTCAGTCCTGAAGATCAGCAAATCAGTTTGAAATGCAGTGTGAACAAAAGTCAAAAGCAAAACTGTCTAGATCATTTCAAGGTTAAATATTGCTCAGGAAATGTGCTGGTTGATTCATACAGGATATTGTGAATCCAAAATAGGCTAATAAAATGGTCTGTAGTCACAAACAAGCAATCAATTTTAAGCTAATCTAATTTGAAACGCAACTGACTGTTTTGGCTCTCAAATGCCAGCCATTCACTGCTCTTTTTTTCCTCTACTGAAAAGTGGTTTGATGCTACAAATTAACTTTTTTTCAAGCAGAACGTTTTATTTATTACGCCGTTTTACCAATTAACTTCACTTAATGTATCAGTTACAGTTAATAACATGCTAAGAATTAGAGAGATGACTATGAAATAACCATTTGCACAGCATGACAACTCTCAACTCTACAGAGGCTCTAAGCTTAGTGCTAAAAGCTATTGATATTTATTCATAGCTATAGATATAACATCAACCATGACGCTGATACAGTGTTAGTCACACAATTGCTACCTAAACACAAGCTGCATAGTGATTAAAACCTAATGGACTATGAACTACCACAAAAACCATAAAACTATGAGGCTACCTTTACCCAGGTTCATTCATATGGACTTTTGATGTTAAGATTACATAGTGAGGGTGGAGGAAAGACTCTATATAGCAAGCATTTAAAACATATATAATAATTGAAATTAAACAGAAAAGTACATGTATGCCCAACAATATTTCAGACCCCAGGAAGAGAAACTGGATTACTTATGTCTACAGAAATCAACATGATGTGAAAATTCAAGCTATGAATTTTGTGAAAGTCGAATCCTGTTTAGCCGAATTGGGTTAATTATGTGGTATATTGTTGGCTAAACAGTCTTTATCTATGTAAACATTATCAGAGAGATGCCACGACATGTTTGCTTTCCACACGGCTTGAATTTGCATAGAGCCCAAGTCTGAACTTTGATGCACACCTCTCCTATTTACAACGGCAATATTGATGATTTTCAGACTGCCGTTGTTCTCATAACACATTCATCATTACATCAAAATATTTTAACTTCTAAAGTGTCATGATAATAATGTAAGAGGATGGACAGAAACAATGTGTATGCATATCCTAAAACATTATTTAATAAATTTTCTGGCTTGAATTGGAGGCTCTAGAAACACCTACACAAGGTTAAGCAATGAGGCCAAACAACTCTACATGATGTCCATTTTAGAAACAGGATTATAACTTTCACAAATCATTGTACTAAAATATTAACTCACCGTCTGCATACACATGAGAAAGCAGCAACAAAAAAGGAAACAAAACAAAAAGACAAAGCAATTATGGCTGCATGACAAAAAATACACAACATATCATGTTACTGTAGACTAAGATGTAGACTACAATGAGGAAAATGCAAAAAACATTTGCTCCAGAAATTGTTCTAGTATAATTTAAACTAAAAAGAAACTCTGCGCTAATGAATGAAACTAAGAAAACACTTAAGTTCTAGTTTAAAAAACTATTGGTTTGGATCAGTTCTATGATTCAGTTCAGCTAAAAATACATTAGACATTACAATTAGGTTAATATGGGTATCTGTGGCTTTAATAATCTATATCTCCTACCTTTAAGTGCAATGACTTTGCTCGCAGGGTTCATGATGGCGCTGTCTGCAGAGATGGGCCTGCGGATAGGGGTGTTTGGGTCCGCCATGTCGATGATCACCACCTGTGCCTGTTCGCCAACCTTCTCCCGGATACAGATGAATTTATCCGATTCCATCGTCAGGGTGCTGAACCCGATGTTGGCCGGGTTAATCCCCAAATTTTGGAGCTAGGAAAATACATTTTATTTGGTTAAATTTGAATGAAAACATTATAGACAAAAGGAAATAATACACACACATTATATATATATATATACACTCACCGGCCACTTTATTAGGTACACCTGTCCAACTGCTCGTTAACACTTAATTTCTAAGCAGCCAATCACATGGCGGCAACTCAGTGCATTTAGGCATGTAGACATGGTCAAGACAATCTCCTGCAGTTCAAACCGAGCATCAGTATGGGGAAGAAAGGTGATTTGAGTGACTTTGAACGTGGCATGATTGTTGGTGCCAGAAGGGCTGGTCTGAGTATTTCAGAAACTGCTAATCTACTGGGATTTTCACGCACAACCATCTCTAGGGTTTACAGAGAATGGTCCGAAAAAGAAAAAACATCCAGTGAGCGGCAGTTCTGTGGGCGGAAATGCCTTGTTGATGCCAGAGGTCAGAGGAGAATGGCCAGACTGGTTCGAGCTGATAGAAGGGCAACAGTGACTCAAATAACCACCCGTTACAAACAAGGTGGGCAGAAGAGCATCTCTGAACGCACAGTACGTCGAACTTTGAGGCAGATGGGCTACAGCAGCAGAAGACCACACCGGGTGCCACTCCTTTCAGCTAAGAACAGGAAACTGAGGCTACAATTTGCACAAGCTCATCGAAATTGGACAATAGAAGATTGGAAAAACGTTGCCTGGTCTGATGAGTCTCGATTTCTGCTGCGACATTCGGATGGTAGGGTCAGAATTTGGCGTCTACAACATGAAAGCATGGATCCATCCTGCCTTGTATCAACGGTTCAGGCTGGTGGTGGTGGTGTCATGGTGTGGGGAATATTTTCTTGGCACTCTTTGGGCCCCTTGGTACCAATTGAGCATCGTTGCAACGCCACAGCCTACCTGAGTATTGTTGCTGACCATGTCCATCCCTTTATGACCACAATGTACCCAACTTCTGATGGCTACTTTCAGCAGGATAATGCGCCATGTCATAAAGCTGGAATCATCTCAGACTGGTTTCTTGAACATGACAATGAGTTCGCTGTACTCAAATGGCCTCCACAGTCACCAGATCTCAATCCAATAGAGCATCTTTGGAATGTGGTGGAACGGGAGATTCGCATCATGGATGTGCAGCCGACAAATCTGCGGCAACTGTGTGATGCCATCATGTCAATATGGACCAAACTCCCTGAGGAATGCTTCCAGCACCTTGTTGAATCTATGCCACGAAGAATTGAGGCAGTTCTGAAGGCAAAAGGGGGTCCAACCCGTTACTAGCATGGGGTACCTAATAAAGTGGCCGGTGAGTGTATATATATATAAAAATTGTGATTAGTGATTACAATTCCCATTTTAAAAGTGTATACAAACAAGAACATGTCCTTTTTAAGAGCCATGCATGAAATCATCACACATTATATTATATCATGTTTCACTCTGACCCTGTGAATTATTATAAGAATTGATCTTAAAGGAAAAATCAATGACCTTGTACCCTACACTACTGATTGAAATGGAATCAAGGCATAATTTACAAGGGGCACAACCACACCAAAGTCACAACAATGAACTTTGTTCCAAATGTAAAAGTGCTTTTGTAATCACAACATTTCAGCAGTAGTGGTGTCTTTTGTAGCTTATATGAGATACTTTTTCATACACAAAAAAAGGCATAGGACCAACAAAACCTCCCTTACCTTACCTCCCATTTTGAATTAATTTATAATTTACAGAGAAAAACAGTAAAGGGACAGAAGTCCCTTCATTTATTGGAAAATTGTGAATCGCAAGAGTCAATAACAGGCTAACCTTTTTTACAAGCACACAGCTACGCATCTGGAAAGATCAGAGGAGGAGAGACAAAAACACTTCAATTATTTAATAGGGCGCTTGAACATCCACAGTTTCCCTCAATTACCTCAGATACAAAAACAACAGGTCAGACTTTTTCTCGGCACAAGCCACTCAACAGATAAAGCAAGACGACATCTAATAAC
Source organism: Semotilus atromaculatus (assembly GCA_031834385.1). Classification (NCBI taxonomy): domain Eukaryota; kingdom Metazoa; phylum Chordata; class Actinopteri; order Cypriniformes; family Leuciscidae; genus Semotilus; species Semotilus atromaculatus. The sequence goes on from JAULUF010000003.1 coordinate 4,840,522, forward strand.
ATCGAACACTGGCATATCTACAGACACCAAATAAATCATAATAGTTAAGGTTAAGTAATCACGTTTTAATTTCAGCTTTTAAAGGCTTGTGGCCAAAGGTTTTAATTTGATCAGCTATCAAGTGATTAATATCAGTGGCATCTCTACCCAATAACTTTTCCAGTAGGGTCACATAGATAACATACCAGGTAATACTCAATATCGATAAGGAACTCATATCCGCTAACGAAGCATGTTTCAAAGAGGGTTTCAAGCTATTAAAGAGACACTAGCTCAGGTCTTACCTAATAGAACTAAACCAACCATGACGAGACTCAGGTATCAGTCAATTAGAGACAAAAATAACAAGTCAGTGGGACGCCAGCTTAGCAGCCCCACACCAGCTGTCTTAGAAGTCTGAGTCACCAAAGGCTCGGTCAGAAAGACTGACCCTGAGATCGATGGAGAATAAGATCTGCACTTGCACACAGAGAAGCAGTGTGATCTGCACACTAATAAATGCTGATCTTTTCTTGTAAATTAGTCTAATTCTAACTTGTCTGTCTTTGACAGCATGATTCACACCATGTGACTAAGCACCACATGTAAACGAGAAAATGCAGACATCAAATCTGAACAGACTTACGTTTGAAATGGGTTCAGAGAGGAGCAGAGGAGGATGATTTAGTGTAGGAGACATCTTGACTTCAGGCATTTTCAACTAAACTGACAGCTGCTTCTGAAACGACTCTTCTAATACCAAGTCAGATGGCCAAAAAGGTGAAGTTGTAACTATTTCTGATGAGCAGCCAAAACCCACCCTTGGTTTTTATCAGCCGCCAGACAGATCTCGAATACCAGTAAGCTCAAAACAGAGGTGGCAGTTGAGCTTGAGACACAGACGTATGGCCAATCACGATTCTAATGCTCGAAACCGTGCACCAGCTGCCGGCACACTGAATTACGGAGATCACAGCTGACAGCTGGACACACAGGGATGAGAATCCGTGGTCTTATGTAACATCACTTACAGCATTCAACGAAAAACTATGACACAAATGAACCGTGACGCTGTACAGGAGGAGAGACCTCTGTGACATTAACAAAGCTTTCAATGGTTGCTGTTTAGCAGTTATTTGCCAATAGTACCGCTATGCTCCCAAGACTATTTGTTTGTCTAAAATCCACTTATGATTTTGCTTTGCATTTTGGACTGATAACAGTCTCAAAGAGCATAACTGAATTAAAAATCCAAGGACAAATCGAAAGTACAAGGACAAATTTTAAGGATAAATTTGTCAGATGTTATTATTAATGCAATATTATTTACATAAAGTTATGCGACTACAAAGTTTATTACAAGGTTTCGGAAAACTTGGAATATAGCCCAGTGCATGATTTGTTTGAACTACACTTAAGGTGCTTTTATGATCATATTCCAAGTACTTTTTGGAGCTTTGACAGCCCCTTATCCCAACCCACTTTTGAATTAAATGAAAGAAAAAAAAAAAAGAAGAAAAAAAAAAGAGTGAACCTAAACCAGAACTTCTCCTTTTGTGTTCTACAGAAGAACGTCATAGGGGTTTAAAATCATGAGGGTGAGTAAACAATGACATTTTCCATTTTTGGCTGACCAAACCCAAATTACAAGGGCCTTGGATATAAAAAAAATATAAAAACTAATAATAATAAACCTTACTGACTGATAATTATGGTGAAGGGCAGCAAGACTTGTAGTTTTGTTCTTAAGTTGCTAAATACTAAATTACTAAACTAAGTAAATAAATTTGAACAATTACTAGAGTCAGTTGCTTTTAGCCAGCAATGAAATGCTGTATCTGTCTCATGCTGCAGTTCTTATGCCTAACCAAAGAACAGGAAGGAACAGGAAATACATTTTCTAGGAAGAGCTCAACGGAATTAGCAGCAACATTTATCAATGGGTAACGGACGCCGACACACCCGAAGCAACACCCACATTCCTTTGTCATGTGGCACAGAAAGCCACATCATCACTAGCTAAGCAAGAATTATGAAATGAAAAAAATGAAGTAAAAATAAAACAAAATAATATATATTTTTTAAATATATTAAATAAGCCATATTCATGGCAGTTAAAAATTAGGTACAAATTATTATTACATTATTTTAAAAAGGAGATAAGGGATAACCAGAATGAATTTACATGCAAAAATAATAAAATTAAACAATTGTAAATACAAAAAATTGCTACTGAGAGAACTGTAGCCTGCTCACGAACATTTCTGTGACCTTTCTTACTGCATCTCAAAGATGACATCACACATGATGACATCACTGCTGTGCTGAGCAGGCGGTGCTGATTGGCTGAGGGGAAACTCTGCCATTCCAAGCTCTCATAACCCAATGAGAGACTGTGAAGCAAACATAAGTGAAAGAGCACTCTCTGCTGTAGCGTCGGCCTTAGGCCAAGTGTGATTCATCCACAGCGTGTACCTGCTGTTTGCTTCAGTGTCGTCACAGACATGCCCAGAAACGAACCCTCTTTCCCATTAGGTAGTTTTTCACTCTACAGCCTCCAAGAACATGCTGCGTAGCTGGAGAAACGGCTAGGCCTATTCGAAAGTAGCTGGCCAGTCTCTTCCACAGAAATCTCTAATCTGTGCAAAGGGATGCGATATTGATTTTATCCTGGCAAGGAATTCAAATCAATAATTGCAAGGTGGTACAAGGAAAGCTGCTCTTTTTGTACCAGAAATATCAGTTCAAAGAAAGATATTGAAGGTGACTATTAATTTTAAAACATATTAAGTCAGAAATGCACAGGATCTGATATGCACTACAAGTCAAAAGTTTGGACATGCATACTCATTGTTTATTAATTCCTAGAATAACAGACTATTCTTTGATCTTGTATCCAACTTGACAATGAAAAATAAATCATTTAAAGAATTTGAGCATAAACTTTTCAAATGATTAGATGAAGTTTCAATCAAGTGTGTCCAAACTTCTCAGTGGTAGTGTACAATTTGTACAGCATGGTAAACTCAAAAAGTTGGCAATGACATGTGTTCATTGACATAGACAGACACGGTAGCAAACCAAATGGAATTATCAAGCGTTTTTTTTTAAAGCATTGACAATCTCTCCCCTCTCTGCTGGTGTATAATTGACTTCCCATTTTAGACTGTTTATTTTACAGTGGTTAGATAAAGATCAGTACTGTGAACTTTACCAGTGAGTTAGCAAACTAAAGACAACATACGAGAGATGATGGTATGAACAACAGATGAAGAAAGAGACAGACGTTAGCCGAATCATGCTTCCTAAGAAAGCTTGTATCAAAAATGTGTATTAGTATTTTTCTTAACATGGGAGAACTTAATCAGATAAGTTTGAGCATAAAAGCTGAGGGTACTAGTTCTTTGCGAATCGCCCTTTGCTTTTTTGCCAAATCATTTGTCTTGTTGAATTGACGTCAGTTCCGATATTATTTCTTATGTTTTGGCCAATTTATTTAACAATATATTTGGCCAAAGTAACATGGCAAGTGTGCATGCAGCTACACCTACATTGAGCTGACTTGCATAACATGGTCCCATTAGGACATTAAACTTGCCTCCCTGCTGGCACTTTCAGTGGCCACCAATGTGGCATTCCACATTAAACCTTAAGAACCACAGACACTTGACTTGACAAGGTTAACTTGAGCGGTTGCTCTGTTATGCTGACCTAGAGTACTTTTAAAGTGTTCGTGCTTTTAGCACATTTTGATGTCAGAGCTTTGCTTTCACAAATCTGGGCAAGTGAGAGAAATGTGTAAAACTTGAAGTGTCAATAGCTTCTTTGGGTTTGAGCAGATAAATTCAGCACACCATTTAAAATCAAGCTGTCAGCACATTGTTTTCTCCAACCTTCTGTGCTCATTTAACCCCTTTCCTTCACCGTCCAGGGAAATATGGCACCTTGCTCAGCACAAACCCCTTGTGCCTTATGATAGTAGGAGGCTCGGGGAAGGATACACAATATGCTGAGGCTTGCACAACACTGCCATCGTCCTCCATAACAGGAAGCTGGGACCCATTGTGTAGAAAGCTAAATCAACATATTAAGAGCTGTGACCATATGACCAAAGGTGACATGTGACCAGCCTAGCAAGTTCAGTGTGGACAGCAGAGCGGGAAATGAACGGGAAAGGGAATAGAAGGAATGAATCCTCTCCGCAATGAAATCAGAGTTCAGCCAGTGCTGAGCAGTTCAAAATGGATAATGAATGTCCAGCTACATGAGACAGTCATGTGTGATCAGCAGGCTACAGTTCAAAGATCAAATGCATTCACAAGGCTTTAAGATAAAGTATTAAACAGCATCACATAAAACACAAAATCCATCTGAAGAGCACCTGACTTGCCCCCGTATAATGCTTATGTTACTCTTAAAACACAAGTAATTTACTCAAGTGACCGGCATTAAAATCAATGCACTACAGGTTATGAGAAACAACTAGGCTAACTTTCTGGACTGCACTGATAAGCAGTGCTAATGTGCACAGCCATGCATTCAGCATTAAATGAATTAAGGATTTTATACATTGCATTTGATTGAAACAGTCATTGCCTGGATTTTAGTTTGCATTGCTTAGGTAAGGCAATTGCAAAGAGATAAGTCTAAGAACATCTAACATTTAGACCCAACGCCCTTGTATACATTAAATCATCTGGTAAACTAAGTTTGCAGTTAAACTGCAGGTCTTGAAGCCCAATTCCAATTTGTTGCCTATATCCGATTTTTTTGAAGACCAGCTTACATCTTTTAAAAGTGACCCATATCCGATATCTGCATTTACACTACACACATGGCGAAACAACCCAAGGAAGACATGCTGACCCGAAAAAGCTTAGGCTAGAAAGTAAGTAAAAACAGCTAAATTTGCAATGGACGCAGACGAAATGATAATACAAGCTTTTGCTTTCCGCACCATCTTAAAAGGTTGGCAAAAGATTGGTCACTTAAGTTAAGGCAAAGAAAAAAGAAAAAGAGGAGAGCCCTTGTTGCAGCCTGAGCATTGAAAAGAGTCATGTGATCGCAGTTGGGGTCCACCTGATGTACGACTCATATTCATATCAGATTGATTTCCACATATGAACAAAGCTTGAAGCCGATCAGAGGACATCAGAATCCATGTGCTTTTTCCTGCTTACTATTGGTCATATCCGATCCGTGCCACATTGGAGGAACATTTTTTGGGGAATTGGGTCACTTGGACCATGTAATCTAAATGAGGCCTCAATGATTTATGCGGAAAAATTCAGTTTTGGTGACTAAACAATAGACATCAGTTCTGAAAACATTAACATACCAATCATTATACTATTAATTTGGCATCTAAAAGCTGTACCTCAGATTTCAGCAAACCGAAATAAGCAGCTCTACGATTCGGACTACATGAGCATGTTTTGTCTCTAAGAAACTGATCCTATTCCTACTAAATCTTGATGTATTTGTACCATTTGCTGGCACTTCACTGGAAAAGTGCTGTTCCACATTTGCATTTCATGAAGTGAAAATACCACCTGAGGACTTCAGGCTCTTTTTGGTCCATTATGCTCTTTGGATTTTTTTTTTACTGCTCACCTTGCGATCAATATCCCAAAATCGGACAAAAATTTACAGGACTTACAGAATGGCACGCATTTCAATCTGTCAGCCCGGAATCAAAATCCTGTTTGGTGCCAGTTGGATACTACAATTGCATTTGAGAATTCAAAAAATAAAAATAAAAAATAAAACGGCCAATAGCCAAAGTTTGCCACATTAATGACATCTAATCGGGTGGTTTTCATCCAAAATAAGCGGTGATGTGGACCAGACTTACACAAAACTATGACAAATGACACTCAATGAGACCGTTACAGGCCTGAAACTGTACAAATGTGATGTTAAACAATATCTAATTGATCTAGCAGTACTGGGGACTGTAGGTCATAATATGACCTATGTCAAGGACACCGAAACAACAATACATATTTAAAAAATATATATACCAAAATTAAGTACACCCAAAACGAGACAATGGGGTAAGTTGCATTACAAGTATAATTGGTGACCAAAATGAGTTAGCCTACACCAATTCATTAACTGACTGAGAGCCTCAACTGAGATAAAATAAACTGATAAGAAGTGACAGAAAAGCAATGTATGAGTTCATTACAAATAATGAATGGTTGCAGGGGCATCATGGGACCACACATAAGTCTATAGGTGGGGCATTTAACACCTGCTACCAGGTAATCTCGACACCACAAACAAAAACCTTCTTATTACATTATAATAGGCCAGGGAACCGTGTATAAAACAAGACGGAATCTCTTCGATCATATACGGTGATTCATTTCAACAAAGAAGAGTCTGTTTATTCTAAGTTTTCCTCGGTATATATATTTTTTATATATACACACACGGACACAACCAGAGGCCAAGACAGTTGACTAGTGTAAATAAGCCCTGTGACAGCAAATCTCAATATATTCTCAATACAATCACTTTAATCTTCCTGCCATAAATAATTTCCAAGCTACGTTATAGTTTCAATAACGTTACACTACGTTACATTCGAATATTAGCCAAACCCCCTCTGAATGTTCGAAGAATTATGACCAAAAAGGCTGTCTGGGAAGGCAGATCACTAGATTGATTGTGTGTGTGTGTGTGTGTGTGTGTGTGTGTCTCACAACCAGTATTTAATATTCAGCTGGATAACACCGACCGTAGCTAAGCTAACTCCCCTGCTACTTACTACAGCTACTGGTGGGAGGTCATATTCATCAGGGAATGGGTTACTACGTCTCTTTATTTTTTTTAAAACACACTGACGTTTTCACTACAATCGAATAATAAAATAAATTAGGCCCTCGTTTTAAGATGTTTCAAAGTCCTTACCTGCAGGTGCTCCTGGAATCTGATGGGCAGGATTTGAGCCATGATGATGGTGGTTTCTCTTCGCTTCCCTCTCTAATTCCTGCTATTATTTCTGCCTAATCTAAACTAATCCAGAGCCGAGAATGAATGGAGGTGGTCTTGTGTATTTTGGGGGGGCAGATGAACCGGGAATGTGTTAGGTTTCTCTAATCGCCCGTTGAATGTAAATGAGGCGCTACAACTCCAGAATGTCAACCGCCGCTGAGAGGAACTCTAAAAACCTGCAATGGCGGCGGAACCCGTCCGGTGGAGAAACGCACCGGAAAGAGACGTAGATCTCAATGGAGGCGGAGGGATACGAGCACTGCGGAGAAGAGGGGTTTTAGTTTGTTTGACAATAAAATGTTTGTAAGATACCCGTAGGGATATTGTAAATGTGTTATAAGTATTTTTCTTAACATGGGATAACTTAATCAGATAAGTTTGAGCGCAAAGGCTGAGGGTACTAGTTCTTTGCGAATCGCCCTTTGCTTTTTTGCCACATCATTCGTCCTCGTGAATTGACGTCAGTTCCGATATTATTTCTTATGTTTTATTTGTATGTTACAGGCAGGGGCGTTTTTAGGCTTTCATCAGTACTGGGGAACGGTAGCCTACTTAAAGTGCTTTCGTGTATTTAGTAATGTTTTGATAGTCTTTTGGTAGGAAAATGCAATGAATTTAATAAAGACATTCTTCATCGCAGGCCATTTAACAGAATGATTAATTTGCAGGTTTGTAAATAAATCGCTATTTCTGCTGTTCTTTGTGTTCTTCAACGTAAGTTATCTAATTTTTTGCTGAGTGAAAACCCACTCCGAACGATTCAGTTTACGAGATATGGCCGAATCGTTCTGTTTGCCAAACGATTTGACCAATTTATAGAAAAGAACCGACTCAAGAGAATGATTCATTTCATTTGCTAATCGGGTGGCGCTAGTTTTTGGATTGTTTTATGTACTTGACTGCCAAAATTATATTTATTATTTGTATTATGTGCATTTGTTTTTGCAAGTGTAAGCAGATACAACCAGCATATTCGTTCAAGTACTGAATCATTTAATTGAAAAATTAACGCATTAAATATATAATCACACTCAATTGTTCATTAATCTACCATAAATTTGCATAGAAAATGTGCAATTATAAATCTTTGTAATTCCAGAAAGTGGATTGGTGCAGTAGAAAACACGTTAATACGATATTAAGGAGTGTAATGCGATATAACTAATGAAGCACAAATAATTATGAACAATGCAGTTACTGCAAACGGTTTTCCCAAGCACCTGGTGCATATTGGATGCACACTACTGTAGTGTGTACCAGACAAGGGTGTGGGAAAAAAATAAATTAATTTGTTGGTCAATTCCTTTCGAGTCTGTAATGGTGGGGCTGGGTCTGATAGCCATGAATTATAGTCATTTCCTCTTAAACTTGGTCAGAGTTTGTGAAGTTAGCTCCGCTCACAGGAAGGTGTGGCTAGCATAGTGAACTTGTTGATCCGAGTTGTGAAAACACATCTGTACTACTTGTGTGTCCATGTAAAATTCCATACAGCACAAAATAAAGCAGCACTGCTTGAGAAAATGAGCTTAAAATAACTAAGTACTAAAAAACCAATACTGCAGTTTTATGCTATTTAGAAAACAAGTTAAAGATATTGTACACCTAGACCTTGCTGCCTGTTCCCTGCATAAAGACAGAATTAAATTCAATTTCGTACTGCCACCTAGTGTTTTTCTAACAAAACTACAAAAACAACAGTTACATCAAATAACCAAAACCATTTTATATTACTTGAAAATGTTTTTAATGTTATCCATAATTTAAGTGGTCTAAGCAATACATAATACTTAACTGTGAATAAATAAAACATTGGTCACTGAAACTATGACAAAACAAAAACATGATTTAAAGTGTTATTAAATTATCCCATATAACATAAATACAGCACATATTTCATTACCATTAAAATTGAAATACTTGAAATATTCCTAATCCAATATGTACGAAGTTTACCTTATACAAGTTCTATTACAAATAATCTAAAGTGCAAACAGTTACTGTTATCTTTCTTTAAAAAATAGACCAGTCACAAATTCAAAAAAAACAGTGACAGAACTACAAAAATACACTTTTAAAAAATTTGGTCAGTCATCTTAGTGGTAACTTCAAAAAACACTTTTCAATGGAACACCCCTCACATTGACACCAATGAACATACTGTAGTAACAGTGGTCACTAAAGCTGGTGTACAAAGTTGGAAGGGCTGCCCCAGTAGCCATGCTTGCTGCGGTAACCCTGTTGGACCCAGCTGTGCGGTTTAAAGGAATGGTTGGGTCTGCAAGGGGGGCGGATCATGTAGTGTGGCCGCTGAGGGTAATGCCCTTTTCCTGGGCTGAATTTCTTTCTTTGTAGAGGATTCCATACTGGGGCACTGGCATATACAAGCTTTACAAAAGAAAGAGATGACAAGAAATTGATAGAAACAATGGTTACATACATGTGCATTATATTTCACTGATAAAAGTGAAATTTCCCTTCAAAAGACTACTACAATTGTACAATTCATCCAAATAGCTCCATTTTTAACTAAATGTACAGACAAACTTGGTAAACATTTGTATTATTTTTTATTAAATTTTTTCCAAAATCATTCAGCTCTAATATTTGCCACAAAGTGGTGAGCCATGATGACCAATCTTTGCTTGCCAAGGCTAAGATCCTCCCTTTATACCCAAACACGATATCCTTACCCATTACCAATTCACCTGCTTATGACATTCAAAAACAGTTTAACTTGGGATATTCTATAAGCTTTTCACTTTTATTTAGAATCTGACCCAACTTTTTTTTTGGAGTGTGTTGCAGCCATCAAAATGTGTTTAAAATAGTAAGAAATGTTCTTGAGCACCAAATTTGTTCCAATACAGTTAGGACATTGTACCTGGTATGGAGAGTGGTTGTAGAGCGGTGGGTTGTACTGGAGCTCTCTGCAGGTGGTGTCCTCATCTGAGGAAGATCCAGAGTGGTAATCCGACGTGACCCTCTCCACAGCGCTCGTCACTTTCTTAGTTACATCCTCTTTATCATCATCGTCATCACTTGAGAAGGTGGCCACAGTGAAACCATGATTCCTCTCGCCATACCTGCAGGCATTTCAGAAGTAAAGATTTATTTCATATTTGAGCAACATACAGTACAGTCGTAAACAAGTAGAAAAACTCACCTACAGCACACCTCTCCAGGGTCGACCCAAAGCGTGAGTTCCTTAGGCAGACCAAGGTCTTTATACTGCACTCCACTCTCAGCACATGCTCTGAGCAATTCAGCATCCTCTTTATGGAAGCGGTTCACTCTGATGCACCTGCACAAGATACATTTACAGCTCATTTTAACAGGTGAAGCATCACATGCATCCTGAACTTCTGACTGGATGTGAATCTAAAGAACATGGGAACTAGGATGTCACAGCGCAGTACTGCTTATCAGACTGCTGTACCTGAATGCTTGGCCCTTGCTGGGGTTGTCTGGATACCAATGACCCTTGTACTTCTCCTGTAGTGCTACAGTTAACCGCTCCACAAACAGGTCCAACTTGACTGCTTCCAACTTCTCAGCCTTCTTTATCAACCGCTTCAAGAAAAACACCACCGCTGCTATTTCTTTCTTCATCGTTAGCTGTTCAGCTGAAATTCAGGTCCAACTTCTGTGAATGTAAATACAGACTTGATTAAATATTAAATAAATACCACAGTAAAAATATGTTTAAAAAAAATAAATAAAAAATAATGAATAGTAATAATAATAATGCCAAAAAAATATTTTTCTATTTAGCAAGGATGCATTACATTGACAGTACAGACATTTCTAATGTTACAAAAGATTTCCACGTCAAATAAATGCTGCTCTTCTGATCATTATTCATCAAAGCAACCCAAAAAAAAGTGTTACAATTTCCACAAAAATATTAAGCAGCACAGCTATTTCCATCATTGATAAATGTTTCTTGAGCACCGAATCAGCATATTAGAATGATTTCTGAAGGATCATGTGACACTGAAGACTGGAGTAATGATGCTGAAAATTCACAAGAATAAATGACAGATAAAAATATATGAAAAGATAAAATTTATTTTAAATGATAATATTTGACATTAATACTATTTTACCAGATTTTTTGATCAAATAAATGCAGCCATATCTCTTTTCAAAAACGTTTTTTTTTTTATCTTACGACCCCCATCTTTTGAATATTAATGTAATGTTGTATTTATTACATAACTAGAAAAAAATGGTTGCACTCCAAATTGATAAGAAATCATTTTTTATTTATTAAATGATTAATTAAATAAAACATTTAAATAATCAACACAAACATTTTTAGTATTATTATTACTACTAATAATAATAAATAACACAAAATATTTGGAAAAAAAATGTATTCATGAATACTTGAAAAAATACTTCCAATAACTGTTAGGTCAGGTTTCTTTCTAAACCATCAATCCATCAACATCAATCTACGCATGTACCAGAAACATAAGCTCCTAAGATGTTGGCTGTCTATGAACACTACCCTAGAGAGAGAGCGATTAACACAAAGCTGTGCGCTCAGACGGCGGGACAGAACAGCAGGATGGCGCGCTAATACATCACGAACGTTTGAAAAACAAGACCGTGATAGAAATGACCATTCGATTCACCTCAATCTTAATTTTTAGACTGCGTTACAATTTTATAATTATTATATACTTTTAAATTCCCGAGTTGTAGTTAAATTTACCAAATATTGTCTATAGAAAACCAAACGTCATATTAAAAACCTATAAATTTCTTAATCAGTCTCGAATAGCCTATATATATATAAATATATATATAAGTTACCATTAAAAATTGTATTTTAAAATACTAATAGAAAAACTTGTTTTACCGGTAGTTTCTCAACTGGACTTCAATAAGTAACAAGAGCTAACGGCAGCGATCTTATTTAAATGTCATATTAAAACTATACTCCTTTTCCATTTTTAATAAATATTGAAATAATTATTACAAACTGAATCCAGCTAACGTTAACTGTAGCCTAGCCGAGGTTAACGTGGCCTCGATTCCATTTTTAGTTGGATTTTCTGTCATTTTCCTTTAAAAGCATTCATTTCATATTATTGTATGTAATATTTGGAGCTTATAAACATTTTACTTTTATGCGAGTTCGCTACATCACAACAAACAGATATACTGACCGTGTTTTCCTTTCATCCACATGTGGTCAACTCCTGCAGCCCGCCTGGCGCACAACACACTTCCAGATCATCTACTCCGCGCGAATTCGGGTGACGTGACTTTGTCTTGTGCGCATGCTTACAGGAAATGATTCATGAGTCGATTCTTTTGATTCAAGATATGAATGATTCATTGATTGTCAGAGTGTGAAGAAGAGCTGAGCAGCACCCACATAAATGGATGCATGCAGGGTGGAAGTTTCTTTTCTTTTTCTTTTTTTTTAACCAATCGAACAAAGTAATCAAATGAATTAAAATAAGTATACCATATTTCATATTTTTTTTGCGAACAGATATGATCAAGTAAAGGCTGCTGTCCTGTCACATATGACAATGAGAACTCTAGGCAGTTTTATAAATTGGACAATGGCACCATCTAGCTTGCAAAGTGGTACTTGATGAACTGACTTGAGACAGGATCTCTGTGTTGTGAAAAATGGACCTAATATCCACTCAGAATGACTATTGTTACCTTTAATTTCATGTTGTCAGAAGGGAAATATAGGCCTATCTATATCAGGGTATCCACTGCATTCTCACCTCACTTCATACACGTCATTATCACAAGGACAGAATAATATTGCATCCTGAATTGCAAGGAATTTACTAGAACTAAAAACAGAATGCAGGGCTTTGTGTAGCTATAGGGGTTATTGGATTAAAAGAAAATGGAAATGGAAAAAAGAACGGTGGTTCTGCGCTTCATGGATTTTCAGACATGTGGCAGGTTAAATTTTGTGATTTCACTGAGAACTTGCTAAAACGTGATTAAAAACTTGCTCCACCCCAGATAAAATCAGATCGACCAATATTGCTTGAGAATTAAAAATAAAAATAAATAAATGACACAAATCATGGTTTTAAACTGTATTTGCACAAGCTGTACATGACTCACTGGAATAATATGCTAGAATAATCCGTATTGTGGACGTGACTGTTAGCTGGATGATGATCACTCAGGACTGAATACAGCGCCTCAGTCTTCAGTTCAGAGTGCAGGATGAGCTCAGATGGGACACTGACCTCTACAGGCTGTTGACAGGAACTCCATGGACAACCTTTAGAAGAGATTATTGATGCAAAAAAAATCAAAAACGTGATCTTTACATAACTGATTTATCCATGATTTGTTTCTGTTCATTAATGAGCACAGTGTATTATTAGTTTCCAGTTTCACTGTGAAACATTCAGTGTCACTTGATTTGTAGATACAGCTGATATTGACTGACTTTCCTCGATGAACAGTCTGAACTGAGGTGCCACTGAATTCTGGATGTACAGCTATAACTGAAAATACAGGGGACCCAATACAAATTAAGTTTTTATTGGATTATTAAAGATTACCTGTTTACTCTCATCGTTGTCTTCTTGTGTATCACAACCTGATCGTTTCAGATACAAGTTTTGACATTTGCATTAAGTGCATTAAAGGCGATAGGCCTACATATATAATTTGAAAAATCATCATCATGAAAAATCATATGTGATATAAAGAATTAGGATTGTTTTTTAACTCCGCATCATCAAATTAGGTAATATTAGGCCTTTTTTTTTTTTTTTTTTGCAAATCCGCAGAAATTCTTCCAGGGAACAATCAAAATGCTCTTTTTTCAAGATGTAGAGTATTTACAAGAAAATCTGATTTGTGATTTCTACTTAATTTTACGTTTAAATGTTACTTGTCATATCTTTGTATATTTTTTTTTATTTACGAGCATTTTCTTATTGAAAATTGTTTCAACGTAAAAATTTCAATTACGTCTGAACCAAATATTTGAGACTCTCTGAACATGGATATGGAAAATTACTCTTTAATTTGTGTTTGTCTGTAAGATTTCACTTATATCATTAATCTGGAGTAAAACCAAGAGAATGTTAACTCAGATTTAAATGAATAAGAACAGACACTATATTTTGGAGATCAAATATTAAGCTCACTGAAACGCTCACACACGACTGTGATAATCAGTATGGGTAGAACCAGCAGCACACAAGTCAGAGCCATCCATAATTGTATACCTATAAAAGAGGGACACTGAGCAGAATTACATAACACAATGATTGCATTAATTATTTTTTACAGAACTCGTGCAAATATTTGCATGAGACACACTACTAGGGTATTTATTGCTACGTGCTGTAAATATATATTTTTAATACCTCTGTTCTCATTACAGTCAGGAGTAGACAGGTGGAGAATCATTGGTTGGCTCAGGGATGAGTGATTTACCCAACAAAAGTAGTTTGTACAGTCAGATACATTCAAATATGAATGGAGGGTGAATGATCCGTCTGGGTTGGTTTTCTTAATGTTGTATGTGAGGGTGACGTTCTGAAATCCTCCATTTCTCCTCCACACCTGCTCTAGAGCAGAAGGGTAAAACCCCTCAGAGAGGCAAAGAATCGTGTGAAATCCATCTGATGCTTTTACATGTGACACAGACACATTGGGGTGTGCTATAGTAAATATACAAGTTATTAGTAAAAAGCTCATGTATTAGGAGTAGATATTTGTCACATTGTATGATATACACTCAAGTCACTATGATTTCTGATTGTACTCACAATAAACTTACCAATCACTTGAACAAATGTTCTTTCTTCAACCAAAAGCACAATAGGAGGTGGTATGGTTCTTGTCACAACACATGAGTAATTGCCAGTATCATTTATCTGCAGATTTGATACCTCAAATGATATTTCCTCAGTCTTTGGAATCCAAATAATTTTAACGTGATCTTTACATGACTGATTTGTCCATGAGTTGTTTACATTCATTAGTGAGCACAGAATATTATTAGTTTCCAGTTTCACTGTGAAACATTCAGTGTCACTTGATTTGTAGATACAGCTGATATTGACTGACTTTCCTCGATGAACAGTCTGAACTGAGGTGCCACTGAATTCTGGATGTACAGCTATAACTGAAAAATACAGGGCACCCAATACAAATTAAGTTTTTTATTTGAAGTCATATTAAAAAAAAAAGTAGGGGCCTTTTTTTTGTCATTGTTGCATCACAGTATGAAGATTCAATTCAGTGAATTTTCATATTTTGAACAGAATTGTATAATCACCAGAAAACAAGGACAGCAGCATCAGCGCACATGTGGCCGCAGAGTTACACTTTGATGATATCTATTAAGAACAAACACATACAGTGATACATATTACAAATATATTTTTTGTTTTGTTTTTTCTGCAATAATGACTGGCTGACTGTAAATGCTTATGTGTTTAGTTAAAAAAAAACATGAAATGTTGATTTGAACTGAAATTACTTTGTTAAATGAGAGGATACAAAATACATAAAACTATAGGAGACCACTTGCCAAGCGCAACTGTATGCAGCATTGTTCCCCAAATATATTTATAATTCAACAATTGACCAATCAGATTCAAGAATTCATTTACAAGCAGCTAGTCTTCCCACAAAGTGATACATTTCAAGACTACAAATATCACATTCACAAAACGGACCAAAACTGTATATAATTGTACAAAAAAAAAACGTCAGAAAGCAAAGCTGATTTATGAAAAAATATCTATAATTTTTTTAAATATACACTACTGGTCAAAAGTTTTAGATCAGTAAGATTTTTTATGTTTTTAAATGAAGTCTCTTCTGCTCACCAAGGCTGCAATTATTTGATAAAAAAAATAATAAAAAAACAGTAATATTGTGAAATATTATTACAATTTAAAACAGCGGTTTTCTATGTGAATATATAAGTGTAATTTATTCCTGTGATCAAAGCTGAATTTACAGCATAATTACTCCAGTCTTCAGTGTCACATTTTTTAAATTATTATAATATGAAATTATTATAATATGATGCTCAAGAAACATACTTTTATTCATCAAGGATGAGTTAAATTGATCAAAAGTTACAGTAAAGACATTTATAATGTTAGAAAAGATTATATTTTAAATAAATGCTGTTCTTTTGAACTTTCTATTCATCAAAGAATCCTGAAATAAAAATGTAAAAAACAATTTTCAACATGGATAATAATCATAAATGTTTCTTGAGCATCATATTATAATAATTTCATATTATAATAATTTAAAAAATGTGACACTGAAGACTGGAGTAATGATGCTGTAAATTCAGCTTTGATCACAGGAATAAATTACACTTCACTATATATTCACATAGAAAACCGCTGTTTTAAATTGTAATAATATTTCACAATATTACAATCACAATTTCACAATATTTTTTATCAAATAATTGCAGCCTTGGTGAGCAGAAGAGACTTCATTTAAAAACATAAAAAATCTTACTGATCTAAAACTTTTGACCGGTAGTGTATATATATATATATCTATTATAGTAAAATAAAACTACCATATTCTCACCATTTCATATTTCAAAAACTGCATCCTCTTTTGGATTTTTGCATGGGACTCGCTGACTGTTTTATCTCCTGATGGTGCAAATGAAGAAGTGATCTTGGTCTGAGGTGGCGACGCTATTTATGTCAAGTCAGAATCAACCTTCTCCAATCCGATTGAGGCAATCTGGGCGTACTTAATTTGTAGACTAAAAGAAAATAAACTAAAGTTTTTTTTGTATAAAAAAATCTGTAATTTAAGTCATGACAATCAAGAGCACTATGAGATTCTCAAGCAGTTATTCTTTGACATACAACCTACAAAGTTAATCTGTATTCATGCAGGAAGCAGCCAATCACAATTTCCTTTTCTTTTAGGCCTTCACTGATTGGACGGGACCAATATAAGAGGCATTGCTCATTGTCCAAGCTATATGGAGAAATAACATCATGATCTGCAGCTGTGTCTAAAAGTGCAAGGGTGTTTAAATGTTAAACCAAGTGTCTTGCAGACCTCATTTGCTCATTACTCTCTGCACCAAGACCTCGTTTGTAGAGCATCTTCACGCTCTGTAGAGGCGATGAGGTCTAGTTATTTTAACCACAGGGTGGTTGTAAACACGTTAAATGCAGGGAAGCTGTAGGCCACGTGTGAAAATGTCGATATAGATAAAAAGAATGAAGTCAGAGCATGGATGATGTGCTCAGACCTAATTACTAGGCTACTTGCAGTTGCACATTCGGTTGCAGTTGAATAGGATGCTCTTTGAAAAAGTTTTCCTTGTGATATTTTAGCATGTTGAGGCTTGTCATCTTTTTATTCATGCAATTGATGTGAAGAAATGTTTTTGCCCTGTTAAGTTTGTTTGTGTTTTTGGTAAGGTAGTATTAGCCTAATCTTAAAGTCCCCATGAAATGGAAGTTTCAACAGTCTTTTCTTCCCTATTGTGACTCAGCTTCTTCAAAAAGAAAAATGTAGGGCAGGACTTGATTATGTCGTTGAATTGTTGTGGTTTTCTATCGCTGTGATCTCATGTGAGTGACAGGTTTTCCCGCCCTCCCGTTTCCCAGGAAACGTCATTAGCGAACATACATGCTGCGTCCCAATTCGCATACTATCCGTCCTAAATAGTATTCGGAAATAGAATTAGTACATCCCAAATCGTAGTATGTTGAAATGAGTGTTCCAAAGATACCCGGATCGTCTACTATTTCCGGTCAGAATCCGAAGTGCAGATCGATGCGCACTCTAATGGCTAATATTGCCCACAACCCATCGTGTGTTGGACCAGGATTCGATTAGAACTATTTGTGATGTGATTTAAATGATTATTGGAGTAAGTTCCACTAGATGGAGCTACTGGCTTTCGTTTTTAGCTCTGCTTGTTTTTACGCCAGATGACCGGATCTCCGGCAGTTGTAATATTGTTGATAAATACTCAACGACACTGTTCTCTGCTTCTGACAAATCCTGTTAATAAACTGTTCAAGACTACTTCCATGAATCCGTGAATTCATGACATGGTGTCAGAAGTTGGATTTTTCGCCCTGTGAACAAGATTGAAGCAACAAGATTGAAGCAACAAGATGGCTAAGTTTCAGTCTCCCGAATCGTTTGACTTCACCCAGCCTTCGGCGTGGTCGATCTGGAGACAGCGTTTTTCCCGCTTTCGGATAGCAACTAAACTAAACCAAGAAGACGACAATATACAAGTGAATACGCTGTTATACGCAATGGGGAAAGATTCGGAACCTATCTTTAGCACCTTTACGTTTCCGGACGATGTTCAGCACTATTATGATGAGGTTTTGAAAAAATTTGATGAACATTTTGTGCCAAGGCGGAATACGATACATGAACGTGCCTGTTTCCATAGACACTCACAGCTCCATGGGGAGAGCGTGGAAGCGTTTGTCAGAGAGCTTTATAAGCTTGCAGAGCACTGCGATTTTGGAGCAACTAAAGACGAACAGATAAGGGACCGCATTGTTATCGGCATCGCAGATGGAGAAGTGTAGTAAAAGTTACAACTCGAACCGGACTTGACATTGGAGAAGGCAATCAGTATTGCGCGACAGTCGGAGCTTATTAAAGCACAAAACGCCAGCGCCAGAGCATCAAATGTTGAGGTGGGTGCCGTTAATGCACGCAAGTACAAGCAGCCTAGGCAGTAGGCCTACGACAAAAGGTATGCCAAAAACAAAGATGAACATTACAAGAACGTGACACATCAAACAAGGAAAATGTGCACAAGATGTGGGAGACAGCATGATTACGGTGCATGTCCAGCTACAGATAAACGCTGCCGCAAATGCAATAAAACGGGACATTTTGAAGCACTGTGTAAAACTAAGAATGTGAATGCAATTAAAACTACTGATGGTGACAGTGATGAGGGCAGTGCATGGTTTCTCGGGGCTGTTGCTGATGGCAGTGAAGGTGATGAGGACAAATGGCATGAAGACCTACAAATCAATGGCACAGCGGTTATGTTCCGGATTGATACAGGCGCCGATGTAATGGTGATTCCCGAGAAAACATATTCATCCCTGCAACAGCGCCCTCTCCTGGTGAAGACAAAATCAACCTTCACAAGCCCAGGTGGAAAGCTTGTGTGTAAAGGCAAGTTTATGACTCACTGTGAGAAACATGGACAGACTTTCCCATTTTGGATTTATGTTATGTCAGGCCCCTTCACAACAAACTTACTTGGACGGAAAACTGCAATCAAAATGGGACTAGTGCGCAGAGTAAATGGACTCGAGTCATATGATGATGTATTTGGGAACATTGGACGGTTAAATTGTGAGCCAGTCAAAATAGAGCTTAGGCCGGATGTAACCAAGCCATACAGTATTGTAACCCCACGGCGCATCCCATTTCCAATCCTACCTCAAGTGGAGGAGGAACTGAAGCGAATGCAGTCTCTTGGCATCATAGAAGAAGTAAAGGAAGCCACGGACTGGTGTGCTCCTATGGTGCCAGTGATTAAAAAGAATAAGAAACCTCGGATCTGTGTGGATCTTACCAAACTGAATAAAGCTGTGAAAAGAGAAAGGTTCATCCTGCCCACGCTAGAGGGTATTGCACCAAAACTGTCAGGCGCAACAGTGTTCTCCACAGTGGACGCATCAAGTGGGTTTTGGCAGATCCCACTTGATGAGAGCAGCAGGAAACTTACAACCTTTATTACTCCAGTGGGCCGCTTCTGTTTCCGTCGCCTTCCTTTCGGCATCACATCTGCACCGGAAATATTTCAGCAGAAAATGAGCTCACTTCTGAGAGATCAAACCGGCACAGAAGTTGTCATGGATGACATTCTGATCTTTGGCAATGACATGGAAGACCACGACCAGAATCTACAAGCTGTGATGAAAACAATTAGAGCTTCAGGACTGAAACTAAACAAGGACAAATGTCAATTCAGGAAACCTGAGATTCACTATTTTGGACACATCATTGGGAAGAATGGCATTAAACCGGACACTGAGAAAGTCAGAGCCATTGCGGAACTCCCCAGCCCAACGAACATAACAGAACTGCGTCAAAGGACTGGAATGATAAACTACTTGGGAAAATTCCTTCCTGACCTCTCCACTGTCATGCACCCTATAAACAGCCTATTAAAGAGCGACACAGTGTGGACATGGGGAGAAGCACAAGACGAAGCCTTCAAAAAGGTAAAAGGCATGTTAACCTCAGCACCTGTACTGGCATATTATGACACAACAAAGTCAACAGTGGTAAGCGCAGATGCAAGTAGTTATGGCCTAGGCGGCGCACTCTACCAAGAACACAGTGATGGCCTCCGACCTGTTGCCTTTTGTTCAAGGACACTGACAGAAACGGAGCGTAGGTACTCCCAGATAGAAAAGGAATGCCTTGCCAGTGTGTGGGCATGCGAGCGTTTCGGGTGGTATTTTCAAGGCATGGACAGGTTCGTGCTTGAGACCGACCACAAACCTCTGGTTCCACGTGTCAACAGCTATGACCTTGATAAAGCACCTGTTAGGTGTCAGAGGTTATTGATCCATCTAATGAAGTTTAACACAGAAGCTGTTCACGTACCAGGAAAGCAGCTTGTTGTAGCTGACACCCTGTACCAGATACTGGGTCTGACACCGAGCATGATGTCAAAGCTTATGTTCAGACAGTGATTGGAACTAGACCAATCACCAAAGACAGACTTAATGCAATGAGAGAAGCTACAAGCAATGACAACATTCTTCAAACGGTGATTCATTACTCAAGTAATGGGTGGCCCTCAGATTTGTCCTGCCTGCCACACAACCTGCTCAAGTATCACGCCGCCAGAGCTCACCTGTCTGAAGTCAATGGACTCTTGCTGCATGATGACCGCATTGTTGTTCCTCTTTCAATGCAAAAGACTGTGCTGTCACAAATACATGCGGGTCATCAGGGACTCACGAAGTGCCGTAAAAGGGCTAACATTTCAGTGTGGTGGTCAGGTGTCGGAAGAGACATTGCTGAGCTTATAAAAGCATGTGAGTTTTGCATCAAGAATAAACCAACTCAAAGAAAAGAGCCACTGATCACCACACCACTGCCAATAGGAGCTTGGCAGAAGATAGCCGCTGATTTATTTGAGCTTGAAGGTAAACAGTATTTGGTAGCAACAGATTATTACTCACGCTACATTGAGATTTCTCATTTACCTTCCACAAGCAGCAATCAAGTCATCACTCGTCTGAAGTGCATGTTTGCCAGGTGGGGGATCCCATTTGAGCTAGTTACAGATAATGGCCCTCAGTTCGTTTCAGCGGAGTTTCGCCAGTTCAGTGAGGACTACAATTTTGAGCACACGACGTCAAGCCCTCACTACCCTCAAGCGAATGGAGCTGCTGAGAGGAGTGTAGCCATTGCAAAAAGAATTCTTCGACAACCGGATCCACAACTGGCCTTGCTGAGTTACAGAGCCACAGCTACTGTATCACCGCAACAGGCCAGAGCCCAGTTCAACTGATGATCGGACGTGAAATCAGAACCACAGTTCCTGTGTTGCCACAGCAGCTGAGCCCGACTGCAATTGACCATCAGGCGGTAAGATTTAAGGACCAACAATCCAAAGCAGCCTACCGATTCTTCTACAACAAGCGCCACTCAACCCGACCTCTGCACACTGCAGCCTGGCCAGAGGGTTAATGTTAAACTGGATGGGGAGAAGGGTTGGAAAACCCCAGCAAAAGTTATTGCGAAAGCTCAAGAGCCTAGGTCCTATCTAATTCAAACCGACCAAGGGACTGTTGCTCGCAGGAACAGAAGGCATTTGCAAGAAGTACCTGAGCCGGTACCTGAAAGTGCTGGACAAGAGACTAATTATGACTGTGACACAGACACCCAAGGTGACACAGACACCCCTCTCACTGCTACTAGTTCACCTATGTCCTGTGTTCCAACTATTTCCCCAAGTTCGAGCGCCTCTCCAAAGAGAACCTTAGCCAGGAGAGCTATTAGACCACCCGCCAGGTTTAAGGACTATGTTTAAGATGGAAATGTCCTTTACTGGTCGTGTATTGTGTTACAGTACTGACTTGTTATTATATTATTATGGAAGTTACAGTGACAGTTAAATTGCTAAGAGTAAAAAAAAAAGGGTATTTTGTTCAAGACTTTGCTAATCGGAATATATTGACCAACAGCAATGATATAAAGGCTTAATTGGTTGTTAGAACAAAATTAATAGAAATGTAATACTGCTAATTGGATTTAATTAAAGGAGAACTCCGGGCAATTTTTAAGTTAATCTTGATCGTTATATCTTTATGAGTACTGTCTATAGAAAAAAAACCGAACCGGATTGGTGCTTGCTACGCGGAGCTGTGACAGCGAATGCCCAGAGCTCCCACTCAGCTATAACGGCAGCTCTGGGGGCATATACATAAAGAGCGTTTTTGTGCCTTTTAACAGACACAAAATGCAATTAAAATGTCTGTCCAACATGAACAGGGGCCTTACCTGTGAACAAGATGCGTTTAGCAACTTAGCCATGGTTTAAATTCACCTAAATAGTGTTTTAGACAGCAAGCTGTAGTCTCGTTTTTAGCTCTGCTTGTTTTTACGCCAGATGACCGGGGGCTCGTTCTTCGTACGTCGCTAACTCAGTTAGCTGGATTTGATTGTTGACGATTTGTCATGATCTTGGATCGTTTGGTTCTTCGACGCTCATCCTGGACTTGCTGTCATAGCAACAGGTGCGCCAGCTTGAACCTGCTCGCGAGCAGGCTTATTTCATGTAAACAGGATTAGATCGCGGCTTTATAAGCGGAGCTGATACGGGAAGTCTTTTAACGCAGCGCGATAGTGTACTTTTTGAGAGATATCGTTTTTCTCATGACTCGTGAGGATGTCGTTTACATCATTAATTTGTTGGAAACGCATAAATGTTCGACTCGTCAGAGTCGGGCTTTAATAACAGTGCAGGCAAGGCAAGTTATTGCGATTCTTATCCAGATTAGTAATATTATATCAAATTTTAAAAAGGCAGTTGACTGACTAAAATCTCTTAGATGGTGACTATGTTCCATATCACAAATATGGCCAGGATTTGTGCATGACTCAAGAATTTTCAGAGATTTATGCAGATTATTTCATCTATAAAATATCAAGCTCACTGTAGGCTATAGCTACACTTATGCTGATCCTAACAGAACTGAATTTGTCCATTAAACAGGTGATTACAACAGGATCCTGCTTGGAGACAGGTGTTTTATGACCCCATTCCCTGACCCAAACCCCAGACCAGTTATAATGCAGCTCTAGCCAGGACAAGGGCACACAATGAAGTGAACTTTAGCCAACTAAAGGGAAGATTTCAGTGTCTGAAAAGTCTGAGGGTTGCACCTGACAGGGCCTGTGACATGGCATGGGCCATATTACACAACATTGCACCATCAGAAAAAATATAAAACATTTCATTAATGTTTAATAAAAGACAAGACAAATATGCTTAGTTCTTTGGGTTTTATTTTAATTGTTCTTTGTAAAGAAAAGCCAGTGATCAAGTCATCTTTTGCCTGCAAATAATATTGTACTCTGTGTGAAATAATATATTAGCACTTACTCTGAAGTTCCTATGAAGCAACTCTATCTCTAGTGCCAGTTTTTTTTTTCTTTAAGTTGTCAAGTATTTTCAAAATACTCTGAAAAGTACAACACTGCCCACCTCTGTATCACTGCTTTGTACAGACTCTTCTGTAGATGTGGACTCCTGCAACTCATATTGCATTCAGAAATAATTGGTAGGGCCTACTCAAGTGTAAATTAAGTAAAGTTATTTATGCACTTAAAGATACCTGAGAGGGTTTCTTCACTGTCCTGTGCATTGGGGGAAACATGGGCATTACAAAGTGTTGTACTTTCTTCCCTTTTGATGTAACGTTAGAAAAAGTCTTACTGCACATGGTTCAGCCACTTGCTTGGGAACACATAAAAGTGTTGGTGTATTGTTTAAAACTGCACAAAAGAGGAAAACATAATTGCATTACAATGAAGTACACTGGGGGGAAATGTGATCAATAACTCATGGCTACATATTTTTTTTTACATTAACTATGTAGTATGACTGGACAGCCATTTGGATTATAGGCCTGCCTACTTAATTTAATGCAGCAACAAATTATTTTAGTGTACTAGGATCATTTAAAGTTCATTTGCCAGCAGTGAAGGTGTTGCTGCTCCTGGCTGTGGGTCTGAGGAAGAGCTGAACCCAGGGATGCCCCTCACAATGGGTCAGTTCACATTCAACCCAAGGGCCAGCTCTTCTGTCTGGGTATACTGTGGGGGTGCAGGACCACCACCTGTTTGTTTTTCTTTTTTTTTCTCAGCCTTTTTCTTGGTTGCTTTTATAAACAGGCAAACATTTATTAACAGCCTTTTTAAAAGAGATTAGTATAAGTAGTACAAATTACTATTATGTAGAATATTCTAGTAGGCTACTTCACTTTTACTTGTTCCTAGTAGTGGGTGGTGACTCTGACATTACAATGAACAAAGTTATGAATTATTTAGAAATTATTCAAATATAAAAATATAGGCCTATACTGTAACAAGTGATAAAAAAACATCTAACTACAAACTTAATTTGTCTGCTACTTTTTGCCAGCCCCCTCTCCTGGCTTTTGCACACTTTAAGGTGTTCCCTGGCGTTTTAATTATGTTTTCAAATTCAGCATATCCTTCAAGCAATAACTCTTGCTCTTCTGTGGAGAAAAAAACTGCGCGCTCTTTGGCCACGGTGATCAGCCAATAGCAACGTTGCTGATCAATGTTTCTACTATCGATACATATCCCCTTTTAACCCAGCGCGTGAACGCGCAATTATCTCAGATAACTCAATCCAGCTATACTAATCATAACCGGCAGAAGTGTTCGAAGAACCTAATTAGCCGGATCATGATTAGCACGATGATATTATCTCGGATGTCTCATTTGATCTCGGATGTTTTAAGCAACGTACGAAGAACGAGCCCCGGATCTCCGGCAGTTGTAATATTGTTGATAAATACTCGACGACACTGTTCTCTGCTTCTGATAAATCCTGTTAATAAACTGTTCAAGACTACTTCCATGAATCCGTGAATTCAATCGTCACATTAGTGGGTTAAAATATAAGAACTTTAATCAACCCATAATTTGGTTATACTACAATCACAAAATAAATGGGCAACTGTTTCTTCAAGACCATAAAATAAGAGATTTCAACTTTTTGATTGTAAAAAACTTTTATGTCCTCTTAGAGCTCATATTACAACTTGTAAGATGGGAATCTTTTGAGAGCTGTACTTGTACAACGTGACCACTGTACCACCTGACTGCTGTAGATGTATTTAGGCCATATTGGCCATATACAGGCAGGCTATATGATAGTGTTGCCATAAAAACGCAAAATTACAGTTCAGAGTCTACGTCACGTGTTGTCATCTCGAAATTACAAAAATTAGGACATGGAGTAAACACTCGTTCCTAGCTGCACGACAAATAAAAAACATAGGCCTATTTATCATACACTTGCTCCACCCCAGATACAATCAGATAGACCAATATTGCTTGAGAATTAAAAATAAATAAATAAAAATAAAGAAATGACACAAATCATGGTTTTAAACTGTATTTGCACAAGCTGTACATAACTCACTGGAATAATATGCTAGAATAATCCGTATTGTGGACGTGACTGTTAGCTGGATGATGATCACTCAGGACTGAATACAGCGCCTCAGTCTTCAGTTCAGAGTGCAGGATGAGCTCAGATGGGACACTGACCTCTATAGGCTGTTGACAGGAACTCCATGGACAACCTTTAGAAGAGATTATTGATGCAAAAAAATCTGATATCTGAAAATCTGAATCTGATCATATTGATGAAAACACAAGGAAGGCATTGTGTTAGAGATAAACTCAATGAAATACTCACACATAACTGCGATGATCACGAGGACAAGAGTCAGCAGTGCAGAGATGAACAAACCTATCCAAATATGACAGTCTATAAAATATGATTATTGAAGGGTCATTAATGTATTCTGATGTTTCTATACAGAATAAAAAGATGTATGTATGTGATGTGTAATACCTCTAATCCTCTCTCTGTTCTCATTACAGTCAGGAGGAGACAGGTGGAGAATCATTGGTTGGCTCAGGGATGAGTGATTTACCCAACAAAAGTAGTTTGTACAGTCAGATACATTCAAATATGAATGGAGGGTGAATGATCCGTCTGGGTTGGTTTTCTTAATGTTGTATGTGAGGGTGACGTTCTGAAATCCTCCATTTCTCCTCCACACCTGCTCTAGAGCAGAAGGGTAAAACCCCTCAGAGAGGCAAAGAATCGTGTGAAATCCATCCGATGCTTTTACATGTGACACAGACACATTGGGGTGTGCTATAGTAAATATACAAGTTATTAGTAAAAAGCTCATGTATTAGGAGTAGATATTTGTCACATCGTATGATATACACTCAGGTCACTATATGATTTCTGATTGTACTCACAATAAACTTACCAATCACTTGAACAAATGTTCTTTCTTCAACCAAAAGCACAATAGGAGGTGGTATGTTTCTTGTCACAACACATGAGTAATTGCCAGTATCATTTATCTGCAGATTTGATACCTCAAATGATATTTCCTCAGTCTTTGGAATCCAAATAAAGTTAACGTGATCTTTACATGACTGATTTGTCCATGAGTTGTTTATATTCATTAGTGAGCACAGAATATTATTAGTTTCCAGTTTCACTGTGAAACATTCAGTGTCACTTGATTTGTAGATACAGCTGATATTGACTGACTTTCCTCGATGAACAGTCTGAACTGAGGTGCCACTGAATTCTGGATGTACAGCTATAACAACTGAAAAAGACAGGGCAGTAATAATAATAATAATGTTTTAGTTATCACTAGTTCACTATTCATTTAAAATAATATTAATTAAATTAAAATAATTGATTATAAATAAATAATTTATTAAATATAAATATTGTATAATATTATATATCTAATTAAAATACCAACCAGACAGAAGCATCCATACACATATGGTCACAGAGTTACACTTTGATGACATCTAGAGAAAACAGAAAGTGAAATATTGATTTCCCAGTTTTGAACAGAAGTAAACTATATATAGCAGGGTACACTTCTACTGCTAGATGCAGAATGAAAGATCATAGCAAATATTATTTTTGATTTTCCATTTGCCCCAACTGCAAAAAAAGAAAAAGAAAAAGAAAATAATTTGATTGCGTTTCCACGACTCTTCGACCGAATCACTATAAAAATTGGAATTTCAATAAACTTTTTAAAAAAATCTTGTCTTTCCACTTAAAAACAAAATTGAAGTTGATGAGTTAACGTAATGGAAAAACATGTTATCATGCATTTTTAAGAAAAAAATAACAATAACTTTTCAAGAACAAAATACAGAAGAAAAAAAATCTGTTACCCTTTACTCTTTCGCAATTTAGTGTCTGTAATATTACACAAAATGTAGAGATGTCAATGTACAAAATATATAAAAATAGATTTACAATGTTAATTATCTTGGAAATGCATCTAATTTGTAAACTTGAGTTAATGCATTAGCTTAACTAACAATGAGCAATATTTTTACAGCATTTGTTAACCTTTGTTAATGTAATGTACCCACTCTCAAACGTACATAGAATCAATTCTTAAGGCGCATGTGAACGCCATCAGCGTTTATCACAGGTTTGCGTTTAAAGTCTGTTTAGAGAGAACGCCGTCGTCTTAACGGCCCCTAATTTTATAACAAATGATCATTTCGCCGGAAGTGATTCAATCAAAACTAACTTTAGCTGGAAACAACATTATTCAAGAACCGCTATAAAGCCAAAATCTCTGTTGCCTTAAATTATATGTTTATCTCTGTAAAGCTGCTTTGATACAATCTACATTGTTAAAAGTGCTATATCAATGAATATGACTTGACCTGACTTGACTTAAAAATGTTTTATAAAAAAAAATTATAAAAAAAAAAATTTCACAGTGAAAACTACGCCTTTTGGTACTAAAAAATTTAAGTTTTGTTTTTAATTGTTAGTTCATGTTAATAATGAAACCTTAGTGTTATTAAAATATTTGGACAGAACACCACAATTGACCAATCAGACTTATGCCAAAGAGCCACACAATAAGCAGTTATACATTTCCAAGACTGCATATTTGATATGAATTTGCTGTATAGCTCGCAAAATGGCACAGAGCATTTTTGGAGCAAAACAAGTATGTTTCAGTTAAGTCAACAGTTTAAACAAAAGTCGATAAAAGTGAACAAATTCACCAGCAACACAACAATCCTCTTATTATGTTTTTCCATTGATACAGTCCTTTTATACTGGTCTTGTTATATGTATTACAAAAATCTCACCTTGTAATTTTTTTCAGGGATTGCATCCTCTTTTTAATTTTTATGCAGGTATCTGTTCTAACTAATAATGGTGCAAATGAAGAAGTTGGTGTGCGGTGGTGCTGTAAAGTGTAAACTCCTAGATTCTGTCTTCAAGCGAGAAGCCAATCACATCTGTTTTCTTCTTAGGCCTTCATTGATTGGATGGCAACCATATAAAAGTTTTGCAAGGGTCTGAAAACAACTCAGGGTATACTTTTATGAAGAGGAAACATTATGACCTGCAGTTTACAGTGACAATGTCTTTTAAAGTGTTCAAATAGAGAAACCAAATATCCTCTAGACTTTGTTTGCAAGGCTCTTTAGCATCATCTTCTTGATCTGACTGAGCAGTTGAACTTAGAAAATGATGAAGCGGCCTGGTTCTTTTAACCACACAATGGCTACATGCATGGATGTAGGTCATAGGCAAATGTGCAGACACAGTACACGTGACATATAAAGAATGAACTATTTATTAATGAATTATTTAAATAGGTTACATCAACACAGGAAAGAAAACAGCCATTTCATTGGGTTCTTGAAGTGCTGAAGCTGCGAATAACCTCATGGCCTCATGGTCATTTTTTTGTCAGCAGCACACATTTACAGTCAAAATGTTAAGCAAAGTAAAAAATCATAGAAATATAAAATCACATACACAAGTTGGTGTCTGGTCAGTGAATGATATAGACATGGATCAGGCCATCAATCATTGTAAAATGTCTTCATTCAGTGTTTATTGTGGAGATGAGCGGACTCAAGACAGGGCTGCATGGAACTGGATGATGGTCACCGAGTGTTGAATACAATATCTCAGAATCCAGGTGATCGTGGAGGACAGGCATAGGTGTGACCCTCATTCCTACAGGAGGCACAGACCGCAAACGTGCTCTTCCTGGAAGAACATGAGAATAATGACTTGATCTATTCTGATTGCTATAATGGGACAATAAGAAAAAAAAAACAACGCATAAGAGGAGTCATCACTTCCCAGCCCTAAACAAATCGCACTGTTATTTTGTTAATATGTTCATATTCCGTATAAAATTTTCATTTTCTTAAAATTAATTTATGAAGACACGCACAACATGTTACACAAGACTAATTCTGCTATCCATGCTGTAATTTAAGGGTCCTAAGAGGCACATGCGTATTTCACTTATATCATACCATGTGTGTGAGTGAACACAGCATCTGATAGGCTAAGCTGTTCATGCTTTGGTTTCATTTTGAGTCACAGTAAAGAACCTTGGTGTCATCACGTTCAAGAGTTGTTGTCATTACTTGGGTATGTTACGGTAAAAATATTACTCCACTCTATCATATTTCAACAGGCAAATCCAGTTATTTTTTGGGTGCTAATTCCAAAACATTGCCTTTGCTCTAGCATGTCACACCTAATATGAAATATGATGTGCATTTCGTAGAATTTTTGCTTTCGACAACCACTTGTAAGGTAAATAACTCTTGTATTATCACTTAGGGGCCGTTTAGTTATATGGAACAAAAAATTCAAGTAAAAATGGGAAAAAACTGATGCATATTGGCCGTTCATTTACACAACAAGAGTGTTTTGGGGGGCATATTTTAGAAAAAGGTTTTCAAAGTGAACATTTTAGGAAACAATGGCATTATCATCTCCGTGTAAACTACAAAATCTGCAATTTTGTGAAAACGGTGACATCATGCACATGCGTACATATTCAACACATTGTCAACTGGCCTGACATTAAATACAACGTTTTCTGTCGTTTTTCGCAGATTTGTGTGAATGGGGATCATTTTGACAACGTTGCTGTCTGTACACGAAAAACGCAAAGGAAAGAGTTTTCTGTTTTCAAGATTTAGTATTTTTTTAACATATTTTTAGACTCTTAAATGATACTGTCATACTCTCACACCACATGGACTCGTTTTCAGTCAGTATAATTTTTTCCCTAGTTTGTTGTCATGGACACTCATTAGTTGCACTAATCAATCATCTCATTATCCTCTCACTATTTAAGTTCAGTTCTGTTTGTGTCTTTGTCTGTTTTGCAAGAAAATCAGATTTGTGATTTCTACTTAATTTTACGTTTAAATGTTACTTGTCATATCTTTGTATATTTATTTTTATTTACTAGCATTTTCTTATTGAAAATTGTTTCAACGTAAAAATTTCAATTACGTCTGAACCAAATATTTGAGACTCTCTGAACATGGATATGGAAAATTCATTACTCTTTAATTTGTGTTTGTCTGTAAGATTTCACTTATATCATTAATCTGGAGTAAAACCAAGAGAATGTTAACTCAGATTTAAATGAATAAGAACAGACACTATATTTTGGAGATCAAATATTAAGCTCACTGGAACGCTCACACACGACTGTGATAATCAGTATGGGTAGAACCAGCAGCACACAAGTCAGAGCCATCCATAATTGTATACCTATAAAAGAGGGACACTGAGCAGAATTACATAACACAATGAATGCATTATTTATTTTTTACAGAACTCGTGCAAATATTTGCATGAGACACACTACTAGGGTATTTATTGCTACGTGCTGTAAATATATATTTTTAATACCTCTGTTCTCATTACAGTCAGGAGACAGGTGGAGAATCATTGGTTGGCTCAGGGATGAGTGATTTACCCAACAAAAGTAGTTTGTACAGTCAGATACATTCAAATATGAATGGAGGGTGAATGATCCGTCTGGGTTGGTTTTCTTAATGTTGTATGTGAGGGTGACGTTCTGAAATCCTCCATTTCTCCTCCACACCTGCTCTAGAGCAGAAGGGTAAAACCCCTCAGAGAGGCAAAGAATCGTGTGAAATCCATCCGATGCTTTTACATGTGACACAGACACATTGGGGTGTGCTATAGTAAATATACAAGTTATTAGTAAAAAGCTCATGTATTAGGAGTAGATATTTGTCACATCGTATGATATACACTCAGGTCACTATATGATTTCTGATTGTACTCACAATAAACTTACCAATCACTTGAACAAATGTTCTTTCTTCAACCAAAAGCACATTAGGAGGTGGTATGTTTCTTGTCACAACACATGAGTAATTGCCAGTATCATTTATCTGCAGATTTGATACCTCAAATGATATTTCCTCAGTCTTTGGAATCCAAATAATTTTAACGTGATCTTTACATGACTGATTTGTCCATGAGTTGTTTATATTCATTAGTGAGCACAGAATATTATTAGTTTCCAGTTTCACTGTGAAACATTCAGTGTCACTTGATTTGTAGATACAGCTGATATTGACTGACTTTCCTCGATGAACAGTCTGAACTGAGGTGCCACTGAATTCTGGATGTACAGCTATAACTGAAAAATACAGGGGACCCAATACAAATTAAGTTTTTTATTTGAAGTCATATAAAAAAAAAGTAGGGGCCTTTTTTTTGTCATTGTTGCATCACAGTATGAAGATTCAATTCAGAGAATTTTCATATTTTGAACAGAATTGTATAATCACCAGAAAACAAGGACAGCAGCGTCAGCGCACATGTGGCCGCAGAGTTACACTTTGATGATATCTATTAAGAACAAACACATACAGTGATACATATTACAAATATATTTTTTGTTTTGTTTTTTCTGCAATAATGACTGGCTGACTGTAAATGCTTAGGTGTTTAAAATAAACATGAAATGTTGATTTAAACTGAAATTACTTTGTTAAATGAGAGGATACAAAATACATAAAACTATAGGAGACCGCTTGCCAAGCCCAACTGTATACAGCATTGTTCCCCAAATATATTTGACAATAGAATTCAACAATTGACCAATCAGATTCAAGAATTCATTTACAAGCAGCTAGTCTTCCCACAAAGTGATACATTTCAAGACTACAAATATCACATTCACAAAACGGACCAAAACTGTATATAATTGTACAAAAAACGTCAGAAAGCAAAGCTGATTTATGAAAAAATATATAAACAATGTGTGTGTATATACATATACATATATATATATATATATATATATATATATATATATAGGCCTACATATATTATTGTAAAATAAAACTACAATATTCTCACCATTTCCTATTTCAAAAACTGCATCCTCTTTTGGATTTTTGGATGGGATTCGCTGACTGTTTTATCTCCTGATGGTGCAAATGAAGAAGTGATCTTGGTCTGAGGTGGCGACGCTATTTATGTCAAGTCAGAAACAACCTTCTCCAATCCGATTGAGGCAATCTGGGCGTACTTAATTTGTAGACTAAAAGAAAAATAAACTAAAGATTTTTTTTTTTTTTTTTTACTATAATTTAAGTCATGACAATCAAGAGCACTATGAGATTCTCAAGCAGTTATTCTTTGACATATACAACCTACAAAGTTAATCTGTATTCATGCAGGAAGCAGCCAATCACAATGCACTTTTCTTTTAGGCCTTCACTGATTGGACGGGACCAATATAAGAGGCATTGCTCATTGTCCAAGCTATATGGAGAAGTAACATCATGACCTGCAGCTGCATGTCTAAAAGTGCAAGGGTGTTTAAATGTTAAACCAAGTGTCTTGCAGACCTCATTTGCTCATTACTCTCTGCACCAAGACCTCGTTTGTAGAGCATCTTCACGCTCTGTAGAGGCGATGAGGTCTAGTTATTTTAACCACAGGGTGGTTGTAAACACGTTAAATGCAGGGAAGCTGTCATAGGTCACACGTGAAAATGTAGATATAGATAAAAAGAATGAAGTCAGAGCATGGATGATGTGCTCAGACCTAATTACTACTACTTGCAGTTGCACATTCGGTTGCAGTTGAATAGGATGCTCTTTGAAAGTTTTCCTTGTGATATTTTAAGTGTTTAGTTTAGCATGTTGAAGCTTGCCATCTTTTTATTCATGCAATTGATGTGAAGAAATGTTTTTGCCCTGTTAAGTTTGTTTGTGTTTTTGGTAAGGTGGTATTAGCCTAATCTTAAAGTCCCCATGAAATTGAAGTTTCAATAGTCTTTTCTTCCCTATTGTGATGTATATCCAAATGACACAGCTTCTTCAAAAAGAAAAATGTAGGGCAGGACTTGATTAAGTTGTTGGATTGTTGTGGTTTTCTATCACTGTGATCTCATGTAAGTGACAGGTTTTCTCGCCCTCACGCAGGAAACGTCATTAGCGAACATACATGCTGAGTCCAAGGGGGGTAATCCATCGACCGGAAGTTGAAGCCGGCCGCATGCCGCCATCTTGTAGCAGAACTTCACTTGCGTTAGCATTCCCATTGACTCCAATTCATTTTGGCGTCACAAGAACCCAGCGAATAACTTTACATCTGAGGCGTTTAAAGACTCCATTTGTCCATTATTTATTTCTAAAGACACACGACAATGTATAAAGGGCTCCATTACCTTATATGTTACATTATGGCCCCATTGAAACAGTTTTTGTAAAAAAAAGGCTAACGATTGCGTCATAACCACTCGACTCTCTCTACAGAGTACAGAAATTACCATACAGACAGGAGGAGAAGCTCGCAGGCAATCAATGCATTATCTTAATATGGCGTACTGGCGTTTCATTTTAAAGTAAATTACTTCTGCTCACTCACGCCAAATAACTCTTTGCTCAAGCTCGCCGTCTCGCAAAGATTAACGTTGGCATTTTTCACGCACAGCTACTAGAATATTTACATCTGTCAGACAGGGTGCTCACGTCATCAAGCTTAGTTTGAGTCGGTTTGAGTCTGCGCGTCAGGAACGGAAGTGCTAAAAAATCGCTACAAATGGGCTTCAATTGTCTCAACTGAGTTCCACTGAGATGGCTCTGTCCACTTCTTATACTGTCTATGGCTGCGTCCCAATTCGCATTCTATCCGTCCTAAATAGTATTCGGAAATAGAATTAGTACATCCCAAATCGTAGTATGTTGAAATGAGTATTCCAAAGATACCCGGATGGTCTAGCTACTATTTCCGGTCAGAATCCGAAGTGCAGATCGATGCGCACTCTAATGGCTAATATTGCCCACAACCCATCGTGTGTTGGACGAGGATTCGGTTAGAACTAAAAAACTAACGTTACAGACATGGAGGACTCGCGAGTCCGGCTGTTATGTAGAGAGGTTTAGATAAAGGGGTTTGAGTGATTAATTATCAGTATCTAACCTGACAAAATTTTTTTTATTCAATGTTGTCTACATCTGCAGCAGCATTGTGAACTTTTGTAAATATATGTTTAGAGTCTCCGCATTAAGATGATTGACAGGGCAGTTTACGATGACAGGATGCACGCGACAGATCTGTCCGTTAAAGATGATTAAGTAGGCCTATGTCCCAAAGCTTGCCTACTCTTTTGCTACACACTCAAAAGTATGTAGTTTTTCTTCACAAAAAGAGTATATACTTTTAGGGCATAGTATAAGTACTCAAATTGGGACGCAGCCACCGTCAATAAACAAATGCTGCATCCGAAACCGCATACTTCCTCTATAGTAGGGAAACAGCAGTAGGCGAGCGAAAAAGTAAGTCTGAATCCTTATTATCTAGCTATTCAGTAGGCGAGAATTACCTGGGTGACTAATTTTTGT
This sequence comes from Semotilus atromaculatus, assembly GCA_031834385.1. Taxonomy (NCBI): domain Eukaryota; kingdom Metazoa; phylum Chordata; class Actinopteri; order Cypriniformes; family Leuciscidae; genus Semotilus; species Semotilus atromaculatus. The sequence goes on from JAULUF010000003.1 coordinate 4,875,544, forward strand.
GAGATTCGGACGTGCGTATCCTAATAGTGTAGGAGATATAGTAGGAGAAAACAGTACGTGAAAGGAGTATGTCCGAAACCTCAGTAGCCTACTCTTAAAAGAGTAGGCGAGAAGTTCCCGGATGGCTTACTTCAACCCAGATTCTGAAGAGCTCGTAGATCAATACTTTTCTATCCCAGGAGGCCACGGGAGAGGATACGTCATTATCAAACATATCAAACACCCTTTCCCATCCATGATCAGATTCCAGTATGACTGCAGCAATGAGGGACATGATGGACGGCAGAGACAGGTGAAGGTGGGAACGGTGGTCAGCTGATTCATCTGAATAAAGCTGAAGAATGAGAACCGCTGTGTTGAGATGGCAGTAGGATGTGGGGTTCACTGTAAATATGTGATTGTTAGAACAGTAAGTATGAATAAAGCTTTGTTTCAAGTGTTGTTGACGTGTATTTATAGGCTATATATATATATTTATTGTGATGGTTACTTTTTTTATATTTTACTAATTTATTCATGTTTCTTATTGTTGTCAGTAAATAAAATAATTAAATTAAATAATGCATTAATTCATTGCTTGACTGAAAATTTAGATGTGTTCACTGCAATTATCTAGTGTATGCATAGTGTCTGTCAGGTTTGTGTGCAGGTAGCTGAAGACGAGGACGAATGGGGCTTCAATATAATTGATTTATTTACAAAGTAGAATTCTTTAAACATACAGGAACCAAAACAACAAATGCCAGGACTTCAGGGAACTCAAATTACACAACCATAAAATGACGACGACCAACAAACACTGAGGGAAAACACAGGGCTTAAATGAACTGAACCAAACGAGATAATTAACTGAAAACAGGTGAAGAGAATGGGCAATCAGACAGAGAGGGAAAACTAACAGGACTGAACCAAAATCACAATAGACAGGGGGAAACGAGATCACAAAACTGAACAGAAAACATCAAAACGTGACAGTACCTCCCCCCTCCCCGAAGGCGCGTCCTCGCGCCGTATAACATCCAAAGGGGTGGGAGGGTGGGCATCCTGGACTCCAGGACGGTCCAGGCGGAGCAGGCTGGTCAGGGGACCAGGGCGGAGCAGGACGATGGCGTGACCAGGGCGGAGCAGGACGTGGGCGTGACCAGGGCGGAGCAGGACGTGGGCGTGACCAGGGCGGAGCAGGACGTGGGCGTGACCAGGGCGGAGCAGGACGTGGGCGTGACCAGGGCGGAGCAGGACGTGGGCGTGACCAGGGCGGTGGTGACCCTTCGGGTGGCCATGGCGGTGAGGACCCTTCGGGCGGCCATGGCGGTGAGGACCCTTCGGGTGGCCATGGCGGTGAGGACCCTTCGGGCGGCCAGGGCGGATCAGGCCTTTCAGGTGGCCAGGGCGGAGCAGACCCCTCGGGCGGCCAGGGCGGTGTAGACCTCGGTTCAGACTCAGGGACCGGCACAGGCTCAGACTCTGGGATAGACACAGGCTCAGGCTCTGGGACCGACACCGACTCCGGGTCAAGGACAGGCTCCGGGACAGGGACAGGGACAGACACTGGCTCAGGGACAGACATTAACACAGACACAGTCATAAGAACAGAAACAAATACAGAAACAAACATAGATTCCGGCTCAGGGACAGACTCCGGCTCAGGGGCAAACACAATCTCCGGGATCGACACAGGCTCAGGGACAGGGACAGACTTGACGTCAGCGGGCTCTGGCGTAGGATCAGCGGGCTCTGGCGCAGGATCAGCGGGCTCTGGCGCAGGATCAGCGGGCTCTGGCGCAGGATCAGCGGGCTCTGGCGCAGGATCAGCGGGCTCTGGCGCAGGATCAGCGGGCTCTGGCGCAGGATCAGCGGGCTCTGGCGCAGGATCAGCGGGCTCTGGCGCAGGATCAGCGGGCTCTGGCGCAGGATCAGCGGGCTCTGGCGCAGGATCAGCGGGCTCTGGCGCAGGATCAGCGGGCTCTGGCGCAGGATCAGCGGGCTCTGGCGCAGGATCAGCGGGCTCTGGCGCAGGATCAGCGGGCTCTGGCGCAGGATCAGCGGGCTCTGGCGCAGGATCAGCGGGCTCTGGCGCAGGATCAGCGGGCTCTGGCGCAGGATCAGCGGGCTCTGGCGCAGGATCAGCGGGCTCTGGCGCAGGATCAGCGGGCTCTGGCGCAGGATCAGCGGGCTCTGGCGCAGGATCAGCGGGCTCTGGCGCAGGATCAGCGGGCTCTGGCGCAGGATCAGCGGGCTCTGGCGCAGGATCAGCGGGCTCTGGCGCAGGATCAGCGCTGGACGGGACCAGCGGTGAAGGCTCAGGATCTGTGCTGGACGGAACCAGCGGTGAAGGCGAAGGATCAGGGTCTGTGCTGGACGGAAACAGCGGTGAAGGCTCAGGATCCGTGCTGGACGGAACCAGCGGTGAAGGCTCAGGATCCGTGCTGGACGGGACCCGCGGTGAAGGCTCAGGATCTGTGCTGGATGGAACCAGCGATGAAGGAAGCTTTAGGCCGGACGGGACCAGCGTCGAAAGAAGCTCTGCCTGGACGTGGCTGACGTGAAGCTCTGGCTGGACGTGGCTGACGTGAAGCTCTGGCTGGACGTGGCTGACGTGAAGCTCTGGCTGGACGTGGCTGACGTGAAGCTCTGGCTGGACGTGGCTGACGTGAAGCTCTGGCTGGACGTGGCTGACGTGAAGCTCTGGCTGGACGTGGCTGACGTGAAGCTCTGGCTGGACGTGGCTGACGTGAAGCTCTGGCTGGACGTGGCTGACGTGAAGCTCTGGCTGGACGTGGCTGACGTGAAGCTCTGGCTGAACGTGGCTGGGTTCATGGGCTGGAACTGATGCGTGTGTAGCCCACACACACAGGATCGCTGCAGACATCACCATCAGCGCAGTGTCTTCTTGGATGTACTCACGTGCTGCGTGTTCAGTCACTGGCGGACAGGTGACGGACTCAGCTTCGGATGGGCAGACTATGGGTTCTGGTTCTGGCAGATTGACAACGGGCTCAGGATAGACCGGACTTGAAATAGGCTGAAGGGGAAGATCCTCTACCACGTAGTTCGATCCACACACCCATAGCGTGTGATCAACGAACTCCAGAAATGACAGATTGAGATCTTTTACCAGAATCAGCTGGGCAAGCAGGTCCTTTAATCCACCCCAGAAACTTTGCGTCAACTCTTCTTCTTCCAACGTCACGTCACCGTAGAGATCCATATACAGCCCCGCATACTCTTCAAGTGAGCGTTCACCTTGAAAGAGGATAGGTGTGTTGATTGGTTTTACTTTTTTCCTCCGGTGACATCTCCTCTGGCTCATCTTCGTCTTTATAAAGGTTTTGGTTGGTCGTTCTGTCAGGTTTGTGTGCAGGTAGCTGAAGACGAGGACGAATGGGGCTTCAATATAATTGATTTATTTACAAAGTAGAATTCTTTAAACATACAGGAACCAAAACAACAAATGCCAGGACTTCAGGGAACTCAAATTACACAACCATAAAATGACGACGACCAACAAACACTGAGGGAAAACACAGGGCTTAAATGAACTGAACCAAACGAGATAATTAACTGAAAACAGGTGAAGAGAATGGGCAATCAGACAGAGAGGGAAAACTAACAGGACTGAACCAAAATCACAATAGACAGGGGGAAACGAGATCACAAAACTGAACAGAAAACATCAAAACGTGACAGTGTCATATGACAAAACAAATTACATTTTCAATAGAGTTACTGATGTTTGTGCACCTGTCACTCATAACATTTTGTTATTGCAGAACTTATAGTTACATAAAGATTAGGGAAAGATACCATGGTTGTATCTTTCAACAATGAACAATCATAATGAAAAAAAAATGAAAAAAACCCAGAAAACATAAATAGCATGGGTTTGCGTACATCATCATATAAGATTATACACAGGGGAAAAAAGCACAATGACGAGATTAAATATCTTCAGAATATCTTTAGACTAAAGAAAATGCATTTTTTGTTTGCTATAGTATTTATATGCCTGAGGGATAAAACGAGAGTTAAATTCAACAAGAAAAAGAGGAAAACAAAGGAGATTTAAGATACTTTTTTGTATGAACATTTTTGCACAAAAAATGAAGAAATTTAACAACATATTCAAGAGATGACGATTTGGGGGTTTCGTAATAAAAAATATATAGGCCTATATCTTTAAGGATCAGTGTTGGGAGTAACGCGTTACAAAAGTAATGCATTACAATAACATATTACTTTTTGCTGTAACGCAGTAGTGTAAGGCATTACTAATCAATTTTCAGTAATATTTTACTCGGTACATGTTCAGTAACGCTTGCGTTACAACACACTTTTAGTTTTAATTGTAAAAAAAAAAAAAAAACACCAAGACCGCGAGACATATCACGAATGAAATATGCAAGTAGGCTGACTTGCCTGTTCGTGGTCAGTCAATAGCCGCGTGTGGTTTCCAAGTTTGTAAATAGACTAAATAATGGCAGCGTCTTATAGCCTACTTGTAGGTCTATATCGATTTATTGTTTACAGGAGTGCCGTGCCCGTGAGGCATGATTTCGGCCTCTGTGCTCGCGCTGGCCAGTGGAAAAGCGGCTAATGGTGAAGATGGCATGAAGAAGACTGTAGCCTACATTCGCGAGATGGAAATATGCGCATTAGGCTACTATTTGTTCTTTATTTTCTTTCTAAAGAGTTAGGCTGTGTTTAGGTGGTATTTTTCATATTTTCATCACGCAATCATTTTTTTTTATGCGGTGCTGACGCGTTGTAACATGTAGGCTATAGCCTAAGGGTTGCGGCGGCGCTGCCGATAAAGCACGTAAAAGCTGTCACAAAGAACCTGCAAAAGCAATGATTATGAATGTGTCAAATATAGCAAGGAGACATTTTAATTGTTTATTAATAAAGATGAAGTTGACTTTCCTGACTCGCGATCTTCGCAGTAGGCTAGTGAGTGCTCCAGAGAATGCATATACAAGCAGAGAGCAGTCTGTTTTCTTTCGTTTTGAATTGTTCTGTTTACAAGTAGACATTTCAATATAGATATATTGTTCAGGTCTGTGAAGTAGGCTACCTTATACGCGGAGTTTCGGTTAATTTGAGACGCGCTCCAGTTCACGCCCAGGCGCCTCCGTTTCGTGATTAGCCTATCTGCAATATTTACTATCAAATCCAGGCAATTGGTTGATGAAACATTGATTAAAATTAAGATACAAAATTAATACAAATCGAAATTCACTTTGTGAATTCACTTTGAAAAGGCTTTGTTTCTTCTGTTTGAAGTTTTAAAGCATCCTTTAGTGCCGCTTCAGATCGGTCGCGTCCCTGTCGCATATCCTTTTTTCCTCATAAATGCGAAAACGAAAAAAAAATTTTTTTATATATTTTATGTTCTGTGGAGAGCCAACCCTTCGTCATCCGGTGGGTAGTATTAGGCTACTTTGGAAAAATCAAAAAAAAAATTTGCCTCCTTTCGACAAATTTTTTTGTCACGCATGAATGCGTGTCTATTTTCCTCATAATATTAAATATAAAACACATGTGTAGACTAATATTTTTCGAATGTCTGGACTGCTTTAAGGGAGTAGCCTATAGATAAACAGACGTTTCAATATTGGTATTAAATTCTGAGAATATATATGTCAAGTTTTGACTGCAAAATGTTCATGCTGGAATTCCCCAATTTTAAATAATTTATCGTCAACTAGGTTTGTGGTTCGTAGACCAACTAGGTCTACGTATTTTATAATGTTAACTTCAAAATTCTGATAATACTAATAGTAATTTAAAGATGTATACATTGGATCTGGACGGGAAGGATAACTCTGGGAGTTGGAAAAGGGTGTGTCGCGATTCTGCAGGTTCGTGGATCTGAGTGTCGCGATTTCGGTTTCATATCGCATATCATTACAGCCTTAGAATGTTAAGTTCTACTTCTGTATAGGTATTTTTTGTGAAAGTAACTCAAAAGTAATACAGGAGTAATGTAACGCATTACAATTCTGACAGCGTAATATTGTAAGGTAATGAATTACTTTTAAATAACAGTAACATGTAATGTATAATGTATTACAGTTTGGAAGTAACTTGCACAACACTGTTAAGGATAAAACTGTGGGTCACATTAGTGGGTTAAAAATATAAGAACTTTAATCAACCCATAATTTGGTTATACTACAATCACAAAATAAATGGGCAGCTGTTTCTTCAAGACCATAAAATAAGCAAGTTTTGTCAATATCAATTCAAGATATTTACAGATAGATGAATTAAACCTGTCGCTCTATCTTTTAATGTTGATGCGCTCGTCGTAGGTCACATGATAGGCTAACGTCAACATGGCAGATGATGTAGTTTACAGCTCGCATTCATACAACAAGATCAGGCTATATAGTACTTGTTTTTTAGCGCTCGTTAAGTACTTATTGAAATTAAGTGCCTACTCAGTGAGTATGCGGTTTCGGAAGCAGCCATAGGCTACTCTAAATGACTGAGGGCAACCAGATGTGTTCATGTCATAATTACCGTAATTACGAGATTTCAACTTGTAAAAAACGTTCACGTCCACTTAGAGCTCATATTACAACTTGTAAGATGGGAATTTTTTGAGAGCTGTACTTGTACAACGTGACCACTTGTACAACGTGTACCACCTGACTGCTGTAGATGTATTTAGGCCATATTGGCCATATATTGGCCATATGATAGTGTTGCTATAAAAACGCAAAATTACCGTTCATATTGTACGTCACGTATTGTCATAAATTACGGTAATTACTACATGGAGTAAACACTCGTTGCTAGCTGCATGACAAATAAAAACCGATATGTGTTCAGCTAAAAATCAGCTCAAAATATCATCCATGTTTGATATCCTCCGACTGGATGGATGTGATTTTCTGTGAAATTTGTCAACACAGACTTCCCAAAATCTACAGAATGAATGAATGAGCACTGCAGAAAATGAGCAGTAGTAAAGCAGATGCAGATATTCAGAGCGGTGCTAATAAATACAGACACGACTGCAAGTATTTGCTTTTGCTCAATAGGAAAATATGTTAATATTAAGGAACTAATTGAATCACTGTTTTTTTTAATGAATCGGTTGAGTGAATGACTCCCTTTTAATAACAACCACTTGTCTTGTTGATAATTGAATTCGTTTTTTTAAATCACCTGGTTGAGTCAATGATTCAAAGACTCGCTTATTTAATTCCAGAAGGATTCAGTGTTTCTAAACAAATCAATTGAATGCATGATCAATTGAACGCATGGCAATGACACCTTGTTTAATATAACAATCAATTGTTGCCAGGCGTATCGATGTAACCCGCTGAAAAACTCACCAAATCTCCTCCATAATGCACTTCTGGAACGCTACTCGGCCAATCAAATTGAAAGACCAGAACAACCTGTTGTATAATTGTACTATATACACAGAGATCTGTCATTGTAAAAGTGTTCATTGTTTATTGTGGAGATGAGTGGACTCCGACAGGGCTGCATGGAACTGGATGATGGTCACCGAGTGTTGAATACAATATCTCAGACTGCAGGGGAGTGTGGAGGACAGGCATAGGCGTGACACTTAGTCTTACAGGCGGACGTTCTCTTCCTGGAAGAACATTAAAACATTTCACATTCAATCATTGCACATGGTGACAAAAGTCTAAATCACATGTGTTGTGAAATGAACACTATTTTACTTGAAATAGAACAACAACTGTACATTTGCGGGCATGATCACTTCAGATAGAAATAGAAGCCATTAAGGTTTACCAAGAAAACCAAGAACAGGTACAAAAAGCGTGGGCGATTTGAGACTCACTGTGACTGCTGAGGTATAATGTTACTTCTTTTATAATGTGATAACATTACATGACACATGACACGCCTTATGACATTTTGCTTGTAATTAATATCAAGATATTCTGAGAGAAACACTTTTTAACTGCCCTGTGTATGCAAACTTTTTTTTTTACACAGTTCCAGTTTCAGAATGACGTTTTTAAACAAAGTGAGATTTTAGTATGGACAGTGAGACTTACTGTAACATTTACACATGACTGCAATGAACACAAATTCAATGATCAAAAAGGCAGCCAACACCGACAAGATGATAAACACCACTTTAACAGTCACACCTACAAGACAGAATAATTGTGAAGGCCTCATAAATACAGTATATAACATTTAAATATCACAAAACTCACCCCCTTTTTCATAGCAGACAGAGCTTGATAAATTGCCCACAAGTGGTTGATTTAATGATGAGTGGTTTACCCAGCAAGAGTAGACTGTGTCATTGAAGGTTTGTGGCGGCAGTACAAGATATGAGGATCCATTAAATGATTTGTGTGACGAGCTGTTGAGGACGTCTCCATCTCTGATCCACAGCTGTTCAAGAGAATCATGGTAAAATCCCACAGAGCACACAAGCATGGGAGATCCATTAGGCCACTTCTCACAGGACAGAGACAAGACGGGACGTACTGCAGGAATTCACAAAAACATTATTAGCCTATAATAATCTATCTATCAATAGATACTAATGCTTTTTTTTCTGAGTACAAAGAAGTATTTACCAATAACTTGAACTCTTTCTACTCCCAGATTCTCTTCAGGTGGTTTTGCAATCCTCTTCACAGTACAGGTGTATGTGCCGGTGTCCTGATTTTGGAGATTTAATAGCTCAAAAGATATTTCCATAGTCTCTTTAATCCAGATGAATCTGATGTGATCTTTACAAACTTGTTTTTTCCATGTATCCACATGTAAATATGAACACAGTGTATTATTTAATGTTTGAAGATTTACTGTCATGATGTCTGTGTCATTTGTTCGTCTGTAGTTGCAGCTAATTTTAGCAGACTGTCCATGATTGACAAATAAAGTTGTAATGTTATTTGCTGCCGCACTGCCAAAACCTGAAAAACAAAGACCAGCAACAAATTGAATTTCTCATGCTTTCTCTCTCGTAGCACATGTGGGTGCTTCCTGTGTTATTTGCTGAGGCACAACATTTCTGAGATTCAACTTTAAGTACTTTTGATTTCTTTACGTTAGAAGATATTTAATGCAATTTATTACCGAAAACCGAAGACAGCAGCATCCACCCACAACAGATCAGATAGGGACACTGCAAAAAAAGATTACACATTAAACAGAAATGTCATATCACTTCAACAAAGATCTTATGAAGTAAGTGATAAGATTCAGAGCAGCATATTTATTGAGACACTGAAATTTAAGATGTAGGCCTATTAACTTTTGAAACTTATTTAGCAGATTGTGATAGATAGCGCATTTTTCCCCCGTTGTAAAAAAAAAAAAAGAAGAAAGATTAAATATTATTTCAGCTTAGCAAAAGGATTATATTCATTTAGATCTAAAATTATTTTCACACATCTTCATAAAAATCACATACTCACCATCCCGCTTTCCTGGGAGAGTGTCGAAAATGGCTACGATCTCTCTGTCTTTTGTACAAGCGTCTCATGCTAAAACTGGGCTGGCATGGGGATTTCCTCTTTAAGTAATGCAGAGGTTAGCAGCAGTTGACAACAATATATCACCTGATCCCGTCAAATTCCTTTTATATTTCATCATACATTTTAATAAGATGCTAGGTAGGCCTACTAGACAAAAATAAGTAAGAACTTTTGACCAAGCAAAATCTTGTTTATCTCATTTTCAACCACCAACACTGTGTAAAGAGATGTAAATTAGTTTAATAGATTTATTTTATTTTGATTTTATACCCTAAAGTTGCTTGTTTGCTGGAATTAAGTGAAAGAAAAGGATGTAAGAGTTGCATCATATCTTCATGTTGTCAACCACAAACATGGGCAAGATTAGAAAAATTCATTTCAGGCCTATGACGCATCATGTGTAACGTAAACCACTGGTATTTACTAGAAAATAACTTTACTCAGAACATTATAATAATTATTTCACTGCAACGCACAATTTCATCAATGCCTGATAGTGTGAGATAGTAGTGACAGTTTGGTTTCACAGTAGAGTGGCTTTGACGCAAAACATTTTTATGATGTTATTTTTATTTTTTTTAAATACATATGTATGAGGCGCCATGTAGGATTTAAATCAAACTTCGCTTATCAATACATAGCCTACATAACTCACGTGCAGATAGGCTACACCTAATTACTCGCATGTGTATACTATTGGATGTTCAAAATATAGGCTATAGGCTAATACACGTGCACACTAATATGAAATTCATACCAATACATATTATGTTAGTAATGAATGCATATATACTTGTGAATAACTTGCATATACATAAACTTGACGCACGCATACACATATAAACACTCGCACATACATAGCCTACACACTTCCATGCATATACACCTAAACACTCGCACATATACACTCGCTGCACGCATACACCTATAAATACTCGCATACATATAAACCCGATGCGCGCATACACAACGTGGATGCATGCTTTTGTGTAGCCTATATGCGAGTGATTTCATATGTGGATGTGCGTGAACTTTTCAGTGCAACCGGAAGGCATTTCAGTGTAATTTGTGCGTACAAGTAACCTGCCTCTTGCGTGCAAGACCATAACACTTTTTCTACATTAGGCTATTTTAAATATTTAATAATATAGGTTCGTGTACTGAGGCCTTATTTTATTTTACAAAAGCACAACGTTTTCTTGTTATTGTGAGTTTGGACAAATAAAAGTAGTTGCGAATGATGTATTATTATTTTCTGTATTCAGAAATTATAGAGTATTTTAAGTTGTTTCCACTGTTGATAGGAAAATGCAAGTGTTCGCGCCCACGTATCCGTGCCATGCAGCGCGCTCCACACTACACATATGCGTCAACATCTTGTGTTTATTTGTGATAATCCTAGCCCTGTATTATTATTGTCTAACCTGTATTATGACTGACATTTGACGAATTTCTTTGTTCCTTTTTTGGATAAAAGCGTCTTCTAAATATGTAGCCAAAATGTAATAATAATAATGATAGCCTACTTATTATTATCATTTGCGTTTATAACTAAATGAGTTCACTGAAGACAGTAATATGTTAATCATAAAATTATTTATGAATGTTTTTATTTTTAATATAACCTAACCTTGTGTTTGTGTTCTATTTCTTTTTTTATGTGAAGTCTTTTTTTTGCTTATTTTGCTTGGGTGTTGATACTGTTTTCTATACAATGATGATAACCAATCATTGATTGACAAGCCTTAAAGGGTTAGTTCACCCAAAAATGAAAATTCTGTCAGTATACTGACATTATCAGTATACAGTATACAGTAATACAGTATACAGTATACTTATAATTACTCACCCTCATGTTGTTCCAACCCCATAAGACTTTCGTTCATCTTCGGAACACGAATTAAGATTTTTTTTGATTAAATCTGAGAGCTGGATCACTCCTCCATAGACTTATTTCTAAGGGACTGAAACTTGTTCTCCCGAAAAGTTATTAAAAACATCGTTAAAATAGTCCAAGTGACTACAGTGGCTCAATCTTCAGTTTATTAACCCTCTACTGCACGCATTATTATGCAATCATGGAAAAAAAATGTTACAGTGTTTTTTTACATATAAAATAGACTCAAATGAACATTTCTTTTTTTTGGGGGGGGTACTTTTGGGTGCGTTGCCATATGGCAACATTGTGCGACAATGGAACAGTTTTCTCCCAAAATGACATGAAATTCATATATGATTACAGACCTGTCTTATAGAAATTAAATTGTTTTTAGCTTTGTGTACAAAATATTAAACAAATTTTCAAAGTATTATTTCAACAACATTTACAAAACATCTGGCGCAAACTCATAAGAACTGTTCAACTTCAACTGAAATATAAGAAAAAATTGTTACTGCTGCCATCAAGTGTAGGATGATAGAACATGCATGTGTTTGTGCCTTTGCGTGTGTGTGTGTGTGTGTGTGTGTGTGCATGGGGACTGCACAGCGACTTATTATTTTATTACCATACAGTAATTTTATGTTCACCATACAGATTTTCGAATGACAAAAACTTCAAATTCTTGATCTACTTTACACCTTTCCCAACATCAGCTCAACACTGTGCACTGTGCATTTTCTAAACAAAATTAGCGTATATATATATTTTACTTTTATACTTTACTTTTACTTTACTTTATAAATATATACAAATATATATAAATATATGAGTAGAATACAACCATCCAACTATATCAATGCATCCATACAAAGCTACTCTGCATTAGCATGGGCAAAATATTGTTCCATTACCGCACAATGTTGCCATATGGCAAAATACCTATTTTATTAAATAAAAAGGTAATAGAATTATCAAAACAATGTGACAATGATTGAAAAAAGATTAGAACTTTCCCCAGATGCTTGATGTAATTTTTAATTCTGAAGAAATATGAAAATAATTAGGAAAATCTTCACATATTCACAAGCACTTTTTCAGCAACTGGAGTCATCAAAAGTGTATGAAAAGAATGACAGTGCAAGGGTGTGTGTAGTGTCGTGATGTCATCAAAGCATATCATTGGTTACCACCAGGTTCTATTATGAATTTAAGATCAATCAGAGCTCATATTTATTTTCAAATTTCAAGAAATGTCCAAAGAAAGGGTATGTTGCCATATGGCAACACCGTGCAGTAGAGGGTTAAGCGACGAGAATACTTTTTGTGCGAAAAAAAGAATAAAAAAAAAATCGATTTTATTCAACTATTAAATTCCTTCTCGGTCGGCCTCTCGTGTAAAACTCATAGACAGTGGTAAAACTGAGTATCGCCAGAGAATGTCAAAAGCCTTGTTTATACTCGACGCGTCCGCAAGAGCGTGAAGGTGCGCGCGGCAAAAATGACGTCATTGCGGTGTGGGCGGTAGCGCGCGTTGAGTCCGCAAGACCCCATTTCGCCTGGCGGTGTGCACGGCACTTTTTGTAACATCGCGCGCGGCGCCGCATCCGAAGATGAACGACTTCGAGCCGAATCTGGCCGAACTGGTACGTCTGTACCAGCATGTTTATGATCCTTCTATACACAGAGACATTTGCATTGATGGGCGACCATAAAAGCCTCTCATTTTGTAAATAGGAACACATTTGCATTAAGCACCCAGTTTGCACTTGTCTAAAGTAATTGGTTACATTTACAAAATAAGCCTACCATAACAGAAGTAAGCCCTGCTTATGAAATTAAGGTTTAAACACTCTTCAATAAGGCTTCAGTTGTTTAGTTTACATGCAGTGAAAGTAGGCTACAATAAACCTACTGCATTTATTACTCTTTTATGAATCAGCAATGAATAAACTACTAATAAACGGAAAACTACTTCTTCACTGCTAATTCCTGGTGGTTTAGAGGAGAATTACTCCAAGTCGCCCCCTGTCGTTTCACAGAATAGCACAACGGCGAGCGCGTCAAGCGCGCGCAGTCAGCGGAGACTCGCGCTCGTGCGGACGCGTTGAGTATAAACAAGGCTTAATAGGAAGAGAATTAGCCTTTCGCCGAGCCCCGCCCCCCTTAGTTACTGTTGCTACGTCCGTCAAACAAATGGTCGAACACGACCAGCGCGACGACAGATTGCCATGACGGGAAGAGGTAACTGTTATAATACCCGTGCGTGTCAGTGACCTTTTTTGGAGCAATACCTCCGCGATATCCTCCAAATCGAGGCAAAAGGAGTTACAGTATGCAGTGGAGGGATATATTCAAGTTTATAAAAATACGCAATGAAGGAGACACAACTACTATCGAGGCTAATGCTTACTGGTCTCAAGCGAAATCTGAGAAACCCCATGACCTGTAAGTTACCTCAAATGCAACCAGCACAGCCTTGAAGAAGATTTTATAAGCAGGTTCAGTGGCAAATTGTTTGGATTAAGAAATATATAACTCGCGCTGCATATTTAGTAATTTTGCCTCAGATACAGGATTATACATTCGCTTTAACAAGGTTGTGCATTACCACGGCAACCGCTTGCGTGTCATGCTGAATGCGATTTTCGTGTTTAAAAAGTAACTATACATACGAGACGGAAAGATGCAGATAACCATACATTATTTAAGGTTATTTCTATTCGTTACGATATTGATATATGAACTGATGTTTTGTCAAGTATGCGTTCCCCGTTGCGAGCGTGCACTCCTCTAAACTGTAGTCTACAGGTGCTGCACTGCTAGTGACTGCTCCTCATTTCCCCCCGAAAATATCATGTTAACAACAACCCTTTAGAAAACGTAATTCCTTTGTGGATCCTCTTGATCTGCTTTCTCCATGTTTCTTTGACTAATCTCAGTCAGTGTCTCAGTCTCTCACGCACACCGCACGCGAGTTAACTATGTTCGACACATGTAACTGGGAGTGGAGCCGTCCACACTGTTTTTATCCAGTGTAGGCACCGCTCACGTTGTTTTTTCGGCTTTGGGAATGGAAAGAACACAACTCCTCCAGACAATCTCTCGGGGTATCTAGTGTCCGATTTACAAACGCCGTGGGCGCACCGCTTCACCATCTTGCTTGGAATGTTTGACGGACCTGCTCACATAGTAACGGTTGCTATGATGTGTGATTGGACAATGGCCGTTTTGGGGGAGGGGCCGGCGAAAGGTCAATTGGCACTGTCTGGTTACTTCCGGTTTCTGGACTGACTGCAGTAACACGTCTCTGTCCATGCGGGGGCGCTCGCGGGCGAGTGCAGAATGCATGGGAGTCTATGGAGTTTCACCCCCAGAAATCCACTTTTCTCAGGATGTAATTTTTTGTCAAGTAATTTGAAAGTTGCATTCAAAAGGGGGGGCTAAGATAATACACTCAGCTGAAAATTGCATTTTTAAGTTCAGTTATCTGTTCTAAAAACCCGTTCAAAAATTGTGATGACGTCACATATTTTCATACTGCCAGAGGTTCTGCTTTACGTTCACTTCGGCACTTCCGCTTCATGGCTTCCTTTCTCGTTCCTTCGGCAACCAGTTGCTATTTTTTGAGGTAAATAAAGTTGGCTTAATGGCCAGCTGTAGGCTGGCATCTATCCCCCTGTGACTTGTTAAGCAATGGAGTCTTCCTCACGCCTCACTCCACCCAGATCTGAGCTGGCCGAGCAGCTGATATTCTCCAGAGAATGTCTAATACCTTTTTTTTGTCCTCGGGGAATGAAAAGGACAATCCATTCCCACTGTTGGAACAATGTATTGCTGCACACCTACGAGGCATTTTCAATATTTATTTCTTATTTATGCTATGATCAATAAAATTTTAGTGAGCGGGATTATTTAAGGTTGTCATACCATACCATGTATATAAACACATTGAACAAGAATAGAAAAAACACTCAAATTCCATTTATACCTGTGTTCTTTTTACAATACATATATAACGATATGAAAATAAAAGTGCCCGCAGGAAAATATAAATACAGAACACAAAAATGAACTTCGACAGAAAGTCCTCCTTAAGATTGTGCTTTAGCTTCGGGTGCCATCAAACGGGGTGTCATAATCAGTCGCAAATCCGTTTAGCAGAATGCTAGCGTGTTCAGGTGTTGTGCCTAATTCCGACCCCCCGGCTGGAGACTACCCCCCTTCGCGTGCACGCGGACAGTACCGCCGTGTTTCCTGTAGATGGCAGTTAAAACACGAAACGTTCGGTCACATGCTTCACTGATACCTACCCCAAACGTTCAAATTGAAGAAAATCTATGGGTTTTCCTGTAGATGGCAGTATAAACTCTGAAACGTAATGAATTGCTTTTCAACCTTAATCGTAAAGGAGACTGGCATGTCCGTTGCAAATCTCTTTTGATAACGCGTCGATGGCGTCTTTGTACCAGTTTTTCTTCTTCTTCCTTTTCTTTTCTGCTTAGCTGCAAACCCAGCTGGCCTATGTATTGGCTCATATTGTCACTTACATCGAAATGTTTATGATAGCTATTCCAATAAACTTATGAAAAAAATATATTGCATGAATCAGAATCAGAATGAGCTGTATTTCCAATTTTGCACACACAATGCTTTTGTCTTGGTACTGAAGCTTCCAGTGCACTAACAAATACAACAAGAAACATAGTAATACAGTGATAAGAATAAAATATAAAAGTAGACACGATAGGTTTAGTCATAATGAACATTTACAGATTATGAACATATTTACAGTATTATGAATAATATATTAATAGCTATCAACTGTGTTAAGAAAGATTGCACTAAACAGTGGGAGACTGGGAGTATTACACTTAACGGCATATGCATTGGGAGGGATTTAACTGTTCAAAAGGGAAATGGCATGTGGGAAGAAACTGTTCCTGTGCCTAGTGTTCTGAAAACACAAATGTTGCGTTAGATTTAGGGGGTATTATTTGGGCAGGCCCGTTTTTACCCCCCTGCCTGGATTATACCCCCCTATTTCTTCTCTCTAAATACACAAATGGTTCCTAAAATGGGTCTGATACACCTACACCAGCAATACTGTGTGTAAAATGTTACATTTCACTATATTAGCAAAGGCAGATTTAGTTATTAGGGGGGGTATTATTTGGGCAGGTCCGTTTTTACCCTCCTGCCTGGATTATACCCCCCTATTTCTTCTCTCTAAATACACAAATGGTTCCTAAAATTGGTCAGATACACCTACACCAGCAATACTGTGTGTAAAATGTTACATTTCACTATATTAGCAAAGGCAGATTTAGTTATTAGGGGGGGTATTATTTGGGCAGGTCCGTTTTTACCCCCTTGCCTGGATTATACCCCCCTATTTCTTCTCTCTAAATACACAAATGGTTCCTAAAATGGGTCTTATACAACTACACCAGCAATACTGTGTGTAAAATGCTACATTTCACTATATTAGCATAGGCAGATTTAGTTATTAGGGGGGTATTATTTGGGCAGGTCCGTTTTTACCCTCCTGCCTGGATTATACCCCCCTATTTCTTCTCTCTAAATAGACAAATGGTTCCTAAAATGGGTCTTATACAACTACACCAGCAATACTGTGTGTAAAATGCTACATTTCACTATATTAGCATAGGCAGATTTAGTTATTAGGGGGGTATTATTTGGGCAGGTCCGTTTTTACCCTCCTGCCTGGATTATACCCCCCTATTTCTTCTCTCTAAATAGACAAATGGTTCCTAAAATGGGTCTTATACAACTACACCAGCAATACTGTGTGTAAAATGCTACATTTCACTATATTAGCAGAGGCAGATTTAGTTATTAGGGGGGGTATTATTTGGGCAGGTCCGTTTTTACCCCCCTGCCTGGATTATACCCCCCTATTTCTTCTCTCTAAATACACAAATGGTTCCTAAAATGGGTCAGATACACCTACACCAGCAATACTGTGTGTAAAATGCTACATTTCACTATATTAGCATAGGCAGATTTAGTTATTAGGGGGGGTATTATTTGGGAAGGTCCGTTTTTACCCTCCTGCCTGGATTATACCCCCCTATTTCTTCTCTCTAAATACACAAATGGTTCCTAAAATGGGTCAGATACACCTACACCAGCAATACTGTGTGTAAAATGCTACATTTCACTATATTAGCATAGGCAGATTTAGTTTTTAGGGGGGGGGGGTATTATTTGGGCAGGTCCGTTTTTACCCTCCTGCCTGGATTATACCCCCCTATTTCTTCTCTCTAAATACACAAATGGTTCCTAAAATGGGTCAGATACACCTACACCAGCAATACTGTGTGTAAAATGTTACATTTCACTATATTAGCATAGGCAGATTTAGTTATTAGGGGGGGGTATTATTTGGGCAGGTCCGTTTTTACCCCCCTGCCTGGATTATACCCCCCTATTTCTTCTCTCTAAATACACAAATGGTTCCTAAAATGAGTCTGATACACCTACACCAGCAATACTGTGTGTAAAATGTTACATTTCACTATATTAGCAAAGGCAGATTTAGTTATTGGGGGGGTATTATTTGGGCAGGTCCGTTTTTACCCCCCTGCCTGGATTATACCCCCCTATTTCTTCTCTCTAAATACACAAATGGTTCCTAAAATGGGTCAGATACACCTACACCAGCAATACTGTGTGTAAAATGCTACATTTCACTCTATTAACACAGGCAGATGTACTTATTAGGGGGGGGTGTATTATTTGGGCAGGTCCGTTTTTACCCTCCTGTCTGGATTATACCCCCCTATTTCTTCTCTCTAAATACACAAATGGTTCCTAAAATGAGTCTGATACACCTACACCAGCAATACTGTTCAATGCAACATTTTATTCTATTAATGTCATGATTCACGTCTGTGTTCCCCTGTCTTGTCCCATGTTAGCAGTTCCCCATTATGTTGATTAGTCTCCCCATGTGTTTCTGATTAGCCACGCCCCCTTGTTACCTTGTTTAGCTTGTTTGCCTGTATATTTATACCCATGTTCTTCAGTTGGTGTTTGTCGGTTGTTGTTTCCTGTAGCTGTTCCGTGTTCCTGTTCCGAGTTCTTTGTTCTGTCTGTTACAGTGGATTACCTGTTTGTTTAATTAAAGTGCTTGCGTTTGGATCCGCTCTCTGCTTTGTCCTTGCCTCTACGTTACAATTAAAGTTTAGTTTGATTTATACAGACAGCTCTGCTATTCAGGAGGGTAATACCTGAGTGCATGAAAATACAAACTTTTTCCATTATTCACAGAAAAGGAAATACTTATAAATATCCACAAATACAATATTTGTTTATGTGCAGTACTATCCATTGTTTGAATAATGAAAAATAAAAATAAAAACTGAAAGAACAAGGGTATACAAATGTGTTTTTCCTTCATGTCTGTTTAACTTTTACAGGCATAACACAGAAAGTGAACTTTTGATGTCCCTCGGACACATGATTGGTGGTACCATCGACCGCAGCAGTCACACGCTATCTGAAATTTAGAAAAAACTCAATAACTTTCTGCAAGGCACTATACAGACACAGTTACAACTGATGGAATTGTGATAAATGACAGTTAGTAATATTAAAAAACATCAACTAGTTAACAGCAACTACTTACCCAGTCAGTATCACCACTTTCCTCCCCACAGACATGGCACAAATTGCTCAGGTCATCTAAAATAACTAAAAAAAATAACTATTTTTAATGTTTTTGAAAGAAGTCTCTTATGCTTATCACGACTGCATCTAATCAAAATACATTACAAATACAGTAATATTGTGAAATATTATTACAATTTAAAATAATGGTTTTCAATTTTAATATACTAAAATTTATTTTTGTGATGCAAAGCTGAATTTTTATCAGGCATTACTACAGTGACACGTGATCCTTTAGAAATCTGTCTAATATGTGTCACGGGCATGGTTATCACCAGTTCTTCTCTGTTGTTTGTTATGGTCCTGTCATTTTCTGCAGCCCAAGATTTGGGCTAGAGAACACGGGACTCTACTGGCCTCATTCAACCTCAAGCGAGTGTCTACTACGGCTACTCACAAATCAGGTAACCAACTGGACCTTGTCTACACAAACCTTGTCTGCTGCATGGACAACACTTTAGTTACTCCACTGCACATCTCAGATCACTTCATTACTTTTAACCTCAAACTGACTCCTGACACAACATGCACTCTCTCCCTCTTCCTATACTCTATGGTTTCATCCTCACTTCCTCCACCCACTGAGTTTTCAGCACTGGACACTAACAGCTTGTCTTTTTTATAAAAAATTCTTGAAAAAACTGTCTTTATACAGCTCCAACACTATTTACACATACATTCAATTTCAGATATTTTTCAATCTGGTTCAGTCTGCTCTTTTAAAAGTTCTTAACGACATTTTAATAACGACAGATGCTGGCGATACCATGGCTTTAGTGCTATTAGACTTGAGTTCAGCTTTTGACTTTGTAGATCACAAGATTCTCCTATCGCGTCTTGAACGTTCGATCGGTATCTCAGGTATGGTACTCAAATGGTTCCAGTCTTTCCTATCAAACAGAAGTTTTTCTGTTAGATTAGGGACCCATCTATCTTCTGAGATTCACTTAAATTGTGGGGTACCCCAGGGATCGATTCTGGCACCCCTACTGTTGTCATTGTACATGCTTCCTTTGGGATCAATCATGAGTAGACTTGGTGTGTGTACCACTGTTATGCGGACGATACCCAACTCTACATACCTATAAAACATAACGATAACACTAGATGTAAGAGACTACAAGACTGTCTTCATGAACTCAAGCTGTGGCTCACTAACAACTTCATGTTGCTTAACGACGATAAAACCCAAATCATCCAATTTGGTCCAAATGAGCTCTCTGACAGATATTGCACCGATCTTGGCACTCTCACACCACACCTCACTTCCAAAGTTAAAAACGTAGGATTTTATCTTGACAGTAGTCTTAAATTGAACAAACAAATTAATGCCACAGTTAGAGCCAGTTTTTATCATTTACGCCGGTTAGCCAAAGTTAAGCCATTTTTAAACAGGAATAGCTTCGAAACAATTATTCATGCTTTTATTTCAACACGCTATTGCAACTCATTATATGTTGGGCTACCGCTCTCTTTTATTTCTCGTCTTCAGATAGTCCAAAACGCGGCTGCGCGTTTGCTCACTGGCAACCGAAAATGAGATCACATCATCCCAATTCTGCGTTCCCTGCATTGGTTACCAGTCCGATTCAGAATTGACTTTAAAATTCTATTATTTGTTTATAAATCTCTTAGCAACCAGGCCCCCAAATACTTTTCAGATTTAATTATTACTCATAATCCATCCAGATAACTCAGATCAGGAAATCAACATCTCTTGGCTGTTCCACAATCTCGCCTAAAACGCAGAGGTGATCGAGCTTTTGCAGTAGTCGGCCCTAAGCTGTGGAACACCCTACCATTACATATTAAATCAGCTCCCACATTAGCCGAATTCAAATATCTGCTGAAAACGCATTTTTTTTCTCTAGTGCGTTCAGTGTACCATTAATTGTATGTTCTTGTCTTGCCTTGTTTAGTCTCTCTTACTCTATACTGTATACTGTACAGCACTTTGGCCAACCAAAGTTGATTTTAAATGTGCTTTATAAATAAAATTGATTTGATTTTGAATTGATTTGATTTGAACAGTGCTACTGACACTCTTTCCTCCTTTCTAACATCTTTTTTAGACAACTTTTGTCCCCTTTCATCCAGACCAGACTGCGCCACCCCCTCTGTCCCCAGGCTTTCTGACGTTCTCTGTGAACATCAATCTAGACTCAGTGCCGCAGAGAGGAAGTGGCGCTAATCAAAAAATTATACTAACCTTAGTTTCTATCAATCTCTCCTCTCTTCCTTTTCTGCAAATGTCTCCACTGCTAAAACAACCATCATATAATGATAAAAATCAATCCAGTGTTTTTGTTTTAATCTCCTTATATGTTTCCCCTGCCTCAAATTGAGCTGTTCGATTTAGTGACGTCACTATATCGCACGCCCCTCCCACGATTATTGATTGACAGCAGCGTTTCAACACAGACCCGCCCTGAATGAGCTGTCCTCATAGTCCGAATAACTCCAAATAGTAGTTGATACACTGGAGCAGAATGGCGTCTAAGCGATTGTGGTGTTCTGTTCTTCGGTGTAATAACAAACACAGCAGTCATTCTGGTGTTCCTAAATCCGAACCGCTGAAGACGCAGTGGCTGAGTTTTGTTT
The DNA here is from genome assembly GCA_031834385.1 of Semotilus atromaculatus. Classification (NCBI taxonomy): domain Eukaryota; kingdom Metazoa; phylum Chordata; class Actinopteri; order Cypriniformes; family Leuciscidae; genus Semotilus; species Semotilus atromaculatus. The sequence goes on from JAULUF010000003.1 coordinate 4,897,207, forward strand.
TCGAAGGGAATATTCCCAACGTCAATGCTTTCATGTTTGAGCGAATCATTTCTCACCAGACTGCTTTATAAACGAGGATCAGTATGAAGCTGGTTTTGCTAAGAAGCTGCTCCTGAAAAAAGAATCGGTAACGTTACCAACTATTCGTGTCCCTGCTGCACCTCCAGAAGAAGTGAGTGTAAAGTTTTATTAATCTTTGCAAATCGCGAAAAAAAGTTGTTCATGACCATTAACTGTAACATCAATCTGTCAACGAACTAACCTATACATCAGTAAACACATAGCGTTCGTATCACACTAATCTACCCTGCCAGTACAAAAATAGATCAAAGTGACATTACATTAACCAACCATTCAGAAACATCCTGTTTGAGCCTTAATTGTCGAACTTCTTTGCGGCCGTCATCTTGTTCCGGGTCCGACTCCGGTTCAAACTGATACGGTTGCACAGATGTGTCCTCAGAGACTCCCGCTGTCATTCTTTCTCCAAAATATACCCTCAACTGTTGTCAAGGAAACACTCCACGTGCATTGTCAAAATGCCTCAAATAACAGAGGGGCGGAGTGAGCAAAGCTCATTATCATTTAAAGTCATATGCACTGAAACGGCGTGCTGAAAACAGAGCTGTTTTTGACCAGGTAAAATTAGTGTTTTCTTACAATACTAATGAGAATTTTTAATAAAAGTGTATTACAAAGTTTTCATTTAGACCCTAAAGATTCATATTAACTTGTACAAAAATTGCATTATATGACCCCTTTAACAGCTGATGACTCTGCAACATTCTTCATAAACAAAACAACAACCATTGGTGGCCAATTCTCCTCGCAACAAACTGACAAACACATCATAACTAATATACACTCTCTCTCTTGCCTTTCTCCATAGCCTGACTTCGTCATACTCAGATTCTAGTCAGAATCTAAGTCTGATACTTCTCCATTGGGCTGTGATTATGGGGCGTGTTTCAACCGAACCAGGAAAGAAAATGCCTCTGAATTCAGTAACTTCGTTATTTAAAAAAAAAAGTAATCCGTTATTTTAAGGAAAGGAAAATCCCGACTGCAGCCTGTTTTTTGTCCGACAGTAGTATGCCTAGGTCTACTGTGCCACCTGTTCTCTTAGCAGGCCTTCCGACATGTTCTATCAAGCCTTTGCAACTGATCCAGAATGCAAATGATGCAAAATGATTAAATATAAATGTAAATTAATATTTTCTCTGTAAATTTGATCCAATAAATGCTGGCTTGGTTAGCATAGGAGACTTCTTTTAAAAAAACATTTAAACTAGTAATGTCTCCAAATCTTTGACCAGTACTGTACATTACATGTACCACTGTTTTGGAGAAGAGTCACAGCTATTGCTTTCCTCAATTCTTCCACTCCTTCTGGTGTGTTAAGGAAAACAATTGGCTCCTCGCTAAGTACAAATTCAGCAAACTAAAAAGGAAAAATAACACACAAAAAAAGAAATATTGTAAAGTTAAGTAAAATAAAACATGAATTTGACATTAGCAGACCATGTACACCATAATTAGCAACTTAATTGAGTTTCCCGAGATCATACTTTAGGCCATTGACAGTTTGGGACAATGCCATAAATTATCTATTAAATATCACTTACTTTCAAAGCAAAGACACCGCAGGATGTGCCATCTTGTTGTTTTGGGTGAGGCAGCGTATCGCAGGACCACCTTGAAAAATTGCATCCCTTTTGTCGCATAAAAGCCCTTAACAAATGAAAATTTTGTCAATATTGTGATACTGGAACAACTAATTTTACTGTAAAAATACTTTAGAGATGAGTTATGCACATCAGAAACAAATGTTTTTTGATTAACAACTTAAAAGACCTTGTCATATCCTGGCATCGTTTCTGTTTTGCAGAACTTTCTCCCAGAGGATCAAGGAACAAAGCCCTCCTTTGAGATGGCAGCATAACCTTTAAAGATTTTAAACATTGTTGGCCAGACATCTCAAACAGACTCTTTCAAGAATTCCCCAAATATGTCAGTACACCCTAACTGTTATAACGGCTCCAAATTCATTATAAATATTCATGTCATATTTCCCCTACACATGTAAAGTGATTTTTTTCACTTGTTTACCACAAGTGTCCAGTGGTGGTGGTCATTCACAATGCCAATGAGGTACTTGTACAATGTGGGATTAACCTGAATTTCAAAAAAGAGGGCTGAAATATGTTCTGAATTCGATGTTTCATAATTGGTACATAAATAAACCTGAGCAAATCAACCTTTAATTTTGATTTGTTTCCATTCCAAATGTTGGTCATTTCGAATGAGTCAATTTGGAATGCTTGCTCTTTTGATTGTGTATTGAAACGCCTCACAAGAAGACGCATGTATGCATTAATAACCTTAAACAAGGAAGCAAAACAATGAGGGATTAGCAGTGGAAGTTAAAGGGATGGTTCGGAGTAAATCAACCTAGGGTCATTTGCACCATGACATTGAGCCAAACACGCCCCAGAAGCCTTTTTTCCCTTGCTTGAACAATATTAAAATTAGAGTTTATTTAGAGTTATCAGCCGTATGGCTTAGTGCAGGCGGTAACGGCTCCATATATGTATCTCGTAAATGAACTCACTATGAATGCCCAGAATGGTACCAAACTTCTACAGTAGTACAAATTCTGTAGGTTCTGTACTCATCAAACGAGGCATTGGAAAGTTTGTACGTACATCAGGAGTTTATTTAAATAACACTTGCCTGACGGCAAATGCTACTGCTAACATGGATGTTGACGTCACTACTGTGAGTTGAAAAAAGCACCTAAAAGTCCTGACAGAAAGCGATGCATAAGTAAGTAGTGTAAAGACGCCCAGTTCCAGGAATGCACTAATATTTTGTTAACAATTATGAACTACTGCACTAAGCCATATGGCTGATAACTTTAAATAAGCTCTAATTTTAATATTGTTTAATAAGGCAAGGGAAAAAAAGGCTTCTGGGGGGTGTTTGGCTCGATGTCATGGAGCAAATGACCCTAGGTTGATTTTACTCCGAACCATCCCTTTGACATTTTATATCTACAATTTAAATCATAGAACATTTAAAAAGACTTAAACATCTTACCTCACTTTCAAGCTCATTATTTGGGGCAGTTTTATTAATGTCTTTAAAAAATATTTTATACGGCCCAATTCTGGAGAGCAACACATAGACATCTTTTCCTGCCCATGCCTCTTGAACAACTGTATTGATAGATGGCATAAGAAATTTTAAATGTGAGAAAACATGATTTTTTTACTTTCATTGGTTTATACCTTTACTTTGTTCTGATACTGACTTACTGCTGATAAGTTGGTGTTGTACTGCTGTTGCTGGGGTGGTTGGTGATGATGAGACAGATATAGCGGGGGAGACAGGTGATGCTGCCACTTTGGTGATAGTAGGTGATGATGAAACAGATATAGCAGGGGAGACAGGTGATGCTGCCACTTTGGTGATAGTAGGTGATGATGAAACAGATATAGCAGGGGAGAAAGGTGATGCTGCCACTTTGGAGATGATAGGTGCGGGTGGCACAGATCCAGATGTGGAGGCAGGAGATGCAGCCACTTTGGAGATTGTAGGTGATGATGAAACCGATATAGCGGGGGAGACAGGTGATGCAGCCACTTTGGAGATAGTAGGTGAGGGTGGCACAGATCCAGATGTGGAGGCAGGTGATGCAGCCACTTTGGAGATGGTAGGTGAAGATGGCGCAGATGCAAAGACAGGAGATGCAGCCACTTTGGAGATGGTAGGTGAGTGTGGCACAGATCCAGATGCAAAGACAGGAGATGCAGCCACTTTGGAGATGGGAGGTGAGGATGGCACAGATCCAGATGCAAAGACAGGAGATGCAGCCACTTTGGAGATGGTAGGTGAAGATGGCACAGATGCAGATGCAAAGACAGGTGATGCAGCCACTTTGAAGATAGTAGGTGAAGATGGCACAGATGCAGATGCAAAGACAGGAGATGCAGCCACTTTGGAGATGGTAGGTGAGTGTGGCACAGATGCAGATGCAAAGACAGGAGATCCAGCCACTTTGGAGATGGTAGGTGAGTGTGGCACAGATGCAGATGCAAAGACAGGAGATCCAGCCACTTTGGAGATGGTAGGTGAGTGTGGCACAGATGCAGATGCAAAGACAGGAGATGCAGCCACTTTGAAGATGGTAGGTGAGTGTGGCACAGATCCAGATGCAAAGACAGGAGATGCAGCCACTTTGGAGATGGGAGGTGAGTGTGGCACAGATGCAGATGCAAAGACAGGAGATGCAGCCACTTTGAAGATAGTAGGTGAAGATGGCACAGATCCAGATGCAAAGACAGGAGATGCAGCCACTTTGGAGATGGGAGGTGAGTGTGGCACAGATGCAGATGCAAAGACAGGAGATCCAGCCACTTTGGAGATGGTAGGTGAGTGTGGCACAGATGCAGATGCAAAGACAGGAGATGCAGCCACTTTGAAGATAGTAGGTGAAGATGGCACAGATGCAGATGCAAAGACAGGAGATGCAGCCACTTTGGAGATGGGAGGTGAGGATGGCACAGATCCAGATGCAAAGACAGGAGATGCAGCCACTTTGGAGATGGTAGGTGAAGATGGCACAGATGCAGATGCAAAGACAGGTGATGCAGCCACTTTGAAGATAGTAGGTGAAGATGGCACAGATGCAGATGCAAAGACAGGAGATGCAGCCACTTTGGAGATGGTAGGTGAGTGTGGCACAGATGCAGATGCAAAGACAGGAGATCCAGCCACTTTGGAGATGGTAGGTGAGTGTGGCACAGATGCAGATGCAAAGACAGGAGATCCAGCCACTTTGGAGATGGTAGGTGAGTGTGGCACAGATGCAGATGCAAAGACAGGAGATGCAGCCACTTTGAAGATGGTAGGTGAGTGTGGCACAGATCCAGATGCAAAGACAGGAGATGCAGCCACTTTGGAGATGGGAGGTGAGTGTGGCACAGATGCAGATGCAAAGACAGGAGATCCAGCCACTTTGGAGATGGTAGGTGAGTGTGGCACAGATGCAGATGCAAAGACAGGAGATGCAGCCACTTTGAAGATGGTAGGTGAGTGTGGCACAGATCCAGATGCAAAGACAGGAGATGCAGCCACTTTGGAGATGGGAGGTGAGTGTGGCACAGATCCAGATGCAAAGACAGGAGATGCAGCCACTTTGAAGATGGTAGGTGAAGACGGCACATATGCAGATGCAAAGACAGGAGATGCAGCCACTTTGGAGATGGTAGGTGAAGACGGCACAGATCCAGATGCAAAGACAGGAGATGCAGCCACTTTGGAGATGGTAGGTGAAGATGGCACAGATCCAGATGCAAAGACAGGTGATGCAGCCACTTTGGAGATGGTAGGTGAAGATGGCACAGATCCAGATGCAAAGACAGGTGATGCAGCCACTTTGGAAATGGGAGGTGAGGATGGCACAGATCCAGATGCAAAGACAGGTGATGCAGCAGCTGGACAGTTTTTTTGTGATGCAGTTGATGTTGACCTTTCAGACACAATCTTGTGTGGAATGCGTGGCATCTCCTCAGTGTACAATCTCAAGTGGTCAATATTAATTTTTGGCCAAATGACCCCTCTGTCATCTATAAGATCAGCATTCTTGCCTTTAATGTTTTTAATTTTGTATGGACCCAAAAAATTTGGATCCAATTTTCCGCCTTTTCTTTGCTGGCTCCGAACATTACACCTCCATACCTTGTTGCCCACAGAGAATTTCACTTTCTTTGCGTTCTGTTCTTTCCTTGTCATTCTTTTTTGAACCTGAGCAGTGTGGGTAAGAGCAGTTTGAAGAATTTCATCAAGTTTTAGGACATCCTCAGTCATTTTTTCGATTCCTACGACAGCTTCAACAGAGCTGTCAATCTGAAAAAAAAGGAACATTTGCTTCTAGTTTAAAATACCTGATCATCTCAAATTCATGTAAGTTTATACTGAATGCAAAAACCCACTTGACAATTTTCAGGGACCTCAGAGGGGTACCGTGCCTCACGACCAAACATCATATAAAATGGAGACAACTTTGTCGTCATCTGTTTTTTGGTCCTTAGTCCAAACATGACAGCATCAAGGTGTTTGTCCCACTCCTTTGGTTTTTTGGAGACCAATTTGCTGAGAGCCCTTAAACATTTAATTTACATTAAAATAGTTTTAGCAGAAGATACTGTCTCTATAAATATATTTGAATACCATATTTATTTTATAACAGTTGTTGCTAATGCCATTATAGCTTTAAAATAACCAAATAACATTTTCTAATAGGCTTATTTAAAAAAAAATAAAATTAAAGGATCTTTGTATAAAAATGTATGTACAGTATAAATTTAGTACCTCTGTATGGTCCCATTCATCTTTTCGACTAGACCGTTAGTCTGGGGGTGGTAAGGTGAGCACAAACTCCTTTTGATGCCAAGAATTTTGGACACATTTTGGTTGATCTGATAATTTTAAAAAAATTTGTTTTAAATTATAATGAATTTAGGTAAATATTTTCAAAACTACATTTGAGCAGTACAGCTTTTATTTACCTGATTAACAAACTCCCTCCCTTGGTCTGTGAGTATGCGTTTTGGTGCCTCAAACTGATAAAAAAACTTAATAATACATTTTGTGACCTCCTCTGCAGACTTACTTCTAAGTGGATAAGCCTGTGGCCATTTGGTCAAGTAATCGATCATAACACAAATATATTGATGGCCACTGTCTGTGAGGGTGAGTTTCCCAATCAGATCCATCCCTAAAAGTTCAAAAGGGTGTGTAACCTTGCAAGAAATGTGGTAAAGGATAATTAGATAAAAATATTCAGTAAATTGTGTAAATATTCTAACTTGGTGCAGATGTAGGGGAAAGAAAGAAAAGAAGATAGGAAGGACGGACAGACACAGTAGATAGATGGATAAATAGATAGATAGATAGATAGATAGATAGATAGATAGATTACCTGTATAGGAGTAATTTTAACCTCTTCTTTAATTGACGCTTTGGTTGCCTGACATGCAACACATTCAGCCACCTGTTTAAAAAAAGTTATCAGTTAACATATAGAAGAAAGATTTTATTAAATTTATGGACTTTTATTAAAAACCCTCAATGGCTTCATTACCCATTTGTCAAGATCCACGGACATCCCTGGCCAGTAAAATCTTTTGGATATGACATCTTTGGTTTTTTTCTGTCCACAATGTGCACCAATGCTGCTAGCATGAAACTCTATAAAACATTTATTTGCATCCTCTGCACCACAGACAACCTTCAATCTCAGTTCACGGGCAGTACCTTTGTATCTTCTGTAATACAGCTGACCATCTGAACGATTGAAAAACTATTAATTAAAGCATCAAACATGAATATGACATGACAAATGTAAAGTACAACTAGACATCTCTCCATCGGGTCCCTTGTCAAACAATGTAAAACAAACCTTGTAAATAATGAAGTTTAACATGATATTAATTAATACAATGAAAATAACAGGCCTGGTAAAATTGTAATAACATTTGGTAACTCTTTAGATTACAGCCCGAAAAGTACTGCGTAATTAAAGCGATTTTACAGCGTAACCTTCGGTAATTATAGTGTACCTATAACGTACTTACAATATAAGTAAGGGAACAATATTTTAAGTTTGGGGAATAAAGGGGTAACAACCAGGAGAATTAAAAATATATTTATACTGTAAGTACTATAGAACTAAGGGGTACTTATTCTACTATTATGATATAACAATCTTACATTTGGGAGCAATTTAGCAAGAACAGACACTGTGTACCTTTTTGAAATAATGGTAAACCAGTACATACTGTATAGCCTTTTTAAAAATTACAGGGTACATATCTATGCATTTATAAAGTAATATTTTTAACAAAAGTGAACTGAAAACGAAAACTATTGCATCTGTAGTAAACTTACTTTCTTCTCAAGTATAGAAACTTAGAAGCGGAGACCAGGAGACTCGGGCAGTATCTTAAGCAGGATTCTTTATTGAGCACACCAGCTTGTTCGTTGCTGTAGTCTTCAAGCTAGTCACAAGTCTAACTAAAACATGATACATTTTTAGCTTATATTCATTTCAAAGGGGTGGAGTTACATCGAGGGGGATACATTCTAAAACAAAGCCTGTGAATGATGTAAACAGGTTTAGGGAACCAGTTATAGATTGAAACTGTAGCCCATCTCGGTCCAAATCAAATTCCTATTCAAACACTGAGAGTTAAGAAAACAGGACCAAGGGTCTTATAATAGAGGGAAACAGGAATGTCAGGAAGAAGCAATTAAGAGTTTCAGTAATCTGACAAATACAGAAAAACAGGATTTGCCAGATTCTCGTGCTGGAAACTGTTTCAAAGCTGATATTCTAAGTTGAAATGCACATTCTCAGTTATAAATTGGTATTGGAATCTAAATTAAACATTTGATAAATTTGTAACACGTCACAACTTTTGCTTAAATATTGGGGAAAGATACTCTTGTTTCATGTAGTGGTGCTTGTTACCCCCTTGTTCCATGTAGTTACAGGGTAAGTGTGACATTGCAGGCCGTAAATTAAAGTGGTGATTGTTACCTTCTTGTTCCATGTAGTTACAGGGTAAGTACAATAAAAATGCATACACAATCTTATATCACTGACTCGGAAACCTTTATTTATTATACAAGCACCACTTACCCTGTAACCACATGAAACAAGATATATTTCCCAGTATTTAAAAATATTGCAATAGTCTTAGCTTTTCTTGCCTTGAAACATGTTAGCCCAAACTTAAACATCTGCACTTTTGCTATAATCTTTTTATTTATTTTTTATTTTATTTGCATAGATATGTACCCTGTAATTCTTAAAAAGCCTATACAGTATGTATTGGTACACAATTATTACAAAAAGGTACTGTTATGGATTTTTCCTTTTGCGCACCTGACTTAGGTTGAACCTGGTGTCCCTGACACCTGAAAATATTATACTCAGTTGAGTTACCTCTGAACGCGCTGGTTGACCCAATCTAAGAGTCTCACAAAGAGTCGAACGACGTCTCGTCCCTTATTGAACGCTATCACTTGGTAATAAGGTCTCTAGTGTTCCTAACTTGCCCCACACTATCACTTGGTAGTAAGGTCTCTAGTGTTTCGCTCAATAACTTGTTCTACTAACTAACTTTGCTGCGCAGCTTGAATGACAGACAGACCTCAGTAAATGTCCTTTAAATGTTTTTAATTACGGCCAGGAGAGTTCTCGAGCAATACTCAGAGAATCTCCCAAGTAAAACCAAGGCCGGTGGATCTCTCAGACAATTTCCATTGAGAATCCCACCGAAAACACGGAAACAACAGTTTTTATACAATAGGTAGGTATGGCATAATGACATTAATTTGATTGGTTATTCATTTACAGTCTTCTTCTGTTACTGGGTAGAGAAGAATCTGTTCCAACGATTACTTCATTGATCACAAGTTCTAAACTAGTCATCTGTCTAGTTTCATTTCCCATATTTGTTATTTATACACAGAGTCAGGGGTTTGACACACACACACATTCACCTAAAATACAGAATGTCTTAGAACATTGTTTCAGAGATTTAGCATGTCAAATAAGGTCAAATGTTAAAACATGGTTAGCTTAATATTCAGTTTAAATTTTCCACCACAGTACGCAATGTATGTTCTCGCTAAATTGCTCCCAGATTGTTATATCATACTAGTAGAATAAGTACCCCTTAGTTCTATAATACTTACAGTATAAATATTTGTTTCATTCTCCTGGTTGTTATCCCCTTATTCCCCAAACTTTACATATTGTTCCCTTATACTTACATGCAAGTACTTTATAGGTACACTATAATTACAGAAAATTACACTGTAAATTCCTCTTAATTACACAGTACTTTCCGGGCTATAATCTAAAGCGTTACCTAACATTTTATGTTGCAAATGGGTTTTATTTATTTTTTTATTTGATTAATCACATAGTTGTAGTCACCTTCAATGTCATAAATAGCTGTTTTTTTTCCGGAAATTGGACTTCTGATCCTTGGGTAATCCCTGAGGATACCCACCACCTATTTTGTAGGTCACAATAGCACTGTATGTTGCAGGATCCATAATCTACAGAACAAAAAGCACAAATTAATAAGTAAGGGTTGGTTGTCGAGAGGGGTTTATTGGCACAGATTTAATTGATGGTATTTTATAATCACCTTCACAAAAGTGTAACATAAATGCTTTCCCTCTTGATGTGCACTGATCCTGTAAGGGCCTTTAAATGTTAATATATTAATATAATTCATTCATTCATTCATTCATTAATATTGACTTCTGAAACTGCACTCAAACTAAAACATAGATAGCCAGACACATATTTTTACAATATTTTGCTTTGAAAGTAGTAAATAATGATATCACTTCTATATTTTGATGTAAGATCTGCAATGCAATGATAAAGTTACCATAGCTGACACGCATAATTTACAACAAAAAAAAAAAACGGAGAAACCTATACTGCCTAGCATACACAAATCTCTAATAAAGTAATTTATTTTCTTTTTCTTTTTTGTTGCTTTCATGACATCCTCATAGTTGGCTTATAATGTTTGTTCCACCACAGTGATTTAACACACAAGAGTTCAATCAACCCCTGTCAGCCCTACTCTAAAGGCCATTGCACACTGAGTCCGAAATTCTCGTATGCGTTTTTTCGTATTCGTAATTCGGAGGCTGTGAATTGTCAAAACACCATTCAAACCACATTCAAACTGCTTGCAACGGATGCAAAAAACGCAGAAAATCGAACCTGATATTTTTTTTATGACGCACGAAAGTTTCGGAGGCGGTGTGCAAGCGTGATTGATAACGTGAGGTCGTATTTATTTTTTAACGTGCGAAAATTTCGGAGGCCATTGCACACTGAGTCCGAAATTTTCGTATGCGTTTTTTCGTATTCGTGATTCGGTGGCTCTGAATTGTCACAACACCTTTCAAACACCATTCAAACTGCTTGCTACGGATGCGAAAAACGCAGAAAATCGAACCTGATTCGATTTTTTTTTATGACGGACGAAAGTTTCGGAGGCAGTGTGCAAGCGTGATTGACATAACGTGAGCTCGTATTTATTTTTTAACGTGCGAAAATTTCGGATGCGAATTTCGGGCTCAGTGTGCAATGGCCTTCAGTGTGCGTGCAATGGCCTTAAATCTGGAAAGAAAAGTTGTTCTGCACAGCCTGCTTTTAGATCCTGTATAGGCCTATTAACGTTTACGCATAGGCCTACTAACTCCTTGAAATTAAATTTGTGCAGTTTTTAAGAAAATTAACAGTGTCATATAATCTGTCAATTAAGATATTATCCTAATTACACGTGTAACACTCCTACCGTTTTACACCTCCTCTTCGGCACACACTCACAGCATCATCGCACCCAGGGCCGAGTCCTGATTGGTCGATCGTTCACATGATCAGGTGATGGACAAAACATGACGCTTTCAAATTGTACAACAAGGACAGCAAGAACGAAGTAACATAGTAAAAAAGGCACAGCTTTATTTGTGTTCTCATTTGTATGCATTGTTATTTAAAGTTGAATTGTAGCCATATTAGTTTTATTTTATTACATTGACAATCGATTAATAAACTTTCACAATCGACAATCGATTAAACTTTTTTACAGAATAACAAAATCACATTTATTAATATCCAAAATACAACAAAACCAACTGAAAACAAAAAAAGAAGTCCTAGTTAAAGAATAAACAAATCTAACTCTGATTACAGTGTATGTGGCCTACTTATAGCTACTTGAGGGGATGACACACTGCACAGAAACACATTGCACACTATTGCTATTTGACCAAATAAATTACAACACTCTTAATTTATAAAAAATAAAATAAAAAATAAAAACAGAAGAATGGTGGGGGTGGGGTAGTATAATCCAGGTAGGTGGATAACAATGGGCCTGTCCAAATAATACCCCCCTAAAAACTAAATCTGCCCATGCTAATAGAATGAAATGTAGCATTTTACACACAGTATTGCTGGTGTAGTTGTATCAGACCCATTTTAGGAACCATTTGTGTATTTAGAGAGAAGAAATAGGGGGTATAATCCAGGCAGGGGGGTAAAAACGGACCTGCCCAAATAATACCCCCCCTAATAACTAAATCTGCCTATGCTAATATAGTGAAATGTAGCATTTTACACACAGTATTGCTGGTGTTGGTGTATCTGACCCATTTTAGGAACCATTTGTGTATTTAGAGAGAAGAAATAGGGGGGTATAATCCAGGCAGGGGGGTAAAAACGGACCTGCCCAAATAATACCCCCCCTAATAACTAAATCTGCCTATGCTAATATAGTGAAATGTAGCATTTTACACACAGTATTGCTGGTGTAGGTGTATCTGACCCATTTTAGGAACCATTTGTGTATTTAGAGAGAAGAAATAGGGGGGTATAATCCAGGCAGGGGGGTAAAAACGGACCTGCCCAAATAATACCCCCCCCCCCTAAAAACTAAATCTGCCTATGCTAATATAGTGAAATGTAGCATTTTACACACAGTATTGCTGGTGTAGGTGTATCTGACCCATTTTAGGAACCATTTGTGTATTTAGAGAGAAGAAATAGGGGGGTATAATCCAGGCAGGGGGGTAAAACGGACCTGCCCAAATAATACCCCCCCTAAAAACTAAATCTGCCTATGCTAATATAGTGAAATGTAGCATTTTACACACAGTATTGCTGGTGTAGTTGTATAAGACCCATTTTAGGAACCATTTGTGTATTTAGAGAGAAGAAATAGGGGGGTATAATCCAGGCAGGGGGGTTAAAACGGACCTGCCCAAATAATACCCCCCCCTAATAACTAAATCTGCCTATGCTAATATAGTGAAATGTAGCATTTTACACACAGTATTGCTGGTGTAGGTGTATCTGACCCATTTTAGGAACCATTTGTGTATTTAGAGAGAAGAAATAGGGGGGTATAATCCAGGCAGGGGGGTAAAAACGGACCTGCCCAAATAATACCCCCCCTAATAACTAAATCTGCCTATGCTAATATAGTGAAATGTAGCATTTTACACAGTATTGCTGGTGTAGTTGTATCAGACTCATTTTAGGAACCATTTGTGTATTTAGAGAGAAGAAATAGGGGGGTATAATCCAGGCAGGAGGGTAAAAACGGACCTGCCCAAATAATACCCCCCCCTAATAACTAAATCTGCCTATGCTAATATAGTGAAATGTAGCATTTTACACAGTATTGCTGGTGTAGTTGTATCAGACTCATTTTAGGAACCATTTGTGTATTTAGAGAGAAGAAATAGGGGGGTATAATCCAGGCAAGGGGGTAAAAACTGACCTGCCCAAATAATACCCCCCCCAATAACTAAATCTGCCTATGCTAATATAGTGAAATGTAGCATTTTACACACAGTATTGCTGGTGTAGTTGTATCAGACCCATTTTAGGAACCATTTGTGTATTTAGAGAGAAGAAATAGGGGGGTATAATCCAGGCAGGAGGGTAAAAACGGACCTGCCCAAATAATACCCCCCCTAATAACTAATCTGCCTATGCTAATATAGTGAAATGTAGCATTTTACACACAGTATTGCTGGTGTAGGTGTATCAGACCCATTTTAGGAACCATTTGTGTATTTAGAGAGAAGAAATAGGGGGGTATAATCCAGGCAGGAGGGTAAAAACGGACCTGCCCAAATAATACCCCCCCAATAACTAAATCTGCCTATGCTAATATAGTGAAATGTAGCATTTTACACAGTATTGCTGGTGTAGTTGTATCAGACTCATTTTAGGAACCATTTGTGTATTTAGAGAGAAGAAATAGGGGGGTATAATCCAGGCAGGAGGGTAAAAACGGACCTGCCCAAATAATACCCCCCCTAATAAGTAAATCTGCCTATGCTAATATAGTGAAATGTAGCATTTTACACAGTATTGCTGGTGTAGTTGTATCAGACTCATTTTAGGAACCATTTGTGTATTTAGAGAGAAGAAATAGGGGGGTATAATCCAGGCAAGGGGGTAAAAACTGACCTGCCCAAATAATACCCCCCCCTAATAACTAAATCTGCCTATGCTAATATAGTGAAATGTAGCATTTTACACACAGTATTGCTGGTGTTGGTGTATCAGACCCATTTTAGGAACCATTTGTGTATTTAGAGAGAAGAAATAGGGGGGTATAATCCAGGCAGGAGGGTAAAAACGGACCTGCCCAAATAATACCCCCCCTAATAACTAAATCTGCCTATGCTAATATAGTGAAATGTAGCATTTTACACAGTATTGCTGGTGTAGTTGTATCAGACTCATTTTAGGAACCATTTGTGTATTTAGAGAGAAGAAATAGGGGGGTATAATCCAGGCAGGGGGGTAAAAACGGACCTGCCCAAATAATACCCCCCCTAATAACTAAATCTGCCTATGCTAATATAGTGAAATGTAGCATTTTACACACAGTATTGCTGGTGTAGGTGTATCAGACCCATTTTAGGAACCATTTGTGTATTTAGAGAGAAGAAATAGGGGGGTATAATCCAGGCAGGAGGGTAAAAACGGACCTGCCCAAATAATACCCCCCCAATAACTAAATCTGCCTATGCTAATATAGTGAAATGTAGCATTTTACACAGTATTGCTGGTGTAGTTGTATCAGACTCATTTTAGGAACCATTTGTGTATTTAGAGAGAAGAAATAGGGGGGTATAATCCAGGCAGGGGGGTAAAAACGGACCTGCCCAAATAATACCCCCCCTAATAACTAAATCTGCCTATGCTAATATAGTGAAATGTAGCATTTTACACACAGTATTGCTGGTGTAGGTGTATCTGACCCATTTTAGGAACCATTTGTGTATTTAGAGAGAAGAAATAGGGGGGTATAATCCAGGCAGGAGGGTAAAAACGGACCTGCCCAAATAATACCCCCCCAATAACTAAATCTGCCTATGCTAATATAGTGAAATGTAGCATTTTACACAGTATTGCTGGTGTAGTTGTATCAGACTCATTTTAGGAACCATTTGTGTATTTAGAGAGAAGAAATAGGGGGGTATAATCCAGGCAGGGGGGTAAAAACGGACCTGCCCAAATAATACCCCCTAAATCTAACGCAACATTTGTGTTTTCAGAACACTAGGCACAGGAACAGTTTCTTCCCACATGCCATTTCCCTTTTGAACAGTTAAATCCCTCCCAATGCATATGCCTTTAAGTGTAATACTCCCAGTCTCCCACTGTTTAGTGCAATCTTTCTTAACACAGTTGATAGCTATTAATATATTATTCATAATACTGTAAATATGTTCATAATCTGTAAATGTTCATTATGACTAAACCTATCGTGTCTTTATACTTTTATGTTTTATTCTTATCACTGTATTACTATGTTTCTTGTTGTATTTGTTAGTGCACTGGAAGCTTCAGTACCAAGACAAAAGCATTGTGTGTGCAAAATTGGAAATACAGCTCATTCTGATTCTGATTCATGCAATATATTTTTTTCATAAGTTTATTGGAATAGCTATCATAAACATTTCGATGTAAGTGACAATATGAGCCAATACATAGGCCAGCTGGGTTTGCAGCTAAGCAGAAAAGAAAAGGAAGAAGAAGAAAAACTGGTACAAAGACGCCATCGACGCGTTATCAAAAGAGATTTGCAACGGACATGCCAGTCTCCTTTACGATTAAGGTTGAAAAGCAATTCATTACGTTTCAGAGTTTATACTGCCATCTACAGGAAAACCCATAGATTTTCTTCAATTTGAACGTTTGGGGTAGGTATCAGTGAAGCATGTGACCGAACGTTTCGTGTTTTAACTGCCATCTACAGGAAACACGGCGGTACTGTCCGCGTGCACGCGAAGGGGGGTAGTCTCCAGCCGGGGGGTCGGAATTAGGCACAACACCGGCCAACAACGGCCCAACCTGTATGAAATCGAAAGGACATAAGTACTAATTTATTCGACTTTTGGTCTATAATCTATATTGAACTTGCTTAATCAACAATAAAATCTACGTTGATTCAACGACAAGCAGGAGAAAGAGATACATTTAGCCGTCTAGCCCCATAGACTCCCATTCATTCTGCACTCGCTCACGATCACCTCCAGTGGAATTCTAATGGAACTGCAACCAAGATGATACAACGGGGCTAATAGGGAGTGCCCAGGCTTTCCGTAGACGGGCTTTGGTATCGCTTCTGTGGTGGACGTCACACACATCACACACATGACCAGCGTTGGCCAATAGGGACCCTATGTGTTACGTAGCACTACGCTATCACACTACGTTAACTGACGAGGCCCACAGAGAAGGAAATTAGTATTTGTTTGTTTTTGCGCACAAAAAGTATTCTCGTTGCTTAATAAACTGAAGATTGAGCCACTGTAGTCAATTGGACTATTTTAACAATGTCTTTAATAACTTTTCGGGGGAACAAGTTTCAGTCCCTTAGAAAGCCTATGGAGGAGTGATCCAGCTCTCAGATTTAATCAAAAATATCTTAATTCGTGTTCCGATGATGAACGAAAGTCTTACGGGGTTGGAACAACATGAGGGTGAGTAATTACTGACAGAATTTTCATTTTTGGGTGAACTAACCCTTTAAAGGAGCCCCCCCTTAAAAACAGATTACATATGTATAACGTTATTGTGTTAACATTATAAGTAAACCTTAAAACCATGTCATGAACACTTTACTATACCATACATAATTGTTTAGTGCTCCTATTCAATGCTTAAAAACAATGAAGTTATTCTAAAAATACTTACTGTTTACCAACATCCGTTACCAGCTTACCGTTGTCAACATGAAGGCATTATAAACAATAAGAATTTCCATTACATCCAGAGAGCACGCATGCTGTATCTCAGTTAAACCACTTAACACACTTTAGCCTACATATTGCCTTTGTAACAACAGTAGGACACATCCAGCACTAAAGGTTAATGTAAGCAGCAGTTTTTACCACTCATGGCTGTGGTTTAGTAAAGACTTTATTACTGAACCATTTACATTTAGATCCATTTTCATCTCGTGTCTTTCTGCCTGCACAATCAAACAAACCCAGTGGGTAATGTTAGCTTATTTCAATTGCAAGTTGTAACTCCCAAATGTATGCATCAGCTTAGTTTTTTTATCTTATAATGGCAGTTTATTTCAACAAAGAATTGTTCACACAAAAAATTGGTAATGTGAAAACTGTTATGAGGACCGGGTAGCGCCCCGGGGTACTAAATATGAGACTATCTGCAGTAGGTGGTCTGAGTTTGTTTGCATAGAGATGTGACGCGATTTGTGTGAATGTGAAAGTGTTCACAGAGTAAAAACGCAACAACGTATCTGACTTGCAACACACACAGCCACAGCTGTGCTCACTCAAGGTGATTTTATTCATTAAACAACCAATCACAAATGTACACACTCCCATTATTCATCATGTGCCATTTCACTCATAAATATCAATCAATAATAAAAATAAATAAAACAAAACAAAACATAATGCACATTGAGAGCACACTGTTAACACCCCCACTTGCTCTCACATTGTTAACATAGAACGCATCATTTTCCAAAAATAAATGCATCAAACTTCATCATCTTACACTTGGTTGCAGGCTTTGTCAACACATCTGCTACCATCTCATTAGTGGGACAATACACTAATGTAATGTCCCCATTATTTACAGAAGACCTAATAAAATGGTACTTGATGTCTACATGTTTGCATCTTTGCCTGCTCACAGGATTTTTTGCTAAGGCGATTGTACCTTGGTTATCTTCATATACTTTAGGTTGCGAGTATTGACATGTATCAAGATTTTTTAACAGTTGTTTAAGATAGAGACACTCCTGTATGGTTGTGGCTAGGGCTAGGCTATATACTCTGCCTCACAGGTGGACAGTGCGACAGTTGGCTGTTTCTTTGTTTTCCATGAAATCAAAGCACCACATTCAGTTAAACTTACACAATAGCCAGTTGTACTACGTCTGTCATTACTAGCTGCCCAGTCTGCATCACTGTATGCTCTTATTCCCAGTGTCTCATTACATTTTCTGTAACACAGTTCTTTGTCAATTGTACCTTTAAGATACCTTAGTACTTGTTTAACTGTGGACCATTGCTCAACAGTTGGTTCTGTGAAATATTGTGACAGTTTGCTTACAACAAAACTTATATCAGCTCTAGTACAGATGGTCAAATAGATGAGGCTTCCCACTGCCTCTCTATATTTTTTCACATCAATCATCTTTTCGGCATCATTATTATAGTCAAGTTTTTGTTCACAAGGAGTCGATCTAGGTTTGCAATCCTGCATGTTAAACCTTTGCAATATTTTTGTCACATATTTTGCTTGTGACATTCTCACACAGTTGTCACTCTGGTCAAAATCAACACCTAAAAAATGCCTTAATTTGCCCAAGTCTTTCATTTGGAATGAAACACATCTAAGAACATTTTCATCACTTGCCGCAATCAACAAATCATCAACCCATATTACAATGATCACTTTTTCATTAGCTGTTTCCCATGTATACACACAATAGTCAGCTTGATTCTGCACAAAGTGGTTTCTGGTCAAGTACTCATGTAGTACCTTGTTCCAGTTTCTGCCCGATTGTTTTAATCCATACAATGACCTTTCCAATCTACAAACCAATTTTTCATTTGTGCCAGA
This sequence comes from Semotilus atromaculatus, assembly GCA_031834385.1. Lineage (NCBI taxonomy): Eukaryota > Metazoa > Chordata > Actinopteri > Cypriniformes > Leuciscidae > Semotilus > Semotilus atromaculatus. Next base: position 4,915,946 of record JAULUF010000003.1, read on the forward strand.
TTTTACTTCATAACCCTCTGGTTGTTCTATGTAAATTTCGTGATCTATTGGTGCGTTCAGATAGGCAGTTTTTACATCCATGTGGTGCAAAATCAAGTTTTCTTGTACTGCTTTTTGTATTATCACTCGGATACTTGTCAAGTTAGCTGTAGGGGAAAAAGTCTCTTCATAATCAACACCTCTCTTCTGACTGTATCCTTTGGCTACATAACGTGCTTTGCATTTTTCAGATCCATCTATGTTATTCTTAATCGCATAAACCCATCTGCCCCCCACTGCTTTCTTACCCTCAGGCAAACTACTTAGGGTAAATGTGTGATTTTCTCTAAGTGATTGCATCTCCTCATCCATTGCAGTGACCCACTCATTTGATCTATCCGAGGTTACAGCTTCTGTAAAAGTTACAGGTATATTACATGTCACTCTATAACAGTAATCTATGTTGATCTGCACCTGATCAGTTTCCTCATCAGATGCCTGTTGAGAAACATAGTCATGTAAATAACTTGGCTTCATCCTCACTCTAGAAGGGTATCTTGGAGGCTCAGGCATAGCTTCAACTGATTGGGTCTGAGGACTACCACTCTGCTCCTCCTCTTTGACTGAAACCTGGTCTTTTGCTAGACTTGAATTTACATCCTGCCTAGTTCTATTGACTTTCTGTTTCAGAACATCATCATCATCATCATCATCAATGGTAGTCTGAGTCTGTTGCTCAACACAGGTCTTAGAAAGAAACTTAACTAACCTGTGCTTTTGTACTTTCCTGCTATCAGGGAAATAGACAATGTATGCTGGACTGCTTTTATCATAACCAATAAAAACACCTTTTTCACTTCTTGGATCCAGCTTTCTTTTATCTTGTTTATAAGCAAAACACTCTGAACCAAACTTATGCATCCTAGCAAGATTGGGTCGTCTCCCTGTTAGCATCTGAACTGGTGTAAGTTTGGTGCGTTTGTTAAAGCACCTGTTCCTGATTATGGCTGCGGTCTGCACTGCATAAGGCCATACATTTTTAGGTAACTCACTCTCTATCAGCATGCATCGTGCCATGTCAAAAAGTGTACGCCAATTTCGTTCTGCTGTACCATTTTGGTGAGGAGAATATGGTGCAGAAGTCTCGTGTCTAATACCATTCTTAACCAACAGAGTTTTGTATTGCTTTGCAGTAAACTCGGTGCCATTATCAGATCGAAGACGTTGAATTTTACCATATGGGGCCATATCGGCAAGAAACCTCTCTGTTGCTTGTAGTGTGTCACTTTTACTTTTAAGACTATATACAAACACGGCACTAGTATAGTCATCAGTAAATGACAAAACATATTTATATCCCTCTCTGGACTCTGGGTTAATTGGACCGGCCAAATCTGTGTGCACTAGCTCTAGAGGCTTTTTAGCTCTTATATCAGGCTTTCTGTTTCTGGTTTGTGTAAACTTGCCTTGGGTGCACACTTCACAAGTTATAGGTTTGTCTGATGAACCTTCAATTTTCATACCATCAACAACACCTTCTAATCTTTGCACATCATCAAAATTACAGTGTCCCAGTATCTCATGCCATGTTTTTAAATCATAACATCCATTCACTTGGTCCTCACATCCATCAGATACTGTATGCAAATAATATAATCTATCATGTAAATGAATGGGAAATTTTGTACCGTCTTTGTGCACCAGAATATCTTCACCTTTCTTGAACGTCACACTTGCTCCACTGGAAACCGCTGCTTGCACCGAAAAAATGTCCTGTGGGTATGAGGGAATGTACAGCGCCCGTCTCAGCATTGTTTTTAGGTGGCGTCCTCGAGTGTCCACCAAGCATACCTCAGCGTCCCCTCTGCGCTCTGCTACTCCCTTACACCTTGTGCCGTCAGCTAGCTCCATGTAATGAGTCCCTGCCTGGAACTCATCATCGAACCTTTTGAACTTGGAGATGTCAGTGACGATATGCGAGGTTGCCCCGCAGTCGACCATCAGGCCCCTCACGTCGACACCCTGGTTGTTTGGCTGGAATCCTGCCTCTCCATCGGTCACCCTGAAAACATACTCGTCGGTCGCTTCCTCGGTGGCCCTCCATGTTGCGTCTTGGCGCCATCTCCTCCTGCAGGTTACGTCGCGATGAGTATTACTCTTGCAGTGGCTGCACCACAGTTTGCGCCGGCAAGCGCGGGCAATGTGTCCCTTCAGACCGCATCTGTAGCACACCACATCCGCTGCAGCCCGTTCAATTGAGCCGGCACTGGTGGGTCTCACAGGCCACTGTTTTGTCTGCACAGCCATTACATTATCCTCTACAGCTGGAGCACGCATCTTTTCGATGTCCTCGTAGCTCCGAAGCTTTGTTTTAAATTCAGCAAACGTTATCCTGTCATCCGATTGCGTTATATGGATGGCAAACTGTTTAAAAGTCTCAGGAAGCCCCTTTAGAACCATAGCCACCAGCAGTCCGTCACTCAAAGTCTCTCCAGCATTGCGTAAAGCCGTGATAGCAGTTTCAGCACGAATAACATATTCAGTCACACTCTTGCTGCTTGATTTTTGAAGCGAGGTTAACTCAGTATACAGGCTTATTACTCGTGGCTTTCCTTTACCTGCGTAGTAGTCTCTCAAAATCTTTAGCGCTGCGCGCCCATCGTCAGCTGCCTCTCGCATTACAAGCGACAAACTTTTATCGTCCAAGAACTGGATTAATTCCGCATATGCCTCGGCATTTGAAGCCGCTTCTTCCGGTGTCTCCACACCCGCTGATTCCGTAGTAATTATCTCTTTCAGGCCTTGCAACCGGAGGTGGCCCAAAAACTTAACTTCCCAAAGTTCATAATTCTTTTCATCCCCGTCGAACAGTAGCCGCGACCAGCGACCGCTATGTTCTCTTTTTCTGGCGTTAGGCCTACTCATGACTCTACTAAAACAAGCGCTTGACTTCCTGACGTTCTGGGCCCATAACCTGTTCACAGAGTAAAAACGCAACAACGTATCTGACTTGCAACACACACAGCCACAGCTGTGCTCACTCAAGGTGATTTTATTCATTAAACAACCAATCACAAATGTACACACTCCCATTATTCATCACGTGCCATTTCACTCATAAATATCAATCAATAATAAAAATAAATAAAACAAAACAAAACATAATGCACATTGAGAGCACACTGTTAACAGAAAGTAACTCGAGCTTGAGTCTGCACTTTTTAAGGAAGTAAACAATGAAGGTGTTATTAGTTCAACAAAACGTGGGGGGATGACAGTGGTGACTATTTACCTATGAGTGAGTGTGCGGTGTAATTGTGCAGATTTATCAGAGCAGCAAATTAATAGCTCGCAATCAGATGTCTCCGCAAAAGACATTGTATTATATTGACCTGCGTTGTGTATCATGCACACTGTGCACGTTAATGATGATGCAAAATTAGCACAAATACACCAGGGTTTGATAGAATCAAGTAGGCCCATGCTGTGGGGGCACCAGGAACAAACACACTCAGATTTGAACCACAGCAAACAAACTCAGTGTGAAAAGCCCCCTTTTATGAGAATTTTGCTTGTTAAAAAACATCAAACAAAAACATTCCAGAAAAAAAAAACACATTACAAAAATCATTCCACAATTTATAATTAGCGTTTTTGTGTGAAAGTTTTGAGGATATATTATTAAAGACTATATAACTTTGAATAAACGGTCAATTAACATTATTGACATTTCTTTTTGTTTGTCATAAAGAACATTGCCAGAACATTATGAGTGTGTTCCTTTTTAACTAGACTTGGATATGTTTTAGCTGGGTTTTTAAAAAAAAAAATGGTTTTAGATGTTTTTTTAAAGGGGAATGTAAGACCAGGAATGTAAGTTGTTCACCATATGCTTCAAATGTTAATTCACTATTTATAATTTTTACATCATGTTCTTAAAATATAAAATGCCTTCCTTAAGATTTGTATGGAAAGCAGAAATAGACATAAGGAAGGATACTGATGTAGGCTATTTAGAGTTTCTTGTGTTCATTTTTAAACTACCGAACTACTTCTTAAATTGCATTATTGGGAAACATTGTGCAACTTCATGGTAACTTTCCAAAGTTAACACACATTATGATTTTTGTCAGGCAAGAAAATTATTTTTTGGTTACAGTTGATTGACGGGACTAGCATAACAGATAGTGTAGCAATGCTCTGAAACAAATGGTTAAACCAAATGCCATGTAGACCTCATTTCCACCAAAAACCTCTTTTGTAGATCAACATCTTAATGCTCTGATTAAAGCAATGAAGTGGTATGGCTATTTTAACCTCACTGTGTAGGAGGTTCTGAATTAAAAAAAAAAAAAAGAAGAAGTACACCTTTCCGTAGCTCAAGGTCGCTTTACATTGTACATTAAAATACGTTTACACACCATCACACACATTACAATCACATATGGACATCAAATATAGTCACATTATCCAAAATACATGTTAAATAGATATGTTTTTAGCTGAGTCTTGAATGTAGCCACAGATGAAATATTACGAAGTGTAAGGGGTGAATTCCATAATTTAGGAGCATTAACACTAAATGATCTTCCACCTACAGTAGACAACCGGAAACAAGGGACAGACAATAAACCAAGTTCAGCTGATCTAAGGGACTGCGCAGGGCGGTAAGAGTAAAGTAGATCAGACAGATATGGAGGTGCAAGAATGCCTTAAAGGTTAAGGTAATATTACCTTATACTTAGAAGTAATACCTTAAAGTGAATGTACTGTATGTTGAGGCATGTGATGCATCAAAGATTGATGTAGCCTAGGTCAATGTTGAACGTGCAAAGGCAGTACATGTAAATTAAGATCCTACTTATCGTAACCTCTACGGCCTGCAGTTTCAGCTGTACATTGTAGGGCTGTCTCTTATAGCTCTTTGAAAGCTATGTCCTTATGATCATTTATGTAATATATGCATATAGTAAATATATAGTATATATTTGTGTTTAAGCTAACCTGAAACTTTTTTTTTTCATGTCATTGAACTGCTGATACTATTATCTAACATATAGATAAAACATTTTTTAAATGTTTATGTATCTCACAATGCCAAAGCCATCACTACAGACTCTATTACCTTTGAGGTCAATAACAACAAAATTCACAATTAGCAAATGGCATGCATTCAAAAATTACTCTTTGGTTTCTCTTCTGAATTTCTGTTCAGCAGAAATGGACCAAAGTGACATATCTAGGTAATTTCCTCCCTAGAATTAGCATGACCCTTATATATAACCCCCTCGTAACTGCCAACTTTAACTTGAGCGCTCCATTTTTAGAATGATATCATGAGCAAGACACTGAAAAACATGCAAGACGTGAGCGCAATGGTCAATAACATCCGTCTAGGGCTAGGCAATGGAAAAGCAGCCCAGTGGAATGCAAAAACGCATTAATTTATTCTTATCCAGTCTTGCATTCTTGTGTAGTATTATGTCATCATCAACCATCGAAGTTCAATTCCAATACTAAAGAACACAGGTACAGAGGACGCAAGAAAGAAAATTCTTGATATCGAGGATGCATTAAATGCAGACTTGACAAAATTGAGAAAATGTTTAAATAAGTAATCGCAGGCTGACAACATATGGAAACCTGTAAGCTTTAAACTTCTCTTGTTCTCACTTAGGCTGTGTTTAACTCCATTTTTAGATATTGCAAACTTCCCTTAGCACTTCCCAACTTTGATCAACTTTGTCAAGTGGACGAGGAAAGTTTACTTGGACACAACCCTCGACCCCTCGATTTTGACTGAGGGAGCAAGTCTACTCATATGTACACTTCAAGCAGATCCATAGACCACAATGCAACATGATTGTGACATCATAACAGCAACTCGCTAGGCATGCTCCATAGCGATCGATCGATCGATCAGTCCGCCCATCCATCGATTGATAGGTTTAGCGTATTTAACATTCTTATTACAGAAAGGTGAATAACTTGTTTTAACTAGACAACTGAAGATAAAGGTTAATTGACCCTTCGCAAAGACCCGCCCTCCTTAGTTACTGTCGCTATGTTCCGACAAGCTACGCCGCTCTCACGCTCTCACCATGTTCTCACGCAGTGAAAAATACATCGCGGAGCAGAGAGGAGACTGACAACACGCGGATAGACAGGACAGACCAGGTTACTTTTCGGTTACTTTTGATATTAAACATATTAAACAAAGTCTCAGCTTTCAAATGTGGTCATTTTTTGAAAGAAATTTAAACAATAAATACCGTTTTGGGGCTCTTTAATGTGCCGTGACAGATCGCTGTATAGCATCAGTTAAAGCTGCTCGTGATCCGATCATCTCTTCCTTCTAGTTCATTTATAGCATCAAATAAACATGAACGAACATAAGAAGTAATGTTGTTTTAACCGCGGAAAGGCGTCAGTATATTCATTTTACCAAGTTCAAATCCTCCTATCTCTACTGGCTGCTTTTTCGGACAAAATGGCGGATGGCGAAGTATGATTGGTTAGAACACCTGTCAATCAAGCTCCACGCGAAGGGTCAATTAAACATTCCATGTTGCATTATAACCATATACATACATATACATAGTAGGGTACATACATAATACAAATACATAAATAGATTTCCTCATTATATTCACACACACCATCGCTCTTTCCTGTGAAAGTGTGTGTGTGGCTGCATCTCGGTGTGTTACTCTGAAGTGTCTCATGCTGTAAAACTGAATAAATTATTAAGAAAAAAAAAAATTTATTCCGTCCTATTCTATGTGTGTGCATTGCAAATTTGACAAAGAGGAAATTACAGTTTTACCTCAATCGCTTTGGCTCAATTCTCTGCATGTGGGTTCTTGGGAAATGAAGTCTGAAACTAACGCTAGTACTCAGGTGAGTGAGACCTCCGGTGGCTGACAGCAGGGCATGCCATTGTAATGAAATAGGAATCATAATCTTGACAATCAACCAATCGAGTTTGGCCAGTCACAACCTTAAACAGAAGCAGCTACAACAGTACTGTATATCGATTTGTATTTGTAAATTTATTTTTGTTGAAAAATGTATGAATTTTTGTATAACAAATGACCTGACTCACACAATGACAAAAACACATTACATTTTGATGTATTGGCCAATTTACTGACAAAGTAACTGTTTTGAAGCATGAATTAAATGCTTTGGTGAGTCACTACGTTTTGCAGACATGCAATAGAGTTCTGATGTTCCAGCAAACATTTGTGACAACTGCAATTATAGGCCTAGTTTAGAGAGTGTTAAGAGTGTTTCGAAAATGTGCCAAAGCGACTGAGAAAAACTGTAATAGAAATATTCTAACAATAACTGACTCACATGCTTATGTACTATGCAAAAATTAAACAAAATAAATAAAAATAATACAACTGACCAAACAAATCTTGCATTTAGGACTGTTTGTTCCCATTTCAACCACTAAGAAAGAGAGTTACTGTATAGCCTATATATTTTATTTTAACTAGTATTTTCAACTTATACAATTTAGAACAACATCAGGTTTAAAGGGGTCATGAACTGAGAGATCAAAATTCCCTCGATCTTTTGACATATAAGAGGCCATTAAAAACATCCTGTAAGTTTCAGAACTCTAAACTTTCTCATTAGTCTAAAAACAGTTTATATTGAAGCCAATCTCACAAAATGGCAGCTCATGGAATGTGCCACTTTATTATTACGTAATATAAGGTAATATTATAAGGTAATAGTGTGGCTAAACACCGCCTCCGCAGAAGATGAGCAACGCCGACTTCTTACATCACTGCCTGTTTAGCCCCGCCCACCGAATCGCACATGGGAACAGAGAGACGCTAACGCCTGGGTTACTAGAGTGATCGCGATGGCTTTGGGTACTGCAAGATGTGAATGTCTCAGTTGAGCATCTTTTATTTGTATTCGGTACATTTCACTGTGGATTATTTGGTAAATTTGCAAACAAAATTTTATGATATGGACTCAACAATGCCACAACATGTTACTGTGTTAAAGGGCACCTATTATGGCATTTAAAATCTTCCTAATATTGTTCTGGGAGTCCCCAACAACAGTTTTACAAGCATGCAATGACAAAAAACACTTTTGTTGTCTTATAATATGCATTTATTTTTACCGGATTTGCTCAGTGACTCCCATATGAATCGTTCGGCGATTCATTTTCAAAACCCCTCCTTTGCGTGACGCTAATCTGCGGTGATTGGTCAGATGACCCAGTCAGTTATTGTTTGCGTTAGCCCAAAGCTTAAACATATTGATAAAGCACTGCAGTACTACAGGTATTACTCTATTCTTTATGACAACTCCAATAACGACAAACATTTCACATATTTAAAAAAAAATGACATTAGAGACCTAGAAGCTGCGCTGAGCGTAACTAAGGCCCATGACACACTGGCTGCGCGGCGTAAGCGTCTCAGCTGCGTGGCGTGTCCGTTTTTATTTCGGCGCCCATGTTAACAGGATAGAGCTTGCACACTGCCTGCGTGACACGCGCATCTCAGGCGCGGCTAGAGCCGCGCGGAAAACGCGTGCATGCTAGAAATAGAACCGACGCCTATTTTTCACGCGACACGCAAGCGTGTTGGAAGCGTTTCAGGCTAAATAGAATAGGAAAAGATGTTTATATGTTATTTTGTACACGAATACATATTAATAAATTACATTTTGATGGTTGAAAGTCTAGGTTTTGACAAATTCAGATATAAATAGACTTTTGTCCACTGTTGTGGAAATTATATTTTAGTGAATTTCTCTGACACCATACATGCCACAATCTGGTGTCCTGTAAAGAGCACATTCAGGTTTTTTTTTTAGAGACACCTAATGTATATAATGTACCTATGTAATGTAGGGCTGAAACAACTAATCGATTTAATCGATTAAAATCGATTATTAAAATAGTTGTCAACTAATTTAGTCATCGATTAGTTGCTAAATAACTTTTATTTGCCGTAAGCGGCTCATTTCGGAAATATTTTAAATCTGCGATGACCAAAGTGTGGCAGTAATGAGCCACCGGAGGTTTTACTCAGCCAGTACAGCAGGAGAAGTAGCGAATAGCCAATAGCTGGCCTCGTTTTATGTCACGTGCTTCCCGCACAGCGGCTCTGCCTGCGTCTCTCTCTGGCTCTGCAGCATTCAGCGAGATGGCGGAGGCAGGCGGCAGTGGAGTAAGCTCGAGAAAGAAAAAAGCGGAAGATAAAACTAATCGAACGAAGTCATCCAAAGTGTGGGAGCACTTTACTTTGAGCCTTCAAAAAAGAAGAGTAACATGTAAACTAGGGGTGGAACGGTACAATATTCGTATTGAACCGAAACGGTACGGGCGTCACGGTTCGGTGCACGAATTTGCACGGAGAATACACGGTATAAAAATAAATAAAACTCTATTCGCGTTTGGTGTGAACGCAGCATAATGAACAGGCTGCGATGTCAAGATTGCAATGCTGGAGTGTGTGTGCGCGCGCGCGAGAGAGAGAGGCGCGGGCGCGATCGAACTGTGTGTGTGTGTGTGTGTCTGTGTGTGAGAGAGGGGGGCGCGGGCGCGATCGAACTGTGTGTCTGTGTGTGTGTGAGAGAGAGAGAGGCGCGGGCGCGATCGAACTGTGTGTGTCTGTGTGTGAGAGAGGGGGGCGCGGGCGCGATCGAACTGTGTGTGTGTGTGCGTGAGAGAGAGAGGGAGAGAGGCGGGCGCGATCGAACTGTGTGTGTGTGAGAGAGAGAGAGAGAGAGGCGCGGGCGCGATCGAACTGTGTGTCTGTGTGAGAGAGGCGGGCGCGATCGAACTGTGTGTGTGAGAGGGAGAGAGGCGGGCGCGATCGAACTGTGTGTGTGTGTGTGTGTGTGAGAGAGAAATGTGCGGGCGCGATCGAACAGTGGAAACATAAAAACATACTCCGTCATTTTGTTCATACAGGGTAAAGTATGAACAAAACAAGATAAACAAGAAATAATAAAATGCAATTTACTGCAATTTTATTCTGTTTTATTCTTATTCTTCGTGAAAATATGTTCTGAACGATTCCTTAAGCTTTGTTCGGGATGTTAAACTACTTTAGGAGCCCTAAGGACTGCCATGGTGAAAACATTATTTGAAATCTTGTGAAATTTGCTAGAGTACAGTGTTTTGATTGCAGAAGAGCTTGACAAAGGATTACTAACACATAATAAAACACAACTCCAGGTATGTTTTTGATGAGGATGATATGACAATGCAAAATGGTTAAAATCTCTAAAAAGTCTATGCTGAATGATAAAGACCCTTTGTTAATAATTTACTTTGGAAAAAATGGGAAAAACTAAAATATAAGTACATAAACCGATTAATCGATTAATCGTAAAAATAATCGACTGATTAATCGATTATCAAAATAATCGTTAGTTGCAGCCCTAATGTAATGTAAACATTAACACCTAATGTAAAATATAATATATTTTAATTATAATTAAATCAAACTACTTTTCTAATTGAATTTCATAAAACAACATCTCAGGAAAACGTTATGGGGTTTCAAATAAAAAAATGACTATTTTTTACATAACAGGGCATTGATTTTATACATGACCACTGTAGAGGAGAGGACATCAGGAAATCATGTTTATCAGGCATTTTTGGAGACACAAAGATTGAATATTGAAATAAATTATACATTAATATTCCTATTTAGTATGATATATTATTATTAAAATGTTACCAATTATTACTCCAATTATTACACTTCTTTTTTCATTAAATCTTGCTCCAAGCAAGAACACATTAATATGCTAATTAGATCCAGTGAATAGATACATTGCATTGAATGTGGATATTAATGTATGGCCATTTTACCCACATATTGTATAAAGTGAAATGGTGTATCAATTCATTACGTTACATCTTTCATAACATATCTGAGAATCATCTTAATATAAATTTTGGTTAGAGAAAACCTGAAACCCCAAAATTGATTGGTGACTGAAAAAAAAAATCCCATTATTTTTGCCTATAAATATAATATCATGTAATTTTATTTTATAACAATCGAGTCCTGGTGTCCACTAGTACAGAGGTCATAGCATAACATGAATAAAATATCTCTAAAATACCTAAAAAATAAAATTCCAAAAATGTATTTGAACAAAAAATTCTGGGCCTCAGGACTAATATAAAGATAGCCTAGGCTACAATAACAATGTAGTGTGTCTTCTGAGTGACGGTCCAACAAATATAGGCTCTTTAAAGCTACACAAAATTTGTAAATGTTATTGAAATAAACAGACAGCCCACTTACCCATTTTTCAGATTTTGGAAGATGTGTGATAACAGTTGTCGTAAAGGCAAGAGCAACACACCGCTAATCCATATGTAGACTGGTCTGTCGGTGCGTCGGCGCCCTCCCTGTACGTCACCTAGCAGCAGCGCCGCGTCAGACAGGTTTCTGGTGTGCAAAGACACAGAAAACGCGACGCAGCCGCCACGCAACAGAAACGCCACGCAGCCAGTGTGTCATGGGCCTTACACAACACACACTTATTGAGCATGCTACAAAACCCATAAAAGCAACAATTATTAATAATACTTACAGGTTGCGATTCGGAGGAGGAAGCTGATCCAAATAAACTTGGTACTGACCCTTCCTTCAATATCAACCGGCTCGCGAATCCACACTTGAAAGCATTTATGTTTGTAAAGCGATCATCATTTTAGCGAACACAGCAGAAGGTTCGGGTACAGTTGTAAATATAAACACTAGCCACTGCTTCTTCACATGCTTGTCCCTGGGCAGTGAAAAAAAAGTTCGCTTTTGATTCGCACTTCAGAACACAGCATCTGGTCGAGATATTATGAAGTTTCACTGGTGTCGGCGCGCGCAATGAGTGGGCGTATCTTATTCAAATAACTTGTCAAGTTGACGTCATCTAGACAAAGGAAAAGCATCGGTCGTCGAACGATTCATATCAGCGACTCAGAGTCGACTCTTACTTTTGAGAGACAATAACTTTGTATAGGGTGAACTTTTATGTTTAAAACTTTGCGGGATGTTTTTGTTCACTTAGATCTATGTTACACACTACATGAAGGGCAATTTTCAAAAATCCATAATGAGGTACCTAATGCCTCGTCCTTGATCAGAGACTTCTGATTCCTGTACAGGCAGATGTTCTTTGTCTATGTGTCAGTAAATCAAACCAGTGACTAAATGATAAACTTCACATTGCTTCTCTTAGTAGGATGAAAATAATCTGTTATTTAAACTGTGCTTAAATTATATATATAGAAAGCGATCAAAGAACACTCCTTTACAACCGCTGGAGCTGTCAATCAAACAGCACGCGCTGGAGCTGTCAATCAAACAGTGAGAGTTTTTTCAGTGACTAAGTTCTGGACTCTCGCCAAAATTCACGTCATAGTCAACAAATCTCTTATTGACATTGTGTTTGGACTGTTAGTTATGATGAAAACATCCGTTGGTGTGCAGAAATCGAGTTGCAATGACGAGATCACTGCATTCGTGTGTTCAACATGTCTGTGATCGGCCACAATGCTCATCCCTGCAACTTTTCATGCCACGATCTAACATTAGAAGTGCACCCCATGAAACATTATAAAACAATGCAGGTTATGGCACCTTTAATGTTTAATATTATTTTAATGTCTTATTCATGTGCAATGTGACAGTACAATCACATTGTCAACCACGAACACTGGAAAATTAGATCTAAACACCCTGTGCTAAAAGGAGCAAAGTTGACATTTTTACTAAATAAACTACTGACATTTACTCAGAGCTGAAGATACATTTGCTTAAACTATGACCATAATTAAGGGAAGTTCATCCGAGAATAGGAGATACAGCAGTGTGTTAGATAATGAATAAGCGTGAGATTATTTTCTGCAAAGTTTGGTTTGACAGTAGAGGCTACAAAAAGACTTTTATGATGTTATTTAATTACAAGAAAAAGTGCAGAGAGATTGTAATAATGCCCTAGCATTTTATTTAATAAAAACATAAATGAAGTCCTGTTCATAATCATATAATTTATTTTACAACACATAATAGTTTAGGCTAAACACAATGAAAACAAAGTTACTTCAAGAACACTGATAAAAGTGCCAACTTACAGTTTTTAAGTCATTAAGTGGACATTTGCTTGACATTCAAAGTGCACCATCATTCAAATGTCTTTGTAACAACTGGTCCCACCTGGCTTTAAATAAATCACCAGTAGCGGCATGGCATCGGACGCAGAGAAGCCAATGGCACATGTTGCTATGCTTAGTGACACATCCAGTCTTCATTGGCATATGTGACAGTGGATAGTGTCATGTGCCACTAAAACTAACATGTCTCTTGTGTTGTGGCACCTCCAGTAGTGACACCTGCAGTTTTCTGCAGTGTAATTATGTAACATAAGCACTTAACTGCAGAACGATTTTTCATTCATATGAATTAATACATTGCTGTCAAACATATGTATGACATTGCTTGCGGAGTTAATAAGCACAACAAAAATTGATTTTATTTATTATGAAATTCCATAAAATTATTTTCTAAATTTTAAGCAACACTGAGGAAGTTCCTGCGTGACCGAAACGTTTGTTGAGTTTTTAAAATGCACTGAGCAATTTTTTTGTACTTGTATAAATAAAGAAGATTGCTAGTATATCGGCATGTAATCCTTTTTGGGTGTTTTTGGGTGCAAACAATATAGCCTACGATAACATTGGTATTACAAAACATTCAGTGGCACATGCCACTCAAATACAGACGTGACCCAAACTAACATGTTTGAAAAAATATTACAGACTTTAATGCGTTTAAGTGACATTTATTGTTAAATATCATTAAATTAGTCAGAACATGCTCAACTCATCAGTCACCACTGAGAAGTTTTCCTTTGAGTTTTCTGCATTGTCAATACGATCACCATTCACACGGACACACAAAAACGACAAAAACCCCTGTATTCTGCTGCCAGGTGAAATGACACACTATAGACTGAACACGTAATACGCAGGTCATACCATCATCGTCTTCAGAAATACGCGTTTTTGTTGTTTACATGGAAACTCTCCATGACCGTTCCACTAGACGTTTTACGTTTTTAGTTGAAAACGGTATCGTAAACAGTCCCTCGGTGTCAGTGTTTCGCTACAATGTCAGCGGCACATACCAATGAAGACCGGATGTGCCACCGGATGTGTCACTATGCATAGAGATGTGCCTCTGGTGGTCAGATGCCATGTCATTAAAACCGCCTCTCCAAACTGAAGTAAGCAGCAGCAGTTAGTTCTCATAAATACACTCTTCTGGCTGAGGTTTAGCAACGGGCAGTGTGTTCTGGTGGGCCATGGCGAAACTGAAGTTCTCATAGACTTTATTGCTGAACACTATAGATCCGTTTTCATCTCGCTTTCTGCCTGCGCAATCAAACAGACATAGAAAAACATACAAATATAATTAAAATATAGTTCCTTTCCACAGATAAACAGTTTAGGCCTAAATAATTTTTGGTTTGTGTAGGCTATAAAAAATTAATTCGATCTACAAAAATTATTGTTTTAACAGTTCAATTATAAAACCCTTTTGAACTTTAATCTTTTTTGGTAATACCGGTAGTGGTAAATGTTTATTTATCGCAGTTTATCGCCATCTAGTGGAGGTCTCTAAAAATATGTTTACAATGTACTGGTGAGGTCAGGATAAATCAAGTTTTAGTGATCCATGAGGACTATTAATCCATCAGTAGATTAATAAAACAACCTCAAAACATATTTAGTTACTTTTCCGTGTAACTACTATAGATAGGCTACTGTTATTTGTTTTGTTAAACGGTGTAACTTGGTCTTAGTCACTTCCTTGCTCAAAATAAGATCCAAAACTAGCTAATTTGTTGTTCTTAGCTGAGTTAAACTGTTTAGCTGTTTTTAGTTCACGATATGCTACAAACAGACACGTTCATTCCCTTTTTTTAATTTCAAATGTTGCTCTGAAAATATAAAAATGCTGTCCTTAGGATTTTGATGTCATGGTGACAGAAAGCAGAAATAGACATAGGAAGGATACTGATGTATAGAGATAGAGAGGTGTTTGAACAGAGGGAGGAAGATAGTCCTATTTATGTCAAATTCTTGCCTTCTTTTTTAACTGCTGAACTGTGTCTTAACTTTCATTATTGTGTAACATGTATAAAGTAAGATTCTTTGTGCAATTTCCTTATTTTTTTTGAAGTCACTGTTACTAAAAATGATTTCTCGCCGTGGGAGTCAACGGTTTCTACTAATCAAAGTAATCTGAGTTGTATAATTGTTAAAGAGTTAAACAAAATCATACTCACATTTGCAAAAAACACCAATGAGGATGATGCAGAGGATGAGGCCTGCAGCAGCAGCACTGCATCCGATGATGATCTGCTTGTAAAACTCAATCTCCTGAGCTGTCATGGTCACAAAAAGGGTACGATCAGATCATACACATGAATTTTTGACATAGACAACAAGAAAACAGCAACAATCTCTCTTCATATTTTACCAGTCAGGTTGCTAGAGACCATCATAATGTCTCTCCTACTGTAACTCAGAATACTATTTGAGATCAAACTTATTTATAGCTGGAATTAATGCGTGCTTTTTCATTTTTTAAGTCCCCCTTTGGTGAAAATCAAGCTTCTAATGTTGTTTATATGTCTATGTTGTGTTTTTAATATGCTTTAAGACAAACCATGTGCAAAATCATAAGTCAGCAGCATTGCTTAGTATTTTCTGCTTAAAACTGCAGTGAACCAAAGACAGTCTCAAAAACGCGGTTTGAAATCGATGGTATTTCAGACGTCAAACTAACTTCTTGTAACCAATCACGTCGGTCGTGTGATAGTCACCGAGTGGATCTCTAAACTGGTGTGAGTGAGAGGAGGCAGAGCTAATTTGCATATTCATAGAGCCGTGTATACTAAATGAGGCAAGGGTGTAGAGTTACATTCAAGCAATTTTTAGGCATGAAAGTATTTCAAGTTAAAGTTTGTTATATTTTATTTAATTTCAGTTAATGTATTTTCAGGTACACAGGCCTCCTAAAATAACCTATTTTCCTTTACAAATAACATTCTTAACTCAAGATACAATTACTTGAGAAGCAAAATTACTTCAGATATTAAGTCTTACTTTCTGAAAACATGATAGAAATTAAGTGACTTCATGCTTAAAGCAAGAAAATATCTATCAGTGATGGGATCAGAAAAATAAACTTAATTTAAATAAAAAACTAATGTATTTTGCTTACCCTATTTGCAGGCTATATTGTTTCTTGTTTTAAGCATATATAAGGAATTAGTCACTTAATTTTGATAAATTTTTTCAGATTTCATTTCAGTTATTTATTTATAAAGCACAATTAAAACAACGTGATGTTGACCAATGTGCTGTACAAACACATAATAAAATTGCATAATAAAATATACTTTCAGACAATACAAGGACTAACAAATATCTGTAAAGAGCCTCTTACCGATTAGCCTACTGATCCAAACGCTAATTTTAGCAAATGCAATTTTAAATTTCGTTTAAAATAACTCAAAGAGGGACAGTGTTGTGCAAGTTACTTCCAAACTGTAATACATTATACATTACATGTTACTGTTATTTAAAAGTAATTCATTACCTTACAATATTACGCTGTCAGAATTGTAATGCGTTACATTACTCCTGTATTACTTTTGAGTTACTTTCACAAAAAATACCTATACAGAAGTAGAACTTAACATTCTAAGGCTGTAATGATATGCGATATGAAACCGAAATCGCGACACTCAGATCCACGAACCTGCAGAATCGCGACACACCCTTTTCCAACTCCCAGAGTTATCCTTCCCGTCCAGATCCAATGTATACATCTTTAAATTACTATTAGTATTATCAGAATTTTGAAGTTAACATTATAAAATACGTAGACCTAGTTGGTCTACGAACCACAAACCTAGTTGACGATAAATTATTTAAAATTGGGGAATTCCAGCATGAACATTTTGCAGTCAAAACTTGACATATATATTCTCAGAATTTAATACCAATATTGAAACGTCTGTTTATCTATAGGCTACTCCCTTAAAGCAGTCCAGACATTCGAAAAATATTAGTCTACACATGTGTTTTATATTTAATATTATGAGGAAAATAGACACGCATTCATGCGTGACAAAAAAATTTGTCGAAAGGAGGCAAATTTTTATTTTTATTTTTCCAAAGTAGCCTAATACTACCCACCGGATGACGAAGGGTTGGCTCTCCACAGAACATAAAATATATAAAAAAAAATTTTTTTCGTTTTCGCATTTATGAGGAAAAAAGGATATGCGACAGGGACGCGACCGATCTGAAGCGGCACTAAAGGATGCTTTAAAACTTCAAACAGAAGAAACAAAGCCTTTTCAAAGTGAATTCACAAAGTGAATTTCGATTTGTATTAATTTTGTATCTTAATTTTAATCAATGTTTCATCAACCAATTGCCTGGATTTGATAGTAAATATTGCAGATAGGCTAATCACGAAACGGAGGCGCCTGGGCGTGAACTGGAGCGCGTCTCAAATTAACCGAAACTCCGCGTATAAGGTAGCCTACTTCACAGACCTGAACAATATATCTATATTGAAATGTCTACTTGTAAACAGAACAATTCAAAACGAAAGAAAACAGACTGCTCTCTGCTTGTATATGCATTCTCTGGAGCACTCACTAGCCTACTGCGAAGATCGCGAGTCAGGAAAGTCAACTTCATCTTTATTAATAAACAATTAAAATGTCTCCTTGCTATATTTGACACATTCATAATCATTGCTTTTGCAGGTTCTTTGTGACAGCTTTTACGTGCTTTATCGGCAGCGCCGCCGCAACCCTTAGGCTATAGCCTACATGTTACAACGCGTCAGCACCGCATAAAAAAAAATGATTGCGTGATGAAAATATGAAAAATACCACCTAAACACAGCCTAACTCTTTAGAAAGAAAATAAAGAGCAAATAGTAGCCTAATGCGCATATTTCCATCTCGCGAATGTAGGCTACAGTCTTCTTCATGCCATCTTCACCATTAGCCGCTTTTCCACTGGCCAGCGCGAGCACAGAGGCCGAAATCATGCCTCACGGGCACGGCACTCCTGTAAACAATAAATCGATATAGACCTACAAGTAGGCTATAAGACGCTGCCATTATTTAGTCTATTTACAAACTTGGAAACCACACGCGGCTATTGACTGACCACGAACAGGCAAGTCAGCCTACTTGCATATTTCATTCGTGATATGTCTCGCGGTCTTGGTGTTTTTTTTTTTTTTTTACAATTAAAACTAAAAGTGTGTTGTAACGCAAGCGTTACTGAACATGTACCGAGTAAAATATTACTGAAAATTGATTAGTAATGCCTTACACTACTGCGTTA
Source organism: Semotilus atromaculatus (assembly GCA_031834385.1). Classification (NCBI taxonomy): domain Eukaryota; kingdom Metazoa; phylum Chordata; class Actinopteri; order Cypriniformes; family Leuciscidae; genus Semotilus; species Semotilus atromaculatus. The sequence continues at coordinate 4,934,373 of JAULUF010000003.1, forward strand.
CAGCAAAAAGTAATATGTTATTGTAATGCATTACTTTTGTAACGCGTTACTCCCAACACTGGTCATCAGACCCCCAGTGACGGGTAGGTTTAGGGGCGGGGTTGGGGGGTAGGTCATCAGACCAATCAGGGATGAGTTCCCTAATGAATATTAATGAGTCTTCCCCTACCATCCTGTGAAAAAAAATATCGCGTCCAGGAGTGTGTGGCTGAGGAGTACTTTAGACCTGTCGAACTAGTATTTATCAATGTGAGGCCATAATTGGCACGCCATCAAGTGCACTGGGCGGGGGAGTTACCATACGCAGTGACACGGGGGCCAGGAGGTGTTGCAGCGGGCTTTGTGGGCGCCGTTAGGCTTTATGCGACCCATTTGATGGTCCTGTGAGGATTACCTGCATCTGGTAGTTATTCGAACGGGAGCGCTTCCGAACTGAGTTGTATGCTCCTCTGCAAGCTGTCTTCGACCATTCCTCTGCCTTTTCTTGGAGCGAGGCATCGACTGTCGATCTGTACCTTTACTCGAATTGTTTGACGATCTCATTTTAGCGAACGAGGGTCTCCTCGACGACCGTGACGACGCAGTTGTTGCCAATCTGTACTGTATATTTATTCTAATTGTTTGATTGTCTCATTTTTAGCGAACGAGGGTCTCCTTGATGACCGGATCAATCGTGCGTTCACAGCCTTTGGTGACGCTTCTAAACTTAGTCTTTAATATAATTGACATTCAGACCTGAGTACAGTGGCGAGAAGCTACTAGTTTTGTCGCTACTATTGTGGTTCATTGTGAATATGATGTCACTGTGGATGTTGTTTGTAAATGTGTTTTGAGTATTCTGTTGTATTGTAGTCTGAGATTACATTTTCATAGGACAGTGTTGTGCTGACAAGAGTTCACTAGTGTCAGCCAGTGAATATTGTGACCAAACTGATTCCTTTTGGCAACCTGATAAGTGTTTGATTGACAGACCATTAAGTGGAATGTGTATTTGTTTGTTTGTGTCTCATACTGCTTTCTTTTTTACTCAGAATTGGGGTTCAGTATTAGCCAGAGTCCTCTGTGTGTGTGTGGTGGTGGTTCGGCGATCGGTCTGCAGTGTTCACAGCGGGTGTTGGTGTTGTGTGGTGAGAGCACAGGTAGTTGCTGTGTTTATTGGACAGGCAAGATGAATCCCCCAATTCTGAAGTGGTAGTGTGCGTGTGTGTGTCTGTGTGTGTGTCTGTGTAACGTGTTTTATGATTGATGTGTTTCTTTTACTGTCTGCACATTAAAAGATACCAGTTGTACATTATTGTATGTCCTGAAGAATAAAACCTGTGAAGCGATTATCCTTGTCTGATACCTGACTCAGCCACTACGAACCTGTGTGCTTTGCAAATTATCTGTGGGTCCCCGGCTAGTTTCCGGGGTGGCGTAGTCGGTATAGTGCCATAACTGGCATTGTAGTAAACGTTTGATAACAAACTGCCACATCAATAAATATATATTTTTTAAGAATGCTTAGAAGAAAATATTTTTTTTGGTAACACTATTTTACATTGTATTTGTAACACGTTACATGTACTGTAGTTACTATTGTAATTCATATAAACTGTGCTTAATTACATGGAACTAACCCTTAACCTAATCCCGACCCTATAGTAATAAAATGTTAATTAACATTACTCAGTACTTAAATGTATAATACATTTGGTGACACTTTAACACGAACACCTTAAAAAAGCGTAACCATTTTTTTCTTTTTCTTTTTCTTTCAGTGCATGTATGATCGTTATCTTTGTAAAGCAGAAAAAAAATATTATTTATTTATTTATTTATTTATATGTGGCTTTAACATTGTGTCCACTGGCAGTTTGGCTTAAAACAATAAGATTGGTGGAAATTTGCTGACTTGACTTGATTTAGTAAATTAAACATTGTACAAGTTTGTCCTGGTTAAAGTGATAGGTAGTTTAAATGACCCACCTCCGGTGAGTCGTATACTTGTTTGGGTTTGGCTATTTGAGTAGTTATATTTTCTTATTTTAATTTTAATGGTCAATTTATTTATCTTAATTTTTTTTTTTCCTACAATTATAAAATGTATTTACTTTTTAGAATTTAAAATATAAGGGACATTATATGTACCACCCACAAAAACAGAAAATGTACATGACACCCAGACATCATGATCACATTAGCCACATTGCTCTTTATGTATTTCATTATAATCAGAGCAGATGTATGGACAATCATTTTCTTATTTCTTATTTTAAAACCACTCACCCTTGTTGCCGAAGTCAAGTGTAATGTTCATGCTGAAAGGTGTTTGGGTGTTTGAGTAGTAGGCGCTGCAGATGATCGTGTCTCCATCACTCCAGTCAGGTTTACACAGATGCAGCGAACTGTTCATGTCATAAGATAAGGATGAATAAAATGACCCGTGACCCTCTCGAATCCAGGTGAAGTTCACCAGCTCAGGGTTCAGACCCTCCAGAGAGCAGAGCAGAAGAATACAGCTGGCATTACTGCTGTTGTGTTTCTGCAGGGACAGGCCTGGAGGTAATGCAGTGGAGGAAGATGAGCAACATCAACATGAACTCAAGTTTTCATTTCGTGACTTGGTTGACATTGATACATTACCATTGTGTATTAGACATCTGATCAAGGTGATTCTCTACAGCAAGCAGACTTTTTAAACAAATACATAATTTATGAATGGCAATTACCTTCAACTTGGAGTTTCACATTTGAGCTGTTGTCCAGTGATGGTGGTGGAATTAATATTGATGTTTTACAGCTGTAATTACTAGAGTCACTGAATTGAACATTTTCTAATATTAGTGACGTTCTGTTGAATTTACCGTGAGGAATGCACTGTTTTGTGGTAGAGGCAGTACTTTTATTAAAAGTCCATTTACAAATAGTTTTGTTAGTTGCACTTTTTGTCCACTCTACAGAAACTCGTTCAATGTCATCAGATAGTGAGTGGCAGGGAAGATTGACAGTCGCTCCTTTAACTGCTCTGATAAACACCGCATCTGTGGATTGACACAAATTTCAGTGTAAACCAACAGCAGAATGTTCCCTTCAAATATACAGCACATTTATCAAAACTATTGTGAAAGACATCACAGAAAGTTTACCACATAATAGGATGCATTGGTAATACTTTACGATAACGTTTAATTTGTTAACAGTAGTTAACATGAAATAACAATGAACAATAATTTTTACAGCATTTATTCTTCTTAATGCTAGTTTCTACATGTACACATTTTTTTTAATCAAAAGTTGTATTTGTTTACATTAATTAAAGCACTGTGAAGTAACATGAACAAACAATGACCAACTGTATTTTTGTTGACTGACATTAATAAAGGTGAATAAAAGCTGTATATTAGCAATATATTGCTTATGCATTAACAAAAGTTAACACATGAGACCTAATTATAAAGTGTTACTGCATTTATTACTGCAGGTCACGTTGTTTTGTGTAACCAACAGCAGAGTGTTCCATTCAAATGTAGAGTTCATGTCACAATTATTTTTAAAATATATTTAAAAAAACACAACCATCTAAGATGCATTCATTTAGTCCATCCATCACTGAGATTTTTTTTATTTTAGTCAATTAGCCTAATATGTCTTAGACAGTACGTCACAACTGAGACATTAGGCTATATTATCACTTCTTTGCTATAAACAACAAAGCAAAATAAACATAACTGAAATCTCTTACCTGTATGCGGGAAATAAATTAAAGTAAAAAATAAAAGATGGTTTGTAACACGTTTTAAATACATGTCGATGAGCTCGTCGAGTGAGACACTTCTGCACTCACACATTCTAAGTGATTAACTTCCTGCCCATGCGCCCACCCACAACAGATCACAAGTAAAAAAGCAAAATAAATCCTTCTCCGGGCGGGCACTCAGAGATTCAATTCAACACAAATCGTGCTAATTTAAATGGATATTACCATCACATCATTGTTTTACACCATTCTGAAAAGTAGCCTACTGTGTTTTTAAAACTCGATGAGTCATCTTGAATTTAATCTTTCTGACTCAATGGCTTTGTTGTTATTTATTCCGATGGCATAGAGAATATGAAAATAAAGAGGTGACATTTTTAAAAAACAGTCATTTTACTTTTCAACATGAAGGGGTACAGGACATAGAGTTTGCTGTCTGTTTTTATCTTTATTTTTCTGTGGTTCTGCTTTCCATGTAAAACGTAAGACGCCACAGCACTGGAAAGGGAGCCCACAACATTTCACAACATGCGCTGAATACTCAGTGTTCACCTCCTACTAGCACAGACAGACAGAATAATGCGTCATGCACTTAATGTTTTGAAGGGGGCAACAGTGTCAGTCGTTGCACAACTTCTTGTGAATGTGGGCGTGATAGTACGGTCATTTTAGTTTAGTAATGCAAAGGTTATTTATAACAAACCAAGAAAAGTGCAACTGAACTTGACAGCCCTTAAAGATGACTCCCCCAAACACTTGACCGCAAAAGCTTATCTGTTTTACAAATCATGTAAATCACGTGGTAGATTTAAATGTTGATTTTTGTCAAAATGGTTCACAGCAATTAAGTATTATGATCTACAATAACACTGTAAAAATGTATGATTAATAAGTTATGACATTTTTGTTTTAACATTGCTTTAACTGTTTTTTTGGTGACATTTGACCATTTAAAAAATTATAATTTCTCAAAATATTTTGTTTTATGTGTACCATAAGACAGAAGAAAGAATGTCATACTGTTTGCACTGACATCAGGGTCGTTGCTTCTTTTATGTTCCACAGAAGAAACTCACACGGAATGACATGGTGTAATATGTAAGAATTTTCTGTATAGCGTTTAGTTTAGGGTCCAATTTTAGCTTAATAGGATATTGCATGCATAGGACATTGGCTGTTTATTAGTATTTATAAACAACATATTATGCCTTATTCTGCATGACCATATTCTATATCCCTTATAATACCTAAACTTAACAACTACATTACTAACTATTAATAAGCGGTAGGGGTTTATTCAGGCAAAAGTTGTAGTTAATAGTGAGAATTGGACACTAAACTAAAGTGTGACTGAATTAAAATTTTAAGTGAACTATCTACCATATTTAAGTGAGCCAGGACAACCCTCATTGACCATATTTAGACCATCAAGTCATTCGACACCTTTTTATGTTTAAAATGTTTGGTTTTATACAATCAGTGGACCAAAAAAATTATTTGCATTAGATATTTATTTATAAGTGGTACTCATTACATAAAACAGAAGTTGGCATATAGTTGCTATTTTATTTGAATGAATATCATCTCTCGACTCTCGTTAAGTCTCTGGAAAAAACAAAGCAGACATTTTTTGGAAAGCAAAGTTCAAAGGATCACAAAAGTATCATTGGTAAACTATCTTGAATGTATGGTCTACTCTTCTGATGCTCTCATGTCGAGGGTCCACGGCAGCAGCAGCTCACAGTCTTGTCTGCAGGATGAGAGTCTTTTAGACACAATCATTTAACTTGTTTGCAAGAACTTGCAGTGGTTTGTGAACTATAATTCACAGTAAAAACAAATTAAATTAACACTGGATTCCAAAGGAATCACTTTTTTTTCTAGATGTAAAATCACAATTTATGTATATAAAATAATAATTATTATAGTGTCAGAATTTGAGAGCAGATATCAGTAGAGGTCTTACATTTGAACATGGAGAACAATATCCAGATGAAGATGATGGCGATGATGAAGATGATGAAAAGGGCCACACAAACAGCTGGAAAGTTCTGTCTGGATTCTGGAAAAGAAGACGAATCTCAGGTTAGCCTGATGGATGATTTATATTTTTTTATATTTCCTTTTGAGAGATAAAGGCAGTGGAACAGCTTTGCTGAACTACACTGTACTCTAGTTTTTCCTGGTTAAAATGATATGTAGTTTAAATGACCCACCTCCGTCTGACCCATTCTCTGAGGCGAGTCGTATACTTGTTCGGGTTTGGCTATTTGAGTAGTTTGCGCGGACATTATATGTACCACCCACAAAAACAGAAAATGTTCATGACACCCAGACATCATGATCACATTACCCACATTGCTCTTTATGTATTTCATTATAATCAGAGCAGATGTATGGACAATCATTTTCTTATTTCTTATTTTAAAACCACTCACCCTTGTTGCCGAAGTCAAGTGTAATGTTCATGCTGAGAGGTGTTTGGGTGTTTGAGTAGTAGGCGCTGCAGATGATCGTGTCTCCATCACTCCAGTGAGGTTTACACAGATGCAGCGAACTGTTCATGTCATAAGATAAGGATGAATAAAGTGACCCGTGACCCTCTCGAATCCAGGTGAAGTTCACCAGCTCAGGGTTCAGACCCTCCAGAGAGCAGAGCAGAAGAATACAGCTGGCATTACTGCTGTTGTGTTTCTGCAGGGACAGGCCTGGAGGTAATGCAGTGGAGGAAGATGAGCAACATCAACATGAACTCAAGTTTTCATATCGTGACTTGGTTGACATTGATACATTACCATCGTGTATTAGACATCTGATCAAGGTGATTCTCTACAGCAAGCAGACATTTTAAACAAATACATAATTTATGAATGGCAATTACCTTCAACTTGGAGTTTCACATTTGAGCTGTTGTCCAGTGGTGGTGGTGGAATTAATGTTGTTGTTTTACAGCTGTAATTACCAGAGTCACTGAATTGAACATTTTCTAATATTAGTGACGTTCTGTTGAATTTACAGTGAGGAATGTATTGTTCCGTGGAAGAGCTGGTACTTTTATTAAAAATCCATTTACAAATAGTTTTGCTAGTTGCACTATTTTTTGTCCACTCTACAGAAACTCGTTCACTGTCATCAGATAGTAAGTGGCAGGGCAGATTGACAGTCGCTCCTTTAACTGCTCTGATAAACTCTGCATCTGTGGATTGACACAAATTTCAGTGTAAACCAAAAGCAGAATTTTGCCATCAAATATACAGTAAATAAATCACATTTTTTATGAAAGATGCGTATCACAGAAAAATCTACCACAATTATTAAGTCTATCAAGGGGATCTTTGTTATTAGTCAGTTAATACTTGTTACAGATTATAAGTCACAAATGAGACATTATATAAAACTTCTTTGATTTAGATAAAAGGGCAAAGTAAACAGAACTGAAGTCTCTTACCTGTATGCGGAAGATAAATTAAAGTCAAAAATAAAAGACAGTTTGTAGCCCGTTTTAAAAACATGTTGATGTGCTCAGTGTGTCTTACAATTCGGAAGTAATACACACACATTCTGAGTGATGAACTTCCTGTCCATGCGCCCACCCACAATCTAAAATAGATCATCATTAATGATAAATGGAAAAAAAAATGAACAAAAAATCCTTACATAAATCAAACACACAGAGATTTGCTTTGACACAAATTGTGCTTATTTACAGATTATTTTCACTGTTATCTGTTTACGCTATGCTCAACACTGTTTGTAGACATGATCTATTTGTATGAATAGAACTGCTTTGTATTGGCCTGTAAATAGCATATGAGAATTAATACACTAGTTTATATAGAAAAGATAACTTTTTTTTTCAGGGGTTCTGCTGTGTTAAGGCGAAATATTACAACATTCTGGAAGGAAAAACCACAACATTTCACAATTTGCCCTAAATGCACAATCTTCAAACTAACTTTCTTTACAGTATCTTCATAAGTCAGCACTCACACTCCTTAAGGACAAGCCAGGTATTATTTTATTGAAAAAGTTTGGTTTTATACAATTGGGTGACAGGAGAATTATTTATTATATGTTTGTTCAGTGATACTTTGAATAAAAAAAAAACGAGAAGTAGACATGTTTGCAGTTTATGATAAAACATATGAGTTATGTATGCAATTATATGCATTCAATTAAGAATAATTAAGGAATTTGAAGGATCTCAACTCTATATACTATAAATATATTATTATATACACTACCGGTCAAAAGTTTAAGATCGGTAAGATTTTTTATGTTTTTAAAAGAAGTCTCTTCTGCTCACCAAGGCTGCAATTATTTGATAAAAAAATAAAAAAAATAAAACAGTAATATTGTGAAATATTATTACAATTTAAAACAGCGGTTTTCTATGTGAAAATATAGTGAAGTGTAATTTATTCCTGTGATCAAAGCTGAATTTACAGCATCATTACTCCAGTCTTCAATGTCACATTTTTAAAATTATTATAATATGAAATTATTATAATATGATGCTCAAGAAACATTTATGATTATTATCCATGTTGAAAACAGTTTTTTTAAATTTTTATTTCAGGATTCTTTGATGAATAGAAAGTTCAAAAGAACAGCATTTATTTAAAATATAATCTTTTCTAACATTATAAATGTCTTTACTGTATAACTTTTGATCAATTTAACTCATCCTTGATGAATAAAAGTATTTTCTAATTTCTTTCCCCCAAAAATAAAAAAATAATTTTTACTGACCCCAAACTTTTGAATGGTAGTGATTAATGTTACAAAAGCTTTCCATTTCAGATCAATGCTGTTCTTTTGAACTTTCTATTCATCAAAGAATCCTGAAATAAAAATGTAAAAAAACTGTTTTCAACATGGATAATAATCATAAATGTTTCTTGAGCATCATATTATAATAATTTCATATTATAATAATTTTAAAAATGTGACACTGAAGACTGGAGTAATGATGCTGTAAATTCAGCTTTGATCACACGAATAAATTACACTTTATATATTCACATAGAAAACCGCTGTTTTAAATTGTAATAATATTTCACAATATTACTGTTTTTTTGGTATTTTTTATCAAATAATTGCAGCCTTGGTGAGCAGAAGAGACTTCTTTTAAAAACATAAAAAAATCTTACCGATCTTAAACTTTTGACCGGGAGTGTATATTATTATTTTAGATATTTTTTTACAGAATTACAGAAACAGAATGATTCAATAAGTTTCTCGTGTCGATGGTCCATTACAGCAGGTCACACTCTTATCTGCAAGATACGAATGTTACGTACATAATTTAGCCACAGTTCTTACACAGTCAAAGCTAAAAGAACTGTCTCATAAAATGTTTCACCAATAAAAATGAATTTCCCATCCATATGTTGAATAAAGGTAGGTTCTGCCTTTTTTGTTTAATAATATTACACAATGGAACTGAATTTCAGTTATTGTGTCAGATTTAGCCTTTACTGAATGTGCAAAATGCACAGTATTTCTTACATTTGGAAATGCAGAACAACATCCAGATGAAAACGATGCAGACGACGAAGGTACTGAAAAGGACTAAACAAAACGCTGGAGAGTTCTGGCTGGATCCTGGAAGATGGATCCCAGGTTGGCCTGACAGATGGGATGACATATTAGCCTAGTTATATTTTCTTATTTTAATTTTAATGGTCAATTTATTTATCTTAATTTTTTTTTTGTCATACAATTAAAAAATGTATTTACTTTTTAGAATTTAAAATATAAGGGACATTATATGTACCACCCACAAAAACAGAAAATGTTCATGACACCCAGACATCATGATCGCATTACCCAAAGTGCTCTTTCTGTATTTCGTTATAATCAGAGCAGATGTATGGACAATCATTTTCTTATTTCTTATTTTAAAACCACTCACCCTTGTTGCCGAAGTCAAGTGTAATGTTCATGCTGAGAGGTGTTCGGGTGTTTGAGTAGTAGGCGCTGCAGATGATCGTGTCTCCATCACTCCAGTGAGGTTTACACAGATGCAGCGAACTGTTCATGTCATAAGATAAGGATGAATAAAGTGACCCGTGACCCTCTTGAATCCAGGTGAAGTTCACCAGCTCAGGGTTCAGACCCTCCAGAGAGCAGAGCAGAAGAATACAGCTGGCATTACTGCTGTTGTGTTTCTGCAGGGACAGGCCTGGAGGTAATGCTGTGGAGATAGTGAAGAATTATGTTTATTACGGACATCTAAGATGGTCTACAACAAGTGGACAGTTCAAATGTATTAATAATTTATGAATGGCAATAACCTTCAACTTGGAGTTTCACATTTGAGCTGTTGTCCAGTGTCGGTGGTGGAATTAATATTGATGTTTTACAGCTGTAATTACCAGAGTCACTGAATTGAACATTTTCTATCATTAGTGACGTTCTGTTGAATGTAACGCGAGGAATGCACTGTTCTGTGGTAGAGCCAGTCATTTTATTAATATTACATTTACAAATAGTTTTGTCAGTTGCACTATTTTTTGTCCACTCTACAGAAACTTGTTCACTGTCATCAGATAGTGAGTGGCAGGGAAGATTGACACTCGCTCCTTTAACTGCTCTGATAAACACCGCATCTGTGGATTAAAACAAATAGAGACAGAACGTTGTATTCAAATGTACAGTAAAAAAAACACACACATTTTGTTATAGTCAGGTAATACTTGTTATACAGTATGTCACAAGTGAGACTATATGAATTATAGTAATTATAGATTATATGAAACTTCTTTTTATTAAAGGGCAAGGTAAACAGAACTGAATTCTCTTACCTGAATGAGGGAGTAAAATTAAAGTCATAAATAAAAGAACGTTGGTAGCCCATTTGAAAAACATATCAACTGAACACATTTATAAGGTATGCTTAGCTTGACACTTCTGCACTATATACATTCTGAGTGATGAACTTCCTGTCCATGTGCCCACCCACAATCTAGATCACTATAAGATAAAATGAAAAACCTTCCTTTGACCAAACACTTACAGATTCACTTTGATATAAATTGTGCTTATTTAAATGTAGGTTATCATTACCGTTATCTGTTTATGATACCCAATTCTAAATCTGACACCTTTAGCTTTTATTTTATTTGAAAAGTTTGGTTTTATACATTTGGTTGACGAGATAATTATTTGCTTTATATATTTGTTTAGTGATATTAATTACATAAAAACAGAGAAGCATGACTTGATTGACATTTATTTAGTTAACATTTATTGGTTTGACGTTTATGGTTGGTTGACATTTATTTATATTATAGATGAATAATATTTATACCATTGTACAACATCAGACATTTCAGATAAACAAATACATAAATAATTCATGAAAGGCACAATCACCTTCAACGTGGAGTCTTAGATCTGAGATGAGTCACTGAATTGAACATTTTCTACTCAAGTGTAAAATACTTTCTGTTGAATGTAAAATGCAGAATGCAAACTACGGTAGAAGATTGAGCATTTTCATTAATATTCCAATCACAAATAGTTTTGCTATACACTATTTTTTGTCCACTTTACAAAAACTTGTTCAAAGTCATCAGTGAGTTGCAGGGCAGATGGACAGTCACTCCTTAACACCTGTGAAGTGAAATTAAAGGGCAATTCAGCTCAACTCTAATTTAATAAGAGAAACTAATTTATGAAAACTTTTTTACCCAATCCACCCACGCACACACACACAATTGTGTACACTTAAAAAGTAAGGCCATGACCATTTGTTTAAAACTAAACATAATTAACGTCTTTAACTGTAGGCTATATGTTTAAAACACCAATATGTACCAAAATGAATGCAACTATTATATTTAACAAATTAAATGGAAACCGGCACACTCCAGAAGTTTATTGGTCCATGAAGCAAAAGAATATTCATTATTGCTATTATGACTATATTACAGCCACCAAATGAATGTGAAATCAGTGTAATTAATATGTTTGATAATTATTATTTCATAAATAAAACATTATTTAAACACAATACATTAAGTCCATTATCCAAATTTAAGTTAATTTTATAACCAAGTTTATCATGAATTGAATTAATAATAATAATAATACTTTTACTCACAACCTCCAAATTAAAGTACAACCAACAAAGTATAATGATTGTCATATTTTCAAATAACAATTTTTATGAAAATATTATATCACTTACAAATAATCAAGTCTATTGTCTAAACCTACTTTTTCTGAGTGAAAGGGATTCTTGTGAGATTAGACCTACCCTGAGATCTATCATGAAGTGAAAGCAAGACAGCAAACAGACAGATTCATATGTATGTTACTTTAATAGGTGTTTAAAGAATAACATTTGCGTCAGCAGACAGTGTTATGACATAAGACTCAGTGAGAAGGGCAATGGCAAAGGGGTCCCTCTCTCTACGCAGGGGGTCAGTAAGGCAAGGCTGCATCAACAACTGGGCTGTAACAATCAGATCCATACATTGCATCATACAGTACTAGTGACGATAATCAGATCAAGCACACAAGTATAAACTCCTTAGAGGAATCAAGAACAGGATCTCGGGTAAGCGTTTAAAAAGACGGCGCCACAACTGCATCTAAAGCCATGAACGTACATTCTTGTACAGAGCAGAGAAAATCCTCATCGTTGACGGGGGTGCATATTTAAGGTTATTAAGACTCGAAACGAGTTGAGAAGGTGAAACGAGGAAGGTTTGGCAACTGATATCCATGATCGCTGATATTGCACGTTTCAGGTCTAAATGCGTAAAAGCGAAGGTTATTCGATGTCAGATATGACGGAGGTCAGGGTGTGTGTCTTGAGGACGACTGGAAGTTTTTACAAATTATTCAGGAAGCAGCCTACAATTCCTCCATATAAAGCCACCGCATACAGAAAGACTGGATTGGAATTAGAAAAATACAGGTACAAAATCCATTACATTCAAGAGACAATCTAGCACAAAAGGGTAATATTATAATCTTTATAGCTAATATAGGAATTTCTGTTTCATAGAGGCATTTTGCTAAGAGGCATCTTCTAAATAGAAAAAAGTGGGGTGAACGATCATGACGGGGGCATCATGGGATGGGATCAGATTCTAAAGATGCATCATGCGGGGGACGTTCAAATAAGCCGTGTTATCATTCAACGCATAACAATTCTCGCTAGCAATGACGATTTTTAAAACACACGATATGCACGAGAGGTTACGATTAAGAATGACAATCATGAGGGGACACTGGTGAGATGGGGAGATCAATCTTTATGGGGCAAGTTCGCACACAAATATAATTCTGGAACCCTTTTCTCATCGTCATGTCGTTCCAAATCCGTAGGACTTAATTTGTTGTGTAGACCACAAAAAGAGACTTAAACATTGCATTTTTCTGTATAAAGAAAATGGTGACCCAAAATAAAAAAAGCACCATAAAAGTATCCAGTATTGACTTAAATTGGCCTTTTCTCCACACAAAACTATTATATGGCTTCAGAAGACTTGAAAGAGAGTCATACGAACCACTTTTATGGTGTTTTTATGACATTTTTTACACTCGCTTTAATTATTGAAGAGTGCAACCTGAACATTCTGCTAAACATCCTCTTTTGTGTTCCTCAAAATCATGCAGATATTGAAACGACACGAGGGTGAGCACATGATGACAGAATTAAAACATGTTTGGGTGAACGATCCCTTTAAAAAACATGATGTTGTTTTGGTATGGGTTTAAGGTGCAAATATTGTCTTTCTAAAATAGGCATTAAAAAGGTGCCAACATTTTGCACACACTCTCACTGCAGGTTCATTCAGAGGAAAAACCACCAGAAAAGATTAGAAGAATTAGTTGTGCTGATAAAATACATTTTGAAACCCTGAAGACGGATAAAGCCTGGCTCTCTGCATCATGAAATTTCCCTTACAGACTATTTTCGCTTTTCTTTGGCAAATGTCTGAGAGAACGACGCGCGTACAACACGTCTCCTGATCGCCGGGAAGAACTTAAAATTGCGTCCGAGGCGCATTATGCGCGAGGGAAGACGTCTTAGACTTAAGAGTAACTTCCTGTGAACAACAAACATGGGACTCGGGTGAGTAGCGTAAATGATGATATACCGTCCTTTGAGGAAACAGATCATTTTGCAATGCGGTCACATTAGCGACATTTCAGCAAAATTTGGTCAGCGTGGTGAAATCATCTGACCAGCTTGAACAGGAGCGAAAGACACGCAGATTCCTATTGTAATGACTGAATTTTGCACGCAATGTGACCGCACCTTTAGTCAGTGTGGAAGCATTAGCATAAAATTAAACAAGGCATCCACTCTGACTAAGGTTTAAGCCAAAGAGAGGGTAATTCACGATCAGATTACTGATTGATACAATTCAAATCGTCCATAATGACAATCAACTGATTCAAAAACAGCTGAGCAGGAGGTTTAGCGTCTTATTATTCTTGATTTATAATATTTTTTTACCCTACTATGCACTTTTAAAGTTTTAGAAGCAGGGCCTTACAGGTGATTTATAAAATTAGCTTAATAAAAATCACACTTATAAAAGTGATTAGGTCCTGATTTTTCAGGTAAACATCATCAATATGTCTCACGACTGCCTCAGGCACAATTACAGCCTACAAGCTCTCTATTACTTAAAATACACTGAGGTGTAAACCCTTGGCTTGGAGTAAATGCCTCTATTGTATAAATAACAGGAAAGGGGGACATTCAAACACAGATCTCGCGACCACCAGACGTAGGCCATATGCGGCAATGCAGTTGCCTCGCACGTGCGCGTCAGTAAGCAGGAACTAAACGTCTAGAGGCGCTGCATTCTTTATCAGTGCTTGTTGGCTTAACAAAGGTAAGCATAGGTATATATACACAGATATTTGTATATGAGCTTTTGACAACAGTCTCGATCCAGTAGAGCACACCTCAGGAAAGGCTGAGGTTTCTAAACGAAATGTTACGAACAAAGCGAGGGAAAACAGCGCCCTACAGAAAGTGTTCTAGGGAGAACAAATTAAATACAGTATTTCGAAGGAGTACAAAAAACCTTATTAGTTATAAGTTCATAAATTCACAGACAATATCATTTATAGAAGAAAAACCGGTGACTCTAAAAGCAAAACAAACAGAAGAACATCAATCGTCTTATTAAAACGGAAAGTTTGCCTGTAACAGTGAAAGAGTGTGTGGCTTTTAAACCTGTGATCTGGCTTATAGAATTCCTTCATTTATCTAATCTAGGCTCCCTGTGACCTCAGGAGGGTTTCAGGAAGAAGAGACTGAGGTTCGAACCAGCCCGAGAACACAGGGAACTGATGTGCACTGCAAAATTCATATTGGTTTCCAGTAAAATATCGAAACATCCTGAAAACAATTTTACTTGAGAAGCAGAACTGCTAAAGACAACTGAACGAATCTGTGTTTTTGAATGAATCTGTTAAGTAGTTGAATCATTCACATTCAGCTCCATGACTCCATGATAAAACCTTTCCGAAGAGTTTTAGTAGATTTTTAGGCACTCACATTTTAATGAATGATAATAAGGCTGGTTTTGATCATGTAAATGATGATTCACAACTTCCTCATAACTAAACTAAATGAAACTGGCTTGTCACCACTGGCATAATGACCTACAGAAAGAACTTGAACTCTGAACACTAATCTTGAAATAATCGTATTTTTCTTACTTTTCCGGTATACATCTGACAAAATTGATAGGTTTGTTTAAAAAAGAAAAAAGAAAAAAGCCAATGGTAAAAAAATACAAGTCTTATCTTACACAATTTTGCTTCTCAGATAAATTGATCTTGTTTAAAGAATTTTTACAAAAAAAAAAAAAAAAAAAAACTAATAAGAACATGATTTTTTTTTTCCAATGCGTCACTGATACAAAGCACATAATCTGGCTTGACAACCTAAAGATGACCCTGGGGGTGTCTGACTCACAAGTGCCTAAACATATGATGTGCACATTGCAGAAGAACATGCTATGCTGACTCTCAGAATTCAAGGTGTGTGTGTGAGAGAGAGAGAGAGAGAGAGAGAGAGAGAGAGAAAAAACTCCTTTCTCCTCTACGTCAAACCCTGTTTTCTTTTCCTCTCCAACTCTCTCCCACCGTGTGCTTGGAGGAATGGACAGAATCAGCAAAACTTTGAGTTGGAATGGCATCTACATCCTCAGGTACGAGAAGAAAACCAGGGCTGAGTATCTCAGTGATGATACAAAAGCTAATTTGAGAATAAAACAAACACAAAGCAAAAACAAACAAAATTCGCTATTACAACGAAAGCCAAAGACAACTACAAGCATCGTCTACGGTAGCTAAAAATTAGTGCAGTGTCTATTATTAAACTATATTAGAGAGGAGTAGCACTCTTTTGGATTAGCCAGCAAGACGCTACACACTGCAGTAAGGTCAAGTATTGACATAAAATGCATTTTTTTTTTCCATTCAAGTATCGCCATACTGCTCTGATAACGAACTCATTTATAGCTGTGCATGACAGAGAAGAGCGCAGAGGGGTGTCACAATATAAATAGGTTCGACTGACTTTCCATCGGGGGATTCAGTCAGAAACACTTGTAGGCAAGGTCTAAAATTAACTCTTTGCAACAACTGCCAACGGTTAATGAAAATTGCTAGGCAGAAATGTTAATTACTCATAACAAACTTTAGCTTCCATTATAAAAAATGATCGGGAGAAATTATAATTATATATGTACTGTTGTTATTTTTTTAGAATATACACAACCTTTCAAAAGTTTGGGGTCAGGAAGATATTTATAAAAAAATGAATACTTTAAATATTTTTTCAGCAAAGTTGCATTAAATTGATCAAAGGATTTCTGTCAAATAAATTGTTCTTTGAAACTTTCTATTGATCAAAGAATCGAGTAAAAAAGTATCACGTTTTCCACAAAAATATTAATTAATATATTTTAACATTGATAATAATAAGAAATGTTTCTTGGGCAGCAAATCAGCATATTAGAATGATTTCTGAGGGATCATGTGAGACTGAAGATTGGCATAATGATGCTGAAAATTCAGCTTTGCATCACAGGAATAAATTACATTTTAAAATATATTAAAATACAACATTTATTTTAATTTTAATAATATTTCACAAAATTACTGTTTTCACTGTATTTTTGATCAAATAAATGCAGCCTTGCTGAGCATATGATACCTTTGTCAAAACCGACCGCACACTTTTAAACGGTAGCGTATTTATAGTTTTTTAACACACATACATATATAGATATTTAATGCTGACAAATGCAAATTTTGGACCCTGCTCGTCGGTATGCCTGCAACCGCAGCGCGTCTTGTGCAAACACCTAGTTTCTCACATAGCGCTGCTGTTTGTGAGAGAACAACAGGTGGTTTATCTCTGACTAACTCATCTATAGAGGCACCAGACACATTGAGGGTCATTGCTTGAAAGAAAGAGGCATCTAGGCATTGACTGTGCATTATGAAGGTGAAGGTGGTGCTTCTGTGCAGAGAAAAAATCTGAACAGGTTTGTGAGGTATGAGGCTGAGGTTGAGCAGTCTGAAAACACTCATTCTCTCTCTCTTCATAAGATTCAGAGCAGTTAAGGGGGCAGGAAGCCACAAAACGTTCCTCTGATCGAGAGAAGATGTACGCTGCTGTGTGAAAAAGACGTTTGTGCAATGAAGCTAACCAGGAACAGAAACGAGAAAGATAGAGAAAGACAAAGAGGGAGCACTTGCTTCAAATGCACTTTTTGTAGGCAAAACTTGACCTTAAATAGTAGCCATTTCTTGCAGATTGTAAAAATCATTGAACTGGTCCGGAGCCACCAGAGGAAACAGGCTTAGGGACCAGACTTGGCTCCCCCAGGGCCCTGAGGGGGTGAGAGGGAGGGAGGGTAGGGTTGGGTGTAAGGTGAAGGCTTCTGGGATAAAACATCTTCATCCGTCTCAAAGCTTCCCTCATCCCTTTCCAGTCTCTCTCGCTCTCGTTCGCTCTAAATCCTCGGCATCAGGGGCCGAGAGTCAAGAATAAGGCCCCAGCATGTCTGTACATAAGCCCAGTCCGGACTAAACCCGTCCCGAGCCAGGCTGAGGCCTCACTGGTCCGCGCAGGAAATCAGCACAGGAGCCATGTCCTTCACTTGACCTTCACTGGGGATGCTCACAGCACGCTGTGCTCTGGAACAAACACGCAGGCTTTATTATCAACAGACATACACACACACACACACACACACACACACACACACACACACACACACACACACACACACACACACACACACACACACACACACACACACACACACACACACACATCATGACGCCCATGAGTTTGCAGGGTGTCCCATCTACCTGTGCACATTCTCCATGGCTGCAACCTCAGCGAGAGCGGCTAAGCTGAAGAAGGCCGGGAGGCCACCGGACGTATCTGGCGCGTCCATTTCCGCTGATCTGGGGTCATTGTAGCAGACCACGCTATTGCATAATGTCTCTTGAGTGAATGGCTTTTCATCCTGATTCTTGGTCTGATCCTTAGATTTGTCTTCTGCTGCAACAGAGAAAAATCGAAGAATTTTAGACTTTTATACAAATATCCTCCCCCTCCCAATCTTCTTTTGTTGGCAGGACAGCATAGACTAACAAACCAAGTATGTTTTCAGTGATGCACACTCACGTCACATGATATGAAGAATCCAGTCATAGAAATGGCATAAACAAGCTATTTTATTCTACATGAGGAAGTTGCACCATGTTGAGATGATGTGGCTAGATTAATGGGAATCATTTTATCTTAGTCGTTCTTCTAAGATCATTTTATCTTAGTCGTAATACTTCTATTGTCGGACAAATATATATCAGCAAATAGCGCATTTCTACAATGGCATCAGTGGTTACTATATATATATATATATACACAGCATATATATATATATATATACACACATACACATATATATATACACACACACCCATACAACAAAAATAAGTGACTATAAAGACATTTATGTTACAAAAGATTTCTATTTCAAATAAATGCTGTTCTTTTGAACTTTCTATTCTTCAAAGGACCCTGAAGAAACGCAGCACAATAATACAAAAATAATAAGCAATGCTTCTTGAGCACCAAATAAGTATATTAGCATCTGTAAGAATCATGTGACACTGAAGACTGGAGTAATTGCCATCACAGGTATAATTTACATAAAAAAAAATATAATACATTATTTACATCATAAAATATATGTTATTTTATAATATAATATCACTGTCTTTTTGATCAAATAAATGTAGCCTTAATAAGCAAAAAAACAACAACAAAAAAAACACGACAAACTTTTGAACAGTAGTTTACATAGAAACAAATTGGTGCAGGGTGTTTCTTGAAGGAGTTATCCGTTTAGAAATCATAAAATAAGACAGTAACAGGAAACCGTGGTTCGGCTCACCCTCTGCAGGTGACACTCGGCCATCGGCCGTGCGCACCAAGTGTGTGATTTTACTCTTCCTGGCCTTCCTTTTCTGACTGCCCACAGGTGTGTCCAGAACCTTGTGGGGTTCAGGAGAGGGAGACACACACGGACTGCCCGACTTCACTGGACTTGATTCTGTAACCATGGGGTCAGGTGTGGCAATGTCTAAAAAAAAAACACATGAAATATGTCAAGACTGAGACCTGCAAGTCCTAATGCAGACATCCTGACAATAATTGGTGCTTTAGGATACTATATTTCATTTAGCTTGTGCCACTTGTACTACACCACAGCAGGCTACTCCAAAGTATTTACATAACTGTTACACATGTGCCCCTTTAAGATAACTAGAGTATACTTTGTGACCTAGATATGACAGCGTTCCCTGCTATGCGACAGGAAATACTGAGACACTGGGCAAAACCATGAACAAACAACAACCAAAACCACGCAGGCAGAGTTTCCAACACTCGTGCACACACTCTTGCTGTCTGAACAGAAAATGAAGCTGATTTCAGAACAGTTTCTAATGGCTGTCACCTTTGTCAGCGGCACTGGATTTCTCCTTCCTGTGTTTGTACTTGTTCACTATCTTGTGGAATAAGGTCTTTTTCTGAGATGAAGATGAACCTAATTTCAAAAGCAATAAAACAGAAAACAAAAAACAAAACAAAAAAACAACACAGCATGCTATGTTAGGTGGAAGTCATGTCATTTCTGAACATGAGATGACTACTTCCTAATAAAGTAAGCAAATGAGGAAATGAGTGTGGTGGGCCAGGAGGATTAGTTAGTTTCCATGCATGCAGTGCACTCACCCTTGCCAGGTTTGGGTGGTTCAGGAGGGCTGGATGTACTGGGTTTTTTCTTCTTGGTGACAGCCACACTCTTTTTGTCAAATGTCAGGGGGCTGTACTGTGGTAAGCTGTTGAACTTTTTCTCGAACTCCTCCTCAAGCTTTCCTAGTCTGTGAGTTTTATACACAGTAAAACATTAGCAATCTGTGTGCAAAATCTGCTCACCTGGATTCAGTCTTCTAGACAAACTGACTTCAATCTTGCACAATGAAACACGATGGAATGTTCTTAAACACTTTTACTTTGACAAACTACAGGTGAAACTCGAAACATTTTCTGAGATTTTGGATTTGGAGTTTTCATAAGCTGTCAGCCATTATCATCTTATAACTTTTGCGCGATATTCTAATTTTTCGAGTTTCACCTGTATAATACTATGATCATGGGATGGAAAATATGAGTATGAGTGAAATGTACAAAATTCCACTAGATTCCTTGACTATCTAGTTACCAAGCTGTCCTAATCCACAGAAAAATTACAGCTTTTGAGATTTCAAATATTTTTAGATAATTAAAAAAAAAAAGTTCAATGCAGCTCATGAAATGTACTGATTCAACCAATATAATTGACAATCAATCTATAGTCAATGGTGAACAAGGCTGCAACTACTTAATAAAAATACTAAAAAAATAAATGAAAATAGTCTGCAACAAATTTGTAATTATTTTGTGCCAGATTTACTAACAGCTAGCACCAACGCAAACCCTCTTTTTGCATTAAAAAATCTACTGTCAAGATTTAGTAAAGACATACAGTGAGAAATTAGCGGTGAAATGGTGTGGACAGTCATTTTTGCGACTGACCTTATTGCATGTGCATTTGTATGAGTTTCCCTTTCATACGCAACATTTATGAAAGGAGAGTATTTAAATAAATCAAGCAACGTGATTCACTAAGGTTTGCGGTAGTCATTTGAAATGGTATTTGTGCCATTATTTCACGCCAACAAAAGCATGTCTTAAACCATTTCCATTAATCTGGAAAAAAAATTATATTATTAAAATAGGTGTTAGTTGCAGCCCCAATAAAAAAACTCCTCTGCAGGAGATCACTATTTCCAAGCAGATTCAGTGCTGTGATGGGAGAAATTACAGCTTACCCCGGGGCGGTTTCATCTTTAGACTTGGACTTCTTGAGCTTTTTTGGGTTGCTGGTAGCAGCTTGAGAAAATCCCCAGCTTTCATCATTCCAGCCGCCCTCATGATCAGACACACTGCCTCGCATGGAACCTCTTTTCCCTAGAAAATAGACAATTTTTCATTCACTGTCAAATCAAATGTTTTTAGTTTAAATATGAATCATGAGATAATGGCCAACTGAATCATATTAAAGGAGAATTCCGGTATTTAGCACTTTAAGTCTATTTTCTAGTTTGTTTTGGATGAACTAGAGTGGTGGACACCGAAATTTTGACGATGGGTCCTGTCTCGACTTTTTGACTCTTTTAGAATTGCCTTTGACCGCTTCAGAGTGGCTGTCTATGGGCATGCACAAACATGTCCTTAAAACAACTCTTAACGTTCGTTTTCAAAACTGTGCAACACACCGAGTGGTTAGTGGTGTTCGTTGATGATTAAAAACAAATATATTGGCGCAATGTATGATTTCAATCTGTGTTATTTGCTATAGTGGAACTATTTTAAAGGGAATTCTCCTTTAAGTGAAAATTCTAAATGAGATTCAGTATGAGATAAATTGAACACATTACAAGGAAGTCATTGAAATGGTACTTCAGCCGCGGAAAGACCAATTTAAACACTTTTTTTTTGCGGTGTCATTTCAGCAGAATAGCATGTGGGCGATAAATCTATTTTTAAGGAAATGTGTTTTTTTCCATGCTACTATTTGCTTTACATGATCCTGGCCTTCCATGAAATTTACATGAAATTCAGCCAGTATGACAAAATCAACTAACAGGAAAAGAACCAGTGGGAGGAGTGTGTGAGCACATTACCTCTGTCTACATTTGCTCTCAGTGATGTGAGCATCCCTTCAGACACCAGAGTCTTATAAAGCGCTCCTTTACAGCTTCGCTCAGACTTCCTGGACCCACAATTCTCTGGCTTAACCTCCAGGTCTTTATCTTCTGTGGTTTGAGGTGGTTTGGTGTCTGTGTCTTTCTCCTCCAGGTCTGTTGGTTGCAGAGGAGAGGAGAGTTCCATGTCCTCCACGCCACTAGGGGGCTCCACCTCAAAGTCTGTTTCATTCTCACACTCAGCTTTAGGGGTCAAAGGAGCTTCCTCAGTTTTCATCTCTACATCCTGTGGCTTACTAGCCTCTTCGTCCCCTTCTTCCTCTTCTTCTGTGGCGTCGTCTTTTAACTTGAGCTGTTTTTTCGGTTTAGACTTTTTCTTCTTCACAGATGGAGATTGGTCCGTAGAGGGGCTGCTTTCACTCTCTGAGGGACGAGCTTTCTTCTTGGGTGTCTCTTCAGAGCCCCAAGTACCTTTTGCGACCGCTTCAATGGTGAACATTACGCTGTCCAGGTCCGACTCAGACGACTGGCGCTTCTTCGCCTTTTTGGGCGATGGAGGATTTTCGTCAGCCTCCTTATTTTCTTTCTTCTTTTTCTTCTTCTTCTGCGTCTTACAAGGGCTGATGTCAGATGGTATGGCGTCAGTAGGGGAGGATGAGGTGGAGCCGGAGGTAGAGGATGAAGATGTGGTGAGAGGAAGTTCTGGAGCGTCCCGCTGCTCTTCGTGGTCTGGGATGGCTGTGCTAATTGAGCTGTGCTGAGCACAGAGAGAGGAGGAACCACCGGAGGGCTGGGAGGATCGAGCTTCTATCTTCTCAGCCTCAGAGGCCAAACACATCTATATAAACAAACAAGGACATCAGGTTATGGAGCTTTCCGATAAAAATGACTTCTGGCATGGATATTCATGTCTTACAGGCTATTAGATATCATGCAACAAATCAGCTGCCTGAAGGCCGTTCCTCATTTTACTCATGTGACATGTTGCTAAGTGAAACTTAGCTTATTAATTTGGGAAAAAATGTAGGGCCTTTAATTTCATCTATTAGTAATTTCTGAATGATGAAAAATAGTTTCTACATTATCACTAATTAAATTCCTATTCAGTATTTTAAACCAACGTAAAAAAAAAAAAAGATACATTATTTTCACAAGATATAAAACTCATTTTCAGCAAATACATCTTATTTTTTAATACTTGCTCAAATGGTTTAATTTGTACCTGTTTTATAATAATAATAAAATTATAATAACATGGTAATTAATTAAACATGATACTGAAAGATAATACAATATTTAAACTCCTTTTCATCAAATAGTTTTTAATACAAGTGTTCAACTGGTGTATTGTTTAATTTAAAATAAAATTTTTAAATATAATCATTAAATAATATCGATTTAAAATCTAAATATAATTTCAATTTAGAAAATTAAAACATATATTTATAAATAACTAAATTTATTAAAGGAGAAGTATACAAATTAAGCAATCTGTTATTTTATTTTCTAAAGTCAAGTTGTTTCAAATTATTTGATAAAATGGATGGTTGCCAGGGTGTTGCTAGGATGCTTACTGGGTTAGGGTTAAGCCTAATTAGTCCAATTAATATCTAATGGAAAATTTGTTTTAAACATTAAAACTCATTTTCAGCAGGCACTTCTAAAATACAAGTGTTCAATTGGTAGAATGTTTAAAAATCTTGCTTTAAAAAATAATATTAAAATAAATTATTTGTAAATTAAATAAACCAAACATTTTTTATATATATTTTTGAATAATTTAAAAAACAAATATTAGTATTTAAAAATAAATATTTTTATTTTCATTATATTGAGGTATAACTGTTTTTTTTCTAAAGCCAAGTTGTTGTTTTTTGTACATTTTGATTTTTACATTTTTTGGGAAATGTGTACTGATGAATCATTCAAAGTAGGAACATGTATTAAGTAAATAGGGTAAATTTTACTTTCACATTGACTTAAAAATATAAACACCCACCAGGTGGCAGCATAATCATCAAAACTGTCCAAGGATTTATTACATAACATTGCCTGCCCTAGTCCATGCCAACCGGTCAACACCAGCCACTGCCTCACTGAGCTTTAATTCTGCACTATAACATCAAATACTGTATGTAGCATAAGATTCATCCCCAGTCTTGTATCTGTGTAACCCGGGGCAGTGATTGTGGGTTGGTGATGTACCTCAGCGAGCTGGAAAAGAGCCGACTGGCCGCACTGCCTCCCCTCAGATGCTGACTGAGACCTACTGGAGGAGATCTGCTACAGAGACAAACCAAACATGCATATTAAGACCAATAACAAGCGCATTATTCACCCACAAAGAGGAATATACATAGACATAAGGAGTTTGTTTAGGGAAAATGTTATACTGCTCATTTATTAAGGAGGATTCTGGGTAAAATCACAATGCTAGGGGTGTAACAGCAAACAGACGTCATGGATGGATATGGGTTTGGTACAAAAGGAAAAAGATAGGTTTCTTTTTTTATTTATTTTAAACATTCAGTAGTGCAAATTAGTTTGTTCCACCTAGCGACATTTAGTCCCCCCTGAGGTAGTTGGTACAGTTGGTCATTTAGTCTATTAAGCAGTAAACAATATGCACTCTTGTACAGGTCTTGTACAACAACGCTTTTTCTTTGAGCGTGAGAGTTCATTAACGTGTCGTGACAATATTACGCTCTATCAGAAAATGACGGAGAGATGAGCGAGAAGTGGAAAAAGAGCCTGCTTCATCTCTCCACGAGGAAAGCGTGTGAAGCGGCATTGCGGCAACCTGAGGCTTCCCATTTCCAGGACATGCGTACTTCATCACTCAACTTCCACGACACAATGCCAAAGGATTTTGTCTTATAAGAACAGCGGAAGCAACTTAAAATACTCTGTCATCTATGCTGAAGTCATTTAAAAAGTTTTGCCTTATCGCACGCCCCCATGTGACGTCCGTACTGTGAATACATGTACTGTTACACCCCTACACAATGCTGTAATGGCATTTAAGTAAAACACATTTTAATTTGTATTTAAGTAAAAGGCATTTAAATTTGTTTTTTTTACATGTTCTAAAGAAAACGAGAGAGACTTTTTGCAAGTCAACATGCAAAACTCGCCGCCATGGTGTTACAGTGTTCAGGGTGGTTATTTCTAGGGTATTGTGGTTGTTAGATGTTTACTGGTCAAAGTCAAAAGATACTCTGCTTCCTATATGACTTGTTGTTCATTTTAATTTTCAATTTTTTTAGTAATTCAACTTAGTTAATTGCCAAGTCAACATTTACAATCTCCATTTATGTATTTTAAGCTTTTCATCTAAAATGTATTACATTTTATTTTATTTCCGCTTTATTTTAATTACTACAACACTTCCTAATACAACCACCCTCATGTGTCACATGCTGTCACGTTTTGTGCCAGTGTTTAAATGCAAACATCTCAAATTCTTCAAACCAAACAAAATCAGCTGACTCTGATCAGCTCTTTCCAGTTAACGATTATGATGATGAGAAGTGCTGAAAACAAAGGCCACAACTGGAAATTCAGGAGTATCAAAATGGCTGCCTGGATGAAGGGAAGTTGGTGTTCTGGCAGGTAATACACCAGCAAAAGCAGAAGTGAGACATTTTTTGGCACTCTCTGAGTTACTGAGGGTTTTTGCTGTGGTCATTGACTGCAGAATATTTGCTTAAACAACTAAAGACAGTTCTGGGGTAAAACGGCAGAAGGGTCTTTAGCTTAGATTTAAAAAAAATATAAAATTTGAAAAAGTTTTAAAAAGTTTGAAGGAAAATTGTATTCTTGTTTAGAGGAGTTTTTACATACCTCAATTAAATGTTCTGTATAAATGAAGCAAATAAATTACTTCATTATTTTTTTTTACCTTTGTTGCCAAAAAAAAAGCAGTCAATGTGAACACCCCAAAATGCATTTAAAGGTATCAAAATATCCCAAACCACTTGCACAGTGTAATATATTTCTTTCAATTGTGTGCTTACATTATCCTAAATGTTTCCAAACATTTCTAAATTCAGAGAAATTCACAATTTTAAATAAGTCCCTCGTAACTTGTCGCCTGTCAATGACGTAATATCCGCGTTATCCCTGGTTTCCGCTCGTACAAAGTAACCATGGCGACAGACATGGACAACTGCGTAATGTTTAGCGGCACGCTCAGGCTGTAGTTGTTTCGTTCAAACATTATGGACCATGGCAAGCAGACTTTTGGACAAAAGGAAAACTAAAATGAGGATCAACAAACTCACTCTCAGCGTGCCATTTCCGAAATTTTAGGATTAGTAAGCCAACCTTTGATATGTTGATGTGTCAACGTTTGTCCACATTCCTCTCCTATGACGTTTTGTCAAGTTATACGTCCCTTTACAGACTCTCGTCATTAAACCGCGGAGACGTTGCCTCAGAAAATCCGATCTGCCTATTTACATGAGTCGCATTGGCAAATATCTGATTTATATCAAATTTATTTCCACATATGAACGAGGCCTGAAACCGATCTTGAAATATCCGAATACATGCGTTTTTTTCCTGTTTACACAGTCATAGAACACATCCGATCTGTGCCGCATATGAGCAGAAAATCAGAACTGGGTCACATTTCACTGAAAGTGTAAACGAGGCCTAACTGCACTTTTCATGTTAACACAAGCAATGATAAAAGTGAGGAGTTAAGAGTCTGACATTGCTGTGTGTGTGTGTGTGTGTGTTTTTTTTTGTGTACCATTGGGTAAGTCTTAGACTTTGAACCCCTGGTGTAGACTAAGTGAAACAGCACTGGGTTACCTCACAAGTTTAATTCGTCAAATAACCTGACCCTATGAGTAGTAATTCAGCACTTGCGGGTAGTTCGGTAGTATGAAATTTCCTTATTCCTTTATATCTGTGGGACTCGTGTGTGGCGCTGATATCTGTCTCTCATTAGCAATTGCGACCTGCTTCATACCACAGTCATGCATTCATTCATCCATAAACATTATTAGATCCATCAGCATGACAAGTTCCATGATTCAGCTTATTCACTGCGTCATCAAACTACGCCTTTGTTATTGTAAGAGGTTAGCAACTCCTAGCCGCGAAAAAAATGACATATTGAAGCTTTAAGAATAAGGTCGATGGAGCAGGCTTGGCTACAGCTCTAACATGTAAGGTGGGCCACATGACATTCAGGGTGGGATGGAAATGGAGTTTCTAAGAGAGAGTTTATTATAACTACCTCAGCCAGCTGAAACAGGGGTGATTTAACACAACTCTTGGGCAGGTCTGGTGAGCTTGGCTGGGATGGTCCAGAGGCCTAAGAAGATCATTAAAGCAAACCAAATGAGTGCTGGGATATCATCTTAACATCACAAGACAACCAAAACCTTCCACATTACTGTAGCACTTGTTATACTGAAGATGTGCAAAACTATACTTGACTGTCGCTCACCTCTACGTGTGTGAGAGAGCTTGTGTCCTCAGCGTTCTTACTTCCTCCAGCAGGCTGCACTGGACTGGAAGAAATCTAATGAGAAAAAGTAAAGTGTCAACAAAATGCATTCAGATCATTAAGTCATTTAGACGCACACAGCCAACCATCCCTATCTGAGACGTCTCACTGCTAAGGAGGTTTTTAAGGGTCTGTTGTTAAGAACTGACAAGTCTTCAGGTGGTCTCACCTCAGCCAGCTGGAAAAGGGCTGATTTCCCAGTGTGCTTAGCAACATCTGTGCATCCAGTCTGGGAAGAGCTGGAGGAAATCTAAAATGAAAGAAAAAAACAAACATGAAATCAGTAAAGCAGAACAAAGCCATAAATGTAAACAATCATGAATCAACATCCTGTTTGAAATTACCACTGATATTTACAACTCAACACCTCCCTCTGTTGACAGCTTGATGGAAAAGCCACAGGTCGATTCAATAAAATAAAATATACCCATCAATTACATTGTCTAAACAGGAAGTGACAATGTGACAGCTTGAGGTGTCTACACTGGAACCTTGCTGCATGTCACCTCAGAGACTACTGTAGACATCAGCACAGTAAAACAGGTACAAATGATGTAAATTTTGCATTCAATGTGATTTTAAAATAAGTATTTTAAATAAAGATTATTATAATTATACTGTTTTTCAATTATATTTAATATATAACATTTAAAATGTATTAAATAATACATAATGTACATTAAATAAATAAATATATTAAATAATAATATATTTGCTACATATGGTTACATAATGTACAAATTTAGAAACAAAAATGTATACATTTGTAAGCCTAGAAACATGACCTGGCTTTGATATAATGGTTAAAAGTTTTTTAAATAGTGAATTTAATGAATAAAAGAAATCAATTCACTTCTCACAATTTTCAATTATTCCTATTATGCGATTAATATATGTAATTAATTCATTTTATGTAATTTATTCCTGAATTACACCAGAAAGACAGCTAAAAAACATTTATTTTATACAATTAGAACATATAAGCAAATTAGCAAACAAAAAATACAACTTAAACTTCAGAAATTACAAACAAATGTAAAATAACACTGCATTGTTTTCTTTTATAAATAAAATATAGATCAATCCTCATTTAAGTTACAAAAGTTTTTCAGTCAAGATTAGTGAGTGATTTTATTTTTATTTTGTTCTTTGATTAACATTAATGACACAGAAGGCAGCAGGTTTATTAGGCCGCTGTCACTTTAAGAGCTAATGCACTGATCCAATATACTGTTACAAATACATTTTCTTTCTCAACTGTTTACGTTTACTTAAGACATAACCGTCTGTGTTTACAAAGCTATTTTGACACAATTTTTATGTGTATTTGTCCATTCAAGCGCAAGAAGATGCGAAAGCGAAATCAATTCAGTATTCATGCACCATATGAGAGGCGGCTTTCTGTGCGCTCTCTGGATATGGCCAGCACAGAAAACAGTGCACTCGTGCCGACTCGAGTTCTCTCACGTCTCCTTGTGCTTTAATGGTTTAAAACCACATTAAAATGCGTGCACAGGAATTGACAAGCGGAATAATTTTTTTTATTTTAGGACAAGAATCCGATTCCTGACCGCAAGTATCCAATTTCAATAGATTTTTTTGGATTTCCAACCCTAATTCACAGACATGGCATTACTTTATGATCTTACGCAAACTGGGAAAATAAAGTAGCAGGTGTAGCTTTGCAGCACAAAAAAAAAAAAGAAGAAGAAGAAGAAAAAAAGGAGACGTCTGTCAACACAAAGCAACGTCAACTAGGGCTGTCACTTTTGTGAAAAAATCCTGTTTGATTTTTGAGACATAAGTGATAAATATAGGCAAATCCACAGACAACTAACAGGCATTAGGACGAGCGTAAAGAGGGCGCTTGAGACGCGCACAAGTCAGCAATATTTCTGATGATTTATTGGCGTGAAGTTTCGTGCACAATGACAAACAGAAGTGCAACATTCAGGGACTTAAATTAACATCCGCCAACCCACTAAACGCAGGTAAAAACGAACTTTGGCGGGTAACGCTGTCAAATCACGAGCCAATTTGGCGTGTTTCTAGGTTTACTCACTTTGCTGGGGAAGTTTGTGTCACCAAAGCTGCGCGGATTTAGCGCAAATACACAACTCTTGAGTCCTCTTGATATATTAAATACAGCGTATTGCGCAGAATCTGCGCATTTCTGGCTTACTTGAACACACACGTCACTAAGCAACAAATAACGGCGCGCTTGTTCACTTGCATTGAAGTAATAGCGAATATTAAAAAGCATTTTGTTAACAAAAAAGACATTGTTATTTTCCAACATCCTACATGTTCTGTGTACTGTATTGATCTGTCCACCTGAAACACATTTTTGGTAAAACATTTTTTTTCAAAAGGACGTTAATATCGATTGCCTATTTTCATTTTCGAAACTTGTGTTGGTTGGTCCGATCGATTGTGCAATCGATTTTCGAACGTAACGTGACAGCCCTAACGTCAACATGGTGTTACTCTTAATTTAGCAGTGCCTTTTCACTTGGAATGACTTGCACTGCACTAATGCCAGGCACAGTCACTTTGGATCAACCCGTGTGTGAGATTGTGTTTGACAACAGAGAGACTCAGAAGACAATTCCTGGTCAAACATTACACAGACAACAGGTAGAAATGATTCAGCCCTGTCCCTTAAAAAGGACTAAAAATCTGATGTATTTGTCTGCAAAACATGGAGGCGCTGCCTTTTGTTTTGTATTAACCTCCCGTGCCCTGTTCAGTGACAAATGCACTGCGCCGAAGGCAATTAGGATCACTTAGTGGCAGCAAAATGGAATTTACAGAGGATTAACAGGGGTGAGAGTCTGAGGAACCCACAGGAACACACACAAACAGCTCGCATCCCAGAATCACACACACACATTAGCCTGATGTCTCGAACGCCTCATAAAGCTCTACAATTTATGAAGTCTATGCACCTCCTAATGGCACACAAACCCAGTTTGGGGCCCAAAACAGTCATCCCAGTCTGTTTAGTCACAGGCCGCTTCGGCTGCTGTATCCGTTGAGATGGGCCTGTCACAATCTATTTACGTGAGCACTGATCATGTGCTCATTATATCAGAGGTCTGCCGTGAGTACAGAATGATGCAGATTTGTCTCAATCACATCAAGATATGAGGACATAGATCTAGACTAATAACTGTTATTCTCATCGAGAGCCCTCTTTGTGTTCCTGGTTTTAAAACCTCATTTAACTCGACAGTGTTTACACTGTGCTCCTACTACTCTGTATATTGACATGTGCAATTACACAGTAATCTTTTCTAAATGTTATTATTGTGGTGTGTTTGTGTTTTTCAGATGCTGTTCTGATCTGCAAATGTGGTACTTTATGCTGAGAGGCTATTTTCATATGTATTAAAATGATTTTGCTGTACCTCTCTGGCGGTCAGCGCGTGTTCCCCGGCTAACAGCAGCATGCTCAGGCCCCCCATCTTATTGGGATCTATAAACACAGCATTAAAAAGACAAAGAAATGTTCGACAATACAGTTAAACCAAGTGACACGAAATGAAGGAATATGAACACTACTGTTCAAAAGTTAGGGGTTTCATAAGCATTTTTTTTTTTTTGCTAGCAATTAACACTTATTTAGTGAAGATGCATTATATTGATCAGACATTTATTATGTTACAAAAGAATTCTATTTCAAATAAATGCTGTTCTTTTAAACTTTCTATTCATCAAAGAATCTAATCTAATCCCAAAAAAATTATTAAGTAGCTCAGCTGTTTTAAACATTGATAATAATAAGAAATGTTTTTTGAGCACCAAATCAGTATATTAAAATGATTTCTGAAGGAGTAATTATGCTGAAAATTCAGCATTGCCATCAAAAATACATTAAAATAGAAAATTGTTACTTTAAATTGTAATAATAAAG
Organism: Semotilus atromaculatus; assembly: GCA_031834385.1. NCBI lineage: Eukaryota > Metazoa > Chordata > Actinopteri > Cypriniformes > Leuciscidae > Semotilus > Semotilus atromaculatus. The sequence continues at coordinate 4,965,873 of JAULUF010000003.1, forward strand.
ACTTATTTTAAAAACAGATTTAAAAATCTTACCAACCCCTAACTTTTGACCAATAGTGCATGTGTGTACATATTCAGGTGCTTGTATTGTTCCTACCAGCCATGGCGAAGTTGAGCTGGGGTGTGCTGTCAGTTTTGGCCTGTTTTTTGGCAACTGAAGGATCCTTATTAGGGTTGGAGGGAAGAGACCAGACCTTCTTGCGGGAGTTACTCACAGAATGGGAAGGACTCTTTACCGGCTTGTTGGTGGCAGGACACCATTTGTAACCAGGGTTAGCTTTCATGAACGCATCCTTGTACTGTGTCAGAAAGAACATATAATGATCAAAAACATTATCAAATAATAGATTTAATCATGTTAACTTAAGATTAACATCAGATTTTGTGATTTTTCTCACCCTTTCTAACAACAGATAAGCCTGTTCATGTTTTTTCTTACTGTCCTTAATGAGTTAAAAACGAACAGCTTTTCATGCGGCTTTCAAAAACTTGCACCTTTCAAGGTAATTTTATGTTAGATATTTGTTTAAAGTCCCCCTGTAGTCAACAATTGTATCCCTTAAAACTCATCTTTGATCACCAAAATTGCTTATTTCAATGTTTTTTTCTGTGAAAAAAATGTGTCATGCCTTAAAATAATTTGAATGTAACCCTACACCCTTGGTCATTACATTCACTACATTCACTTGGTCAACTCACTGAGGTAAATAATGCACAATGGTATCGCTCTTTACAACTTTGGACACATAACGGTTATTAATATTAGCCTTTTGCTTGACTAGGTTATCAAACAGCTAATAGTGTGTTGCTAATGTTACATGAACCATGTTCCTGTTCGCCATCTCAAGAGTCAGTATCCTTAGAATCGCTTTGAACAATTCAGAACATCAGTGAAAAAAAGGTACATAGTTCATCATAACATCGTATCATACACCCGCTATATTGCTAAATCTACTGGATTTTACTTATCAACAAAAAAATTTACCGGGATAACCTGACTTCTCTTGAAACTTCACTGCTTCAGAGCGGTCATAGTTAATGATATGCTAAAGCCCACCAGCACGTAGGTGATTGGTTACAAGGTACTGCAATAAAACAAGGGACATATTGTGTGTGGTCTGTGTCCTTTTTACCTCCTTAGCCATGTCAGTGTATTTTTGTTTTTCTTTGGGGTCCAGTACGGCCCACCAGTCTGCCAGGATCTTAGTGGCCCCCCGGTTGTCTAGTCGCGGATGCTCCTGTCGGACCAGCGAGCGGTGGCGTTTGCAGAACAGCAGAAAGGCGTTCATGGGCCGGCGAGCCCGCTGCTCAGAGGAGTATTCTTCACTGTCATCTTCTATCCCCGCACATACTCCTTCCTGAGCTACGCTCTCTGTACATAACACCGGCTCCTGGGGCGAAAAGTGGGGAAAAAGTGGAAAGAGACATATAAGGACCTGGTAACACTGATAATCAGAAATGTTTCTTGAGCATCAAAATCATCATATTAGAATGATTTCAGAAGGATCATGTGACACTGAAGACTGGAGTAATGATGCTGAAAATTCAGCTTTGCCATCTATATTCAAATAGAAATTATTTTAAATTGTAATAATATTTCATTACACTTATTGTAGTTTTGCTTTAATAAATGCATCCTAGGTGAGCATAAGAGACTTCTTTCAAAAAAAGTTTTTTTTTAAATCCCAAACTTTAAATTCATTTTTTTGTAGTTTATATTGCCTAAAATCTAATTTTGTCAATGTTTAGAAGTAAACCAGATTACACATGATCTCAAAACTAAGACACAAACTAAAAGCCACAAAACTCTCATTTAATTTTCATGTTGTCTTTGCAGACTTCAGACTTTACAGATGTCTTTAGAGAGCAACTGCTGTATTGAAAACACACACATGAATGGCAAGGTTAATGCACTGAAGTGTATCCAGTTTGAGTAATCATTCACCTTCTCCAGCTCTTCTTCATCTTCCTCCTCCTCTTCCTCAGAGAAGTCTGGAGCTTTCTTGGCCAGCAGCGGGTGCCACTGCAGACACTTGCGTTTGGGCCGCTTTCCGCTGATCTCTCCCTCCACCGGAGGTTCTTTCCCTCCACCTCCACCCTTCATACTGCTGCTGACCCTGATGAGAGCAAAGGTCAGAGCCAGAGGTCAAACCCGGTCCTTAATACTCTTTAAAGGTGCCCTAGAATGGTTTTTATTTTTTTTGTATAATGTTTTCTGGGTTGCCCTTATAATGTTAGTATGTTTTTTAGGTCAAAAATAGTCATAATTTAGAAATAAAAGGCATTTTTCCTAGCCTGATTTTAGCCCTGAGCCCAAACGCTCAGTTTCAAGGGGCGTGTCTGCTGTGTGTAACCGGCCTCTGCTGTGATTGGCTGACATGCGTGCATATGAAATAGCTACGTATTACATGTGAAACTCTCTCGAATACTTTTACTACAGATATTATACGTTTTTACTATTACAGCTATCGAGATTAACGAATCGTGAGATGTTTTTAAAGTATTTAGATCTATTCCCATCACATAAAATGTTGCCGTGATGAGCATTGAGCAAACAGATGATAGTGTGTTGATCGCGAGAATAAAGATCTTATCATTACAACGCAGTTTCTGCACTCTCTCTAATGCTTTCACCAATGCAAACACGATGATGTAAATACAGTATTGAACGATTTTGAGAGAAAGATTACCTGTCTGAACTTTTACACATCAGAAAGTGTTGATTGGTAGCTCGATCGTTTTATTTTCAGACGTTCATCGAGGCCAGCTCTGTATTGGCCCAAGTTGAGGAAACAGTCTCGTCGGTGAAATGTTTGGAAATTTCCAGAGAAAATAAAATTAACCCATTGTTTCTTCAGAGGCTCGGATGAAGGAACTAAATACCTTTGTGTTCATTTGTACATCCAAACACTGATCAGCTGCCATGCTTCGGCTGCGCAGTTCCGCCTGTCATTGAACATGGGCTGGCATATGCACATTTTTGGAGTCGTACTTATTAATGATCCCGACTGTTGCGTCACAGTCGGTATTATGTGGAGATTCGCCTATTTTTCAGTGGTGTTTTTCAAAAAAGAGATTTAAGTAAGAAGGAGAAAACAATGGTGTTTAAGACTCACTGTATGTCATGTCCATGTACTGAACTCTTGTTATTTAACTATGCCAAAATAAATTCAATTTCACATTCTAGACTATAGGACAGGAAGAGGCCATGACAGACTGATAATTACATTGCCTGGTAATTAATCTAAAGGTGAAATGTGTAATTGGTTACAACCAGAAAAAAAGAAAAAAAAAAATCAAGGAGACAGAATGGCAGCAACAGACTGTAAATATAATTTGACGAGCGTCATAAAACTATAAGAGAAGCCAAGGCTACAATAATGTATTTTTGATAGGACCGTAAATCAAGTTTGGAGAACCTAAGCATCAATGGCTCTGGATAAAGATCCTCAAAACACTGTTGATTTGTGTTTTCCAGTGTGCATTGTTAGTTAAAGAAAAGAAAAACAGGCATGCTGTCGAGTGCAGTGCGGCGCAGTGTTCGCTGATGGAGAGCGGACACCGGGTTCCCTGTCTATCTCAGCACTGTTCTTCTGTATCTGCAGCACCGGTGCAGCTCTACTGTACATGTGACCTTCACGTACACTAACTCTCTCCTCTCCAATAGGACCAGAGCACACATCTCACACACGATCGCTGCATGCACGCAAACAGGGAGACACACACACACACACACACACACACACACGAAACATACCAGCTCACTAGATTGTTTCCTAACTCGTGCGCCTCAATTATCATGAGTTACACTTTAAACCGCACACAGGACGGATCCAGAATGGATCTGAATTCGGGAGTACAATGTTTCTAGACATTGCATTAAAGCAACACCATGTAACTTTTGCTCTCGGGGTCCCCCTACAGTTGGGAAACAGTATTGTCTGCTACTACTGTCGTTAAATCTGTCATGGTTAGACCAGGGGATACACATGAATTTGTTGAAAAGCCGATACCCCCGAACTCTGCAGAAGGAGTTCTCAAGTCTTGGGCAGACTGCCTGCGTTGCATGTGAAATGTCTTCATCCCAGGTACAGTGGCAAATATTTCAGCATGTCATATGAATACAATTTCATGGGTTTTATTTTTTCAAACTCCAAAATAACCTTTGCCTTCTTCGGTTTAGTTGCTGCTTCGGCCATGACAACAACATACAGATGCTATACCAGCCGGCAAACAAACTCTAATTGGGCTCTCACGTCCGAATTTGAGGAAGTGGGGGGTGGTGGGTGAAGTGAGGTATACCGAAAAGCAGTTGAATTTAGTAGTTCTTTTTGTGCTCTGGTTACTACCCAAACCCCGAAGTTCCGTAGTGCCAATAAAAGCGATACAGACCCCGTCAGGCTATGGCAGACGTGTCATTTAACCTATTGTAAGTCAATGTACCATCACAAGGATCTTGAAAATATATTATGAAGGTTGAAAAACTACATGGTATTGCTTTAACAGCAGACATCTTCTGTAAGGGTGTCCATAGCTGGTGTCTGCTGCCCTCTTGCTGTTTATTGCTTGCTTGAACAAATGCTGACACTAGACGAGGTCTTGCACGTTCATTCAGCATTGTTAATGTGAGAACTCAGTTATTAATAGATGTAAATGTCACATCTCATTCAATCCAGATGTTTTCATCAGTATTTTAAAGGCACCTATATATTTCCATGTAAAAAATACCCATTTATACGGTTAGAGAAAAAAAGTGTCATATAGAAAAAACTTTAAACCATCAGCAAAATGCAATATAAAAAAAAAAAGGATTTTGTACTGCATTAAATCTATAAATCTAAAACTGTATCAATGCTATTAATCTAAAAATTATTATATGGTATATGTGAAAATATATATAGGCTAATATATATTATATATATATATATATATATATATATATATTATATTATATTATAATATATATATATATATATATATATATATATATACACATATATAAAATTAATGAATATAAAACTATTCTTAAAAGTATGACTAATGTTCCATCTGTTAACATTTATTAACTACATTAGTTAAGATGAACTAGCAATGAAAAATACTTCTAAAGCATTTTGTTAACTTCATGTCTAACATATTATTAAAATCAGAATTGTATGTTAATATTATTTAAATGGACCTGAGCTAACATGAACTAACAATGAACATTTATACTTTTAACTAATGTTCATAAAAAATAACAAATACTGTATCACACGTATTGCTCATAACTATAATTCCTAAAGTTTTTCCACAGACCTGCAGATGGCAGTATTCTATCCCTAACACATAGAGCAATGTCCAAAAACAATTTAGATTTAATTAAGATCATTTAAGTGATTTTTTTCATTAAAAAAAATTTCATGAGCCAATATATGGCAAAGTAAAGTATATGTGCAGTAAATAGGTAAAAAACTACAAAATATCCACAAAAACACAGCATAAATGTATAGTAGAGAAGTCAATTAATTTTTTTAAAATATATTTCCTTATGCAATCGCTCTGTTAAAGTTTGGGATCTATCTAACCCCAAGGACACAAACCGTAAACCCTACTTGAGGAGTGATTAAGGGTTAATCCATTAACTAATGGGACCTTATTTTAAAATGTTTTACCAAAATTTCTCACAAAAATATGCAGATTTGTCACTTTGTTGCTATGACTGTCACTAGAATAGAATAACTGCAATTAATATAATGGTTGGTTATGTAGAAAGCAAAATTCAAACGAAACAAAAATGAAAGAAAAATATTCTGTCAATGCTAGCATATTTTTTTTGTTTGCTGATTCAATTACAGCAAATGAATGGTTCACACAATCATTCATTAATTTAGCAAAACAATCATTTGTGTCATTTCAAATCCAATTTTTTTCCAGTGGGCAATCAAAAGGAAACATTTTGAGGATGTTCATATTACTCTATTCCATACAATGAAAGCATACATTACTGAGTCCTTCATATGACATTCATCTCTTGTTGTGGTACACGGAAAAACCTTTGCGGGTTTGGAACAACATAAAGGTGAGAAGTGATGACAGAAGTTTAATTATTGGGAATGGCTGATTCTTTTTCTGTATGGACAAACTAATCACTGTAAACTCAATAAAGCTACAGCAGGGAAAAATTCAACTCAGGCCATTTGTATGAAACCTCTCAGGTCTTGCAGGACAGCAGTTCTCCCTTTATGACCGGTCACTATATGCACTAATGGGTGTTCAGTCTGAGTGGCAATAGCCCCTCTTATTGAGTGACGGCTTGATAAAGTGCAATAAAACAGAGATTACAGGAGCTTACATTATCAAATGAGAAGAAAAACAAAAAAAATCACGTAAAAATGAATTCAAATGGGAAAGATTGTGTCATAAAACTGTAATTCATGGTTATGAGAATGTAAATATATATTAACATTACTATTAAAGGAATGTTCTAGTAGCAAGCTGATGTATTAATGTATTAATCTAAACACCTTACATTGCTATTGTAAACTAATCCATAGACATTTTCTGTAAAAAAAAAAAAGTACGTACTGCGGATTGAGCCAAAATGATTTTGTTGTAAGCGATTACAACAAAATCATTTTGGCTCAATCCGCAGTACGTACTTTTTTTTTTTTACAGAAAATGTCTATGGATAAGTTTACAATAGCAATGTAAGGTGTTTAGATTAATACATCTACTGATTAAACAATCAGACTTGAATAATAAATCTTGTAGACATCTGATCATGTATTATTTGATTTTAGTGTTTATGATTAACTGTGTTTCTGCCTCTCTGTTATAAATACCAATATTATGAAAAGTGAATGCTTTGTTTTCAGTTCAGGCAACATGATCAAATTAAAATGGAAATTTTGAAAGGGTCATTACAATAAAAGTCGTTACCCTTCTTGCATGTGTTTTACGTTTGCATGGATTCTCCAACCTTCCTATCTTATGTTTACACTTGTAGTTAGGTTTGCTTGGTTCGTTTGGTCGGGACAAATCTTTATTTTTCATTTTGTCCTGGTCCGCTTAGAGATCACATTGGCATTTTTAAAGTCCACGTGAACCGGAAGTTGCAAGTTCTCTCCAGTGTTGTGACGTATTTCCAAAGCCCCTTTCACACAGAGATTCCGGAAAATACACGGATAATGTGACCCGGCATTTGTCCTGGGATTGTTTGATTTCGGTTCATTCACACTGCCAGTGATTTGCCGGGATCTGTGAGTCCGTTCACACACATCCCGTTAATGTCCCGGAAAGCCGCGTGACGTCAGGATGAGACGTGTAACGTACGCGTCGAAAACATGTGCGCACGCGTACTGTTCCGCAAAGCTGGCGAACGATCTCAGCTTCAGCGCGGATAGTGAGGAGCTCCTGGTCTCTCCTTCGTTTCAGTTTGCAGACATTTGTTCGTTCTTTCTTTGTTGATGACGAACACAAACTTTCTTCTAAGAGCAACAGAGTCACACGATGGCATATGCATCATTCACTATGACACACCCCTTACGGCATTGCTCCTGGCTTTTGTTCACACAGGACGCGTTCCGGGACTGATCCCGGCAATGTTACTAGGTCCTCAACCGAGCATCAATGCCGGTATCAATCCCGGGTCGTGTTTTTGCCGGCAATTTGCCGGCAATTTGCCGGGATCATCGCGTTGTGTGAAAGGGGCTCAAGTTAAACAGAATATTGAATAGAGGGCGAGGTTTTACTTTAGCACACCTCCTCTCCATCCCTCGCTCATACTGACTCACAACCTGATTGGTCGGCTTTTATTACGTATATTTTGTGATTGAACTTACCAAACCAACAAAACAATGCTGTGTGGTGGGCTAAATACGCTCATTGTATGTGTGTAGCCTACATATTATGGTATGTTGACCAGCTGAGAACATGTGAAGAGCTTATAAAATGTGTAAAGGTGTCAAAAAAGTATCAGAAATTCCTCCGTCACACACACAAACGAAGATCTATGTGGGTCTCATCTGCCTGTTTTTGGTTTGTTTACATGTCTTTGGTCCGTGTTGCGTTCAAATATCATTCGAACCGCACTAGAGTTCGTTTGGAAGCGGACCGAGACCCATCTTCTCAGCTGTGTTGGTCCGCTGCAGCGTTCACACACGTTCAAATGAACCGCACTAACAGAGCAATCGCACCAGGGTTCATTTTAATCAAACCAAACAAGTGTGAACACACCCTTATGTACTCTCATGCACTTGCCATGCAATAACAACTTTCAAAAACAAATTAAATCTAAATTTCCTGAATTTGAATGAAACAAAAGGGTTTGAAACATCACTGAACCAAGAGAGGGATACAGGACTTGCAACAGGTTTGCTGCTAATTTTTTTTTTGAATTCCAAGAAACCTATGTTTAAAGCTAGTGATTCAATAATATTCTATATCTTTTACCTATTCAAGATTAAACAAATGGGTATATTTATATAAATGTAACCCTGGTGCATGACATTAATCATAACTTTAATATGAATGTAGTCTAAACCGCTCTACTGAAAAGCAAGCACAAAGCTTAAAAGGGTAAATACTAATTATTGTCTAAGAGACTGTGTAAAATCAGTGACATCAGTAATGATCAGCCAATCACATTCACTTGTCTCTCAAATTCACTTCATTTAGAATTTAAACAAATTTACATAGCAAGAAAAAAAAAAGAGTTGTCTATGAAAGAGGACAACTAAAAGAAAACATCTAGCGATATCAGTGCAAGTAAAAGATGTGAAGTTAGTTTAGTTGTTAAGATATTCAAATTATCATCAATTTATTCTAAAGCTTATTTATATGACATCATAACTAAACTAACTGCTTAATAATAATCGATCAACTAAAATTGTACATGTGTAATGGATTAAGAGGATAATATTATTACAATACATAAATTTTATTATTAAGATGCAAACAAAGCAACAATATGTAGATATACAGAATGGAAGTGTTAGTATTATGAGTCGAGTGTTGACACATTAATACTGACACTTACTATTCTATTATAATAGAATGAAATCAAACTTTAATGATGCACGTTTTATGAATGCAATGCAAACCTAAAACAGCTTGATGATACTGTGAAAGTGGAAAGATTAAGAAAACAGCAGTTTTCATATTTAAATATAAACAGTGAACTTGGGTTTGCATCATCAAACCATTAGCTACAAAAAAAAAACTGCACAATCATTCAAAAATGAATTGCTCTTTAACTCCCCTTTCATTCTAATAAACTGCATTCACCTGTTATCCTTAGGTAATTTTGACCAACATCGAAAACCATTAAAAATTCATGAAATTCTTAATTAGTGTTCAACGGATCTGAAGAAACATTAATTAAAGAAAATAGCTTTTGCTGGTCTTAAACTATATGATGATGAAAATCATGGTTATATACATTTCCATTATAAATGGTTATATACTTGTTAAATCTTACAAAATTGATGGAGTTTCACAATTTGATTAAGAATTAAATTCATTCACTATTGGCATTTCATAATATCTCACATTTTATAGCAATTTCTGTAGGCTATTACTTTTGATAATAGAAAATGAACTGTATACATCTTAGAGCTACAATTCTGGTTTAAAATGACAATTTAATTTCCATTTCCACAAATATGGTTCATAGGCATTGTTTTAACCATTTAAAAACAGCAAGACAAGCTGAAAGGCCAAAACTGTTTTTTTTTCCCCTTTTTTTCGAATAGGAGTCAAATTACAAATACCATAGATGGAACACATTTTAAATAGTTTAAAATCTGAAAATTCTGTTTTTAGATATTCATGACAATGTTAGAATGCCTGGCCGCAATACCATAAACAATGTAGTATTTATAATCCATTCTTACAGATTACAATGGAAGAGCTAAAGGAATAACATGCTATGCATTTTATAATATCCCATTAAATGATCAAAAGTACAATTTGTTATTGATGCAGTCATTCAGGAATGTAGACCATGTTTGAACAGACTAGCTCTTTGCATGATAAAAGGTTGAAGAATGAATATGTGTTTTATCTCAGATTGAGCACAACCCAATAAGCAGGTGATTATGTACAGACACGAGCTTAAAATCTGTGATGTAATGAATGTTTGATCCGTGATGTTAAGGCATCAGATACCAATTAGTCTGTGAATTTAAGAGTTATAACAACCGATGAGAGGGAAAAACACATGGCATGAAGTGAAGGCGTACTTACAGAGCCACAGAATATGGAAATACGGTATTTGAAAGATGAGGATGGATCTGTCAGTCAGGCTGTATCATGCGATGAAGATGACCTACAAAGTAAAACAAAAAAAAAACACACTGTGCCATCAGTACAGGAATAAATCATCGAAAGCAAAGCCAAATGCACCAAATAACTCTGTCCCGAGTCCGACCTCATCAGTCAGCGACATTTTAACTGTGTGTTGTGGATTTGATTAGTTAGAGACATGTGCACCGCTTCAGCTTCAAACTGTGGCATCTTTGGTGTTACTGATGGAAGCATAAAGTTATGACATCGCTCACGGCAAGCAGTAGTAACATTTCCCTAACTAGTATATATTTACTAATACTTTTTTTAATGTTAACTAATACAAGTGTCATTTACAATGACAGTGATTTGCAGCAACCAAGTGAACAGACATTGATTTTCAGACTACTAAATAGTACAATAGTAACTAGTATCTCTTTCAATTTAACTATTCATAATTCATTAATTTGATACTAGTAGCCTACTCATTAATTTCATTAGATATTTGTTCTTATTCCAACAGTGACAAGTATCTATAATTTACTCGCTTGTACTAATTCAGATGCTAGTACTATCCAGTTGTGACAAGCAACTATGAGTAAATAGACAACATAATGAACCATTAAAACTCAAATAAGTAGAACATATACTAGTCGGAAATGAATAGCTGATATCTGAACCATAGATCCCCATTAAATTCAATTGAATTGCAAATGATAGACACTAGACTCTAGTTATCATTGGAATTAGGGATGCAGCGATGTATCAGCCAATAATCGGTATCAGCCGATAAAAGCAATTACAGTGAGGAAAATAAGTATTTGAACACCCTGCTATTTTGCAAGTTCTCCGTAGGTGCATGTTCACTGTGAGAGACATCATCTAAAAAACAAAAATCCAGAAATCACAATGTATGATTTTTTAACTATTTATTTGTAAGATACAACTGCAAATAAGTATTTGAACACCTGTCTATCAGCTAGAATTCTGACCCTCAAAGACCTGTTAGTCTGCCTTTAAAATGTCCACCTCCACTCCATTTATTATCCTAAATTAGAGATGCACCTGTTTGAGGTCGTTAGCTGCATAAAGACCCCTGTCCACCCCATACAATCAGTAAGAATCCAACTACTAACATGGCCAAGACCAAAGAGCTGTCCAAAGACACTAGAGACAATTGTACACCTCCACAAGGCTGGAAAGAGCTACGGGGAAATTGCCAAGCAGCTTGGTGAAAAAAGGTCCACTGTTGGAGCAATCATTAGAAAATGGAAGAAGCTAAACATGACTGTCAATCTCCCTCGGACTGGGGCTCCATGCAAGATCTCACCTTGTGGGGTCTCAATGATCCTAAGAAAGGTGAGAAATCAGCCCAGAACTACACGGGAGGAGCTGGTCAATGACCTGAAAAGAGCTGGGACCACCGTTTCCAAGGTTACTGTTGGTAATACACTAAGACGTCATGGTTTGAAATCATGCATGGCACGGAAGGTTCCCCTGCTTAAACCAGCACATGTCAAGGCCCGTCTTAAGTTTGCCAATGACCATTTGGATGATCCAGAGGAGTCATGGGAGAAAGTCATGTGGTCAGGTGAGACCAAAATAGAACTTTTTGGTCATAATTCCACTAACCGTGTTTGGAGGAAGAAGAATGATGAGTACCATCCCAAGAACACCATCCCTACTGTGACGCATGGGGGTGGTAGCATCATGCTTTGGGGGTGTTTTTCTGCACATGGGACAGGGCGACTGCACTGTATTAAGGAGAGGATGACCAGGGCCATGTATGGCGAGATTTTGGGGAACAACCTCCTTCCCTCAGTTAGAGCATTGAAGATGGGTCGAGGCTGGGTCTTCCAACATGACAATGACCCGAAGCACAGGATAACCAGGATAACCAAGGAGTGGCTCTGTAAGAAGCATATCAAGGTTCTGGCGTGGCCTAGCCAGTCTCCAGACCTAAACCCAATAGAGAATCTTTGGAGGGAGCTCAAACTCCGTGTTTCTCAGTGACAGCCCAGAAACCTGACTGATCTAGAGAAGATCTGTGTGGAGGAGTGGGCCAAAATCCCTCCTGCAGTGTGTGCAAACCTGGTGAAAAACTACAGGAAACGTTTGACCTCTGTAATTGCAAACAAAGACTACTGTACCAAATATTAATATTGATTTTCTCAGGTGTTCAAATACTTATTTGCAGCTGTATCTTACAAATAAATAGTTAAAAAATCATACATTGTGATTTCTGGATTTTTTTTTTTTTGATTATGTCTCACAGTGGACATGCACCTACGATGACAATTTCAGACCCCTCCATGATTTCTAAGTGGGAGAACTTGCAAAATAGCAGGGTGTTCAAATACTTATTTTCTTCACTGTATATTCACGATCGGCCATCGGTTGATGGTTTAAAAACAGCCGATAATCAGGGCAGATTAATATTATGTCAATCAAAAGGGGGCAGAAATACCTGTCACAACTCATATTGTGTATAAAGAAAATTTCATGTTGAATTTAGGGTTGCAACAATAACACATAAACAAATTAAAAAGCAATGCTAAAGCAGGCTCTATTCGACCCTATGAATCACCCGTAGTTCAAGCCAGGTTTGCCATAAGGACCACTGTTTTTCTCTAGACCAAAAGCTCATCTCAACCTTTTTGTGGCTCACCTCCCATCCAATAATCGCAAAGAGCTTTCAAATTCTGTCCATTTTTATCTGAAAATTTAAAAAATAATTGCCATTTTGAAACTCATAATGTGATGTGACAGATCGCTGTAGCTTTTGCAGTGTAAACCCCATTGTGTTGCCAAACTTATACAGTGTGAAGTAATGCTGTATTACAACTAGATGCTTAGCAACAGACAACCAAATGTGTGTCTCATTAATATTCATATGTTTTGGACAGTCGTCGAAACATTGTGTTGAATACAGCAGTTTCAGCGTTTAAGGGGAAAAAATGTCAAATGGTAACAAACAATTGGAATGAGGAAGAGAACATTTCTTTCTTACCTTTATAGTCCAAAAACAATTCAGGATACACTTTATATAATACAGTACAATATGAGGATGCACAATGCTAGGGGAATTACTGTAAACATTTTGCATGCAGCTTTCATCCAATCAGTGACACCGCGAATAAGGATGTTAACCCAGGTGTACAGATTATGAATCCCTAGGATTAATTGTTAACCCCAATTATGACCAGTGTGAAACATAAATTAAGATAACCCAGGATTTCGTTTAGCCTGGGGTTGACTGACCCAGGGTTAGCTATTTCAAGTGTGAAAAGCCCCAATTATACCTAGAAACGTAAATAAAAAGCAATGTTTACAAGGCTTGCCATACTTCAACTCGTTCATGTAGGTCTTATTAAAGCAAATCCGACACAGTTTTTTTTTTTTTTTCGAGGGGATGGATGATATATACAGTATGCAGCGTTTCGTTTTCAGGTACAGCCTGAGAGCGGTGCTCTCTGTGTCTCTCCCTGCTCAACTATCGAACAGCGAATCAAGAACTCCACAAAGCACCATGTCGACGATATCGTCCGATTATTTAAGCCATCGAGCACATTTCATAACTCATTTGACCCCTTATTTGAACTGTGCTCGGTTTGCATCTCGGTGCAAAATGTCGATCTGGGCTTTGACAAGACAGACAGCCGAGAGTCCATCTTGCTTTGGGGAAGATGAAGTATAAATCTCACTCCTGTCAAACTCCGCCAGGGCATTTTCAAAGAGAGATACCCCTCCACAAGCTTTCATTACTTAAACTATGGGTTTTCGGGGCAGACTTTTCAGATGAGACGGTTTTGTGCTCAGGTTTCTCGCTCCGTTCAGTCAGATAGAATAAAAGTAGCTGGCTAGCCTGCTAGCCCCTGTGATGCGAGATTGCTCTAGCTCGCCTGAACGTGTCATTAGCAGACCCATATGCAATAATCGCACGGCTGGTCGTACATGTTAAATCGTCGTGAATTGCACAGAAACCCTGATGTTCGGTGAGAGCAGGTGTCACACACGCAGATCACAAAAGTTGTTTATGCAGAAGCACAACAAACTGGCACGTATTTCGCACTGTCTAAGCGAGAGCTCCCGATCAATCGGAACTCGGGGTTTTTCACAAACAAAATATGTCCAAGTTTTAAGTCATCGCGGCATATGTGAATGCAAACTTACCCCTGAAATCCGGTCGAAACGCCAGGGCCTTCTCATTCCAGCCTCAAACTTATTGACACATCAGAACAGTTCTGCACTGGCCGTTCGTACAGTAGCCCCACAGACACTTATATTATTTTCGACCGGATGCTTGGAAGGGAGCAACAACGCAGCGTGAAGTCGACAAAACTACATCACAATCGCGCCGATCACTCCAAGAACGAATAACGGTGGGGACCGAATGCCACTTGGTATTGGTACTTTCGTTTCAGGCGAACAATTTTCTGGGTTTGTTTTCTCTCGCAGCCCTCCTCCCCCTCCGTGCGTTCAAGTGTTCCCACTGAAGCCCGTGTGCACAGTGTGGATGTTCACAGCGCTGGACTCACTGGCCTACCGTGTCACATCATCATCATCATCATCCTCATTCAGTCGGTGTCCAGTTAGAAAATCCAGTCTAATACGATACTTGTGTTTTATATATGGGTTCTAGCTGGTTGGCAAAAAAACTAAATCAGCTTTAACTTACCACCTTATGACGAGCAGGTAGGTGGTTTGCTGCTGCTCCAATAGTTTGCAAGCTTGCAAACTATCTTGATCAGCCAGAAACACATGCCATACCAAAACACATCTAGTTAGTTTGTGAACAGTGTGTGGCTATTCTGGACTAACTGAACTATATCGTCATCATAAATAACTGGTTGACCAGTCACATTCATAAACCAGCTTGACCACCTCATATGACCAGCCGGTATGGTTTGTTGCTGGTCTTCCAGCTTTACCATCTTAGACCAGCTACCATGCTCCAAAACACATCTAGTTAGTTTGTCCAGTGTGTTGCTGTTCTAGATTAACTTGAATACATCATCATCATCGTCATAATTAATTGGTTGACCAGTCACCATGTTCCAAAAAATAGCTTCACAACCTTATATGACCAGCTGGTATCTAGTTTGTTATTGGTCTGACAGCTTAATTACCATTTATTACCATGATCAGCTAGAAAATGAGCGATCAGGTAGCAAAAACATGGTTGACCCGCTTAAGCTGGTATGAATGTCTTATAGGCCTGGTTTCACAGACAGGGCTTTGATTAAGCCAGGATTGAGCCTTAGTTTAATTAGGACATTTAAGTAGCTTTTAGTGTTTTAGAAAAAGAAAAAAACATTACCGGTGTGCATCTTGTGACAAAACAATGACACTGCCACTGACATATTTTAAGATATGTCAGTGCAAGTTACTTTCAGCACAAACATGCATTTTAGTCTGGGACTAGGCTGAAGCCTCATCTGTGAAACCGGCCAATAGCTGTTTTTTGTCTGGTCTAAGATGGACCACAAGCTAAGAACCGGTACCATGGCTGCATCCGAAATCGCATACTTCCCTACTATATAATAGAGTGAAAAACAGTATGTGACTAAAGTAGTATGTCCGAATTCACAGAACTCATAAAAGAGTAGACAAAAAGTATCCGGATGACCTACTTCTTCCCACGAGATTCTGAGGTGTGCAAACGATGGACACTTCACTATCCCATAAGGCCACGGGAGAGGATTGTGAATGGCAGTGAAGCGATGTAACTGACGCTGGTTGATCAAATAATAATGACAACATGGCAAATGTAGTTAGTTCATATATATTCCATTCATTCCACACATACTCATACTACATAGAACATACTTTTTTTAAGAAGTCATTAAGGAATGACATATTCAAAATATGTATCTACTCAAGAGAGAATGCGATTTCGGACGCAGCCTGAGCTTCAAACACATTCTAGTTGATTTGTGCACATACCCATAGCCCATCATAATTTTCTGGCCATTAAGGGTTGACCAGTCACCGTGTAAGCTGTGTGTGTTTTTTTTTTTTTTTTGCTGGTTCAAGAGCTTAATGACAATCTTAGGCCAGCTAAAATGTTGCAAAAAACCTATTGACCACCATAAGCTGGCATGACCGACTGATCACTGGTTTGTTGCTGGTTTACGATGGTCCACCAGCTTAAATGACCCTCTTAGACCAGCTAGAAATGTTGCAAAAACATCCTTGACCACCTTAAACTGGTATAACTGATAGCTGGTTTGTTGCTTTGTGGACCATCTTAGAGCTACCTTGTTACAAAACACACTTTATCATTTGAAATTGGATTTCCCAGCAGGGTTTAGAGACAACCATTCTGCCTAAACTTCAGTTCTGCGTTTAAGTTGTTTCACTGAACCTACTTCTAGAGGATGACACCACCATGCTGGGAATGCTTTTCTTATTCAGATCCACTATCTGTAGAGCTTCCTGGATGTTGTGTATTAGTGTCAGATCGGCGTTGCGCTGGTAAAAGAAACCCCAACAGTGCATGTGCGTCGCCACTTACCTACAACAGGCCACCAAAGTGACTTAACAGCTCCGGTTGTCCACCTTTCGCACCCCTTCGATGGTGAATTTCTCTGTTCACTTTTTTTTGTAACATACAGTCTACTGTACATGCAGTGAGTGAAAATATAGTTTTCATGTAAGGACAGTTATGATTGGACGCACGCTTGAGTGACAGCCCGAGGGAGCCACTCAGAGTGCGCGAAACATTTCGGCACGGTTCCGATACAGAGAGATTAAAACCACATCTTCATAATGTCCTAGACATTCACACAACACACAAAACACACAACAGTTACAGAAGAAGTGTGCACTATCATTCATTCGATCAACAGGAGGTGTGAATGTATCGATATAGAGACGCCATCGAGAAAAGAGAGCGAGTGACATACGCTTCAGAGCAATCCCGACACACTAAACACAGTCCCCGACCCAGAGTGCAAACACACATAAGTGAACAACATTGATGTGTTTGCCCCGTATTCACTCTTTGCATACGACTGTTTAAAGCTCATTGTGGTTAAAAGATGATGAGCCATGCGTGTGTTCATTCGTGTCACAGTAGCCTCGTTCTCTCACATAGGCTACTGGTCCACCGTTTTCCTGTCTCGTTGCCCTCTTTATGAGAGTTTTTCATGATACGGATCTACGTGCTAACACGAGAGTGGACATTGTATTATCACCTCTGCGTATCACTTTGGTCACACACGAGCTGTAACAAAACAAGCAATTTATGCTCATGATTGTTTATGTCGTTGATATTGATTAATGGTGATGACGAGGAAGAGGAAGAGGGGGGTCAACAGGGGCAGAATCGTACCGATGCTTTTATAACTGTTAAGTTCATACTTTTCTGTCAATCTTTCGTGCAATACGAAATTTAACTCTATCTCTGCTGAAAAACAAAACAAAAAACTGCGTATACCAGCCTAAACTGGTTTGCTGGTCTTAGCTTTTCTCCCAGGCTGCTCAAGTTAGTCAGCTTGCTGGCTTTAAATGGGCTTTGAGCATTATACTGGTCTAGCTGGTGTAAATCAGCTCAACCAGCAGATAACCAGCTTGGTCAGGCTACCATCTTAAATCAGCTAAGACTAGCAGTTTACCTTAGTAACCTTTTTATTAATTTAATGTGTGTGTTTTTTTTTAATGTGCAGAATATGATAGCCTACATCTTGTGTATAATGTTTTTTGTAGGCTGGCTACCTTTTGTACCTTAAAAATGTTCTACAAGATCACTGTTATTTGACAATTTTATTAGGCCTATGTTATCTATTTTCACTATTATTTTCATAGATTATTACCATTTCCTCTGATGGACTATGATGACAAGTTTTAATAAGGCTTATTTGTAGGAGGGTGTGTGATGAATGTGATGATTACTTGACTTCTTTAATTTAATGTACCTGAATCACTCCAATAGTTTGTTATTAGGCCTATGTGTTTAGCATATTTTTATGCAACACAAACATGAATGTGAAACATGATATTCCATAAGAAAACATATGATTATTAATTACTGCTTTTGTTAAAGGGATAGTTCACCCAAAAATTAGTAATTATTTCATTAATTACTCACCCTCATGTCGTTCCAAACCCGTAAGACTTTCGTTCATCTTCAGAACAAAAACGAAGATACTTTTGATGAATTCTGAGAGCTGTCTGTCCCTCCGTTGACAGCTATGCAACTACCACTTTGACAATTAAAAAAGTTCATAAAGAGATTGTGAAACTAATCCATATGAATTTAGCGGTTTAGTCCAAATTTTCTGTAGAGACACGATCACTTTATATGCTGAACTGATTGAATTTAGAATTTTATTCACATATAAACATTCATCAACAGTGGTAAACAGAAACTCAAGCATGTTTGCTTGATGTCCATGAACCAGTGAGGTTCATTCTTGTGCTATGCAGCACGTTTGAGCTTCCACAAGAAGTTTGTTCTTGTGCATTAAGCAGGTTCAGTTGAGCTTCTGTTTATGTTTGCTGATCAATGTTTATATGTAAGGCCTGAATTCAATCTGTTCATCATATAAAGCAATCGTGTCTCTTCAGAAAATTTGGACTAAACTGCTCAATTCATATGAAATAGTTTTACGATCTATTAATTAACTTTTTGAAGCGTTAGTTGTATATATGGGATGTGTGTGTGTGTGTGTGTGTGTGTGGGGGGGGGGGATCAGATTTAATCAAAAAGATCTTCATTTGTGTTTTGAAGGTGAACAAAAGCCTTACAGGTTTAGAACGACACGAGGGCATGCAAGTAACTAATGACAGAATTTTCATTTTAGGGTGAACTATCCCTTTAATGAAAGAGGACTGACTGTAACAAAACTACCACTCAAACTAAAGGAATCAGCCTCAGTAAGTTAATCTAATGGGCCAATCATTAACCTCCTGGTCAGATAAGTTTGATGAGACATTCTGTTCCCACAAAAGCGAAATCAAATCAGTTGAATTTGGATGTTTCATGTTAATCACATTAAAACAGTATGTGTTAAAAGTCATTTTGTAAGTCGTTGAAAGACTAAAAGAGAGAGAGTGAGTTTAGACACATTAATGACTGATCAGATTATTTCAATAGAAGTGGTTTAGAAATAAATCAAGGTGCTTCACATTTTTTCACATTCCCGAGAGTGATAATAAGGGCTTCAAAAATCCATTTTCCCCTTTCCATATGTGAAACTGCTCCTTTGTGTACACACCCTCTTATTTGAGAGGGAATTATATTCTGTTGTTTAGAGCATTAAAATGATTTAAATGCTGCGTTAGATGAGTAATTGTAAATGTAATTTCAATTACTCATCTAACGCATTTTAGATGAGTAATATGAGTAATTGAAAATGTAATTTCATTATTATCATTATTGAATCACTAATGCATCTGCATTGCAAAATGAATTTGTGTATTGTTTTCATTCAGTCTTGGAAAACCTGTAAATTTCAGTGAATTTTGAAATTGTGTTTTGTGTATTGAATATGCATGTAAAACAAAACATTTGCTTTCCTAAATAGTACTTGTGTACAGTAAAACTTGTTTGCCAGGCAAACTGAATCAGCCGTATGAGTTGGTTCTTTCCTTTTCGTTCTATATGAATCAGTCCAAGCAGTTCATAGAAAAATCTGATTCAATAATCAATCTGAATAAATTTTTTTTCATGGAAAGGTCATGGAAAACAAATTATTAATTAACTTGACAAAAAGAGTGCATGTAGCAAGACAGGCTTTCTGTAACATGTATGTTGCATTAATGTTTCATTTATGGGGGCCATAAATCATTCATTTTAATCATCATATAAAGCTCAAGTAGCCTATAGGTTTTGATTGTGCAGCTCAACAGACAAACCTTCTGCACTTTCTCGGCAATCCGAAATAATCGATATTATAGAATAATATAATATACAGAGATAATTAACAGCAATAAACATCACAGAACAAATATGAAACACTGCAAATGTACATATCACATCCCAGCTACTGCCTTGATCTATTGGGGCGGTTCCACAAAATACCTATTGAAGTGCATGGCAGAATTCCACACAATCTGTCAAACAAACACAGGAAGGAATTTTATAAAACAACACATAAGTTGCTGTTTCTGTGTAAAGACAAATCTTCCTGTTTGAAATTTGCATGAAGCAGCTGAATGTACTGTCACCAAACCTTCCTCAAAGCACACACTCACTGAGGCTGCAGGTGTGATTCAGTTTCTAACATCGCACTTTTGACTCTTTTACTGAGGATTTATAGAATAGGCCTACACTACAAAAACCCACTTATCTGTAGATCATACAAAATGTGAGGCAAATTTCTTTAAATCAAATTCTTGATGCATATTATATTGATTGTCCGGTGAGCAAACAGTGCCGAATTTGCAAAGTATAGCTTTCCATGTCTCAGGAAAACTACAACAGTGCACTGATTATGAACAATGAAAATGCATAATAATAATATTTCTCATTATGTACTGATCCTGCCATGTCTATCTGTTTATTAATTCAATTATTGTTATTATTAATAATATTTATGTCACTCTATTAATTTAATTCCCATTTAGATTAATAAAGGTCAATACATTGGCCTATATCTGAAGTTATAAAGTGAGTTGTCGGATCTCAGTCTTCATATTCATACAGAAGACAGCATGCTTTATAAGTTCATCATCTTATTAATTTCTGTTCATATTCAGACAGAAGACAGTATGCTTAATAAGTTTATCATCTTATTAATTTGTATTATTGTTTGCATGTCTGGTTTGTACTGATAGCTCAATAAAACCCCTTTAATTGTTTCTTGAGAGTTTCAGTATTTACCCTAACTTTTCTCTTGACAGGCCATTTTCTGAATGGTCACTCAGTGGCACTGTTCCTCAAGCAGGATTTGAGTATTCCTTCTAGTGATATTTGACCCAGATAAGGAAATTCAGATAATCCGGTGAATTCTGGAGCATCTGTAGATCAATGGCAAAGAGGCATAAGAGTTGGCCTGCCCTTTGGCCTCTGAAGATAAGGAGAAGAGAATCCATCCATCTCACGGCAAGGCATGCCTGATGTCCTCAGTATATTTGCTGGCTGATGTCTGGTCTCATTACCGAGTCTGATGTATTGTGTACGTTGATATTTGCCATGGTGTCGTTTCCGCAGTACAGTAGCACTCTCTAGTGAGGGTTAAGACTACAGCTTCTGTTTGTTCCGCGGCACCGGCTGCCCTCTGCTGGTCACCTGCTGCACTACACCATCCTTACAGGTATGGGAAATGAAGGGTTTTTAAATATGAATTGAATTGTAATTTTTAACAAGCCAAATTTAGATATCACAAGCCAAAAAATATATAATAAGAAATTATAATAAGAAATGTCAAAACTAATTATAAAGAAAATCATTTATCTAGATTCAGACCAGAGGGGCATATGAGAAAATAGAGATAGAAAAAGATACGTGAAATGAAGGAGTATCCCACTTTTAGTGCTGTTTAGCACCATTTTTTATTCTTATATATAAGAATATTTGGTTCATTTAAGAAGCATCAGTGTTGCAGAATTTGAACGGAGCTGGCTGCGGATTGGCTGGCTTGGGATTTCTAGGTTAGTGCTGTAGGGGAGAACTGTCGAGAGAGAGAGAGAGAGAGAGAGAGAGAGAGAGAGAGAGAGAGAGAGAGAGAGAGAGAGGCATCAGTCCAGTGGAGCTTGAGAAGTGCAGTTTGCTTTATTAAAGTTCTAGAACTCTTAACCCTATAAAACGAGGGAATGGAAGATAAAGGTGTTTTGGATCATTTTGAAGAAATTCTTTTTTTGTACTCCATTCCAGGCGGCCCTCTCATGACCCATCCAATCTCTCTCTGGATGGGTCAAGCATGGTTGGAAAGACACACAGGGGTTGCGCTGCTTATAAGCATAAAAAGAGGGATTACACGATAATTGTCCCAGCTGTGAAGGCCATCTAATTTAGCGATTGGGATGGGAGATCTGGCCCTCCAGTGTGCTATTGGGTTTATGATGCTATAGTTCTAGTTAATGACTGGAGTGGGTCTTGTGCAGATAAACACCATTGCTTACAGCAGGGGGCAGCTGGCATTTATGACAGGGGAGAAGAGAGGGGAGAGCTAGTGGGCAGAGATTTGAAATGGAGATTCTCTGTGTGTGCGTCTCTCTTTCTGCTCCCCTGGCGTCCCGTTTATCTCACACTAACGAGCTTCAGAGAGCAATTGAAGTCGACACAGTCCCTCTTTACCTACTGGTAAGGCCTATAGTGTGAAGATCAGTCAGGTCGTAGCTAATACCTGACCATGTTTAGCAGACGTAGCAAGATTTATTATTATTTTTTTTTTTATACTCTTTTTGGTACTCTTCCTAAATGAATGAATTAAAAAAAGCTATAAAATTCAATGTAATGCAATGGTTAGTTCCGGGCCTAGAATTTGATTGGTTTGAGATTCTTTTGAATCCTTGTTAGCACACCCGCCTCCTTTGCCGGTGACCCGGGTTTGAGGCCCGTCCAGTGTGGCCTGAGGGGTTACATATGCATTTGGCAGATGCATTTGTACAAAGAAACATTTATATCGAAAGCCAAACAACAGTGTGGCAAGCAGGGCGGGGATGAGAGTGGTGGGTAGGAAGTAAGGCTGGTGACACAAGTGTTAAAGGATTAGTTCACTTTTAAAAAAACTTTTGCTGATAATTTACTCACCCCCATGTCATCCAAGATGTCCATGTCTTTCTTTCTTCAGTCGAAAAGAAATGAAGTTTTTGATGAAAAGATTCCAGGATTTTTCTCCATATAATCGACTTCAACGGACCCCAAATGTTTCAAGGTCCAAACGACAGTTTCAGTGCAGCTTCAAATGGCTTTAAACGACACCAGACGATGAATAAGGGTCTTATCTAGCGAAACGATCGGTCATTTAAAAAATAAGTAAAAAAGTTGAAGTTTTATAAGCACAAATGCTCGCCTTGCTCTGTTCTGTGATGCGCGTTCGTGACTCACGTAATACGCAATTAATACGCGTAGGTGGAAGTACCGAGTCAGTGTTTACAAATGTGAGGAAGGAGGACCAATACACATATTCAAATGTCTGTGTCAGTTTATCGTTTAAAATGGCCATTTCGTGTGCGTATCCTGTGTGTTTTAATATTAAAAAGGCTAAAAGAAAAATTTCGTCAGGACAGAAGCGTGACCTTTTCAACGTAATTGCGTATTACGTGACGTCACGAACGCGCATCGCAGAACAGAGCAAGGCGAGCATTTGTGCTTATAAAACTTAAACTTTTTTATTTATTTTTTAAATGACCGATCGTTTCGCTAGATAAGACCCTTATTCATCGTCTGGTATCGTTTAAAGCCCTTTGAAGCTGCACTGAAACTGTCATTTGGACTTTGAACCATTTGGGATCCATTGCAGTCCATTATATGGAGAAAAATCCTGGAATCTTTTCATCAAAAACCTTAATTTCTTTTCGACTGAAGAAAGAAAGAAAGACATGGACATCTTGGATGACATGGGGGTGAGTAAATTATCAGCAAAAGTTTTTTTAAAAGTGAACTAATCCTTTAATGAGCTTTACCTGTGCACCACACCTGTCTCGAGTCCCATGGAGGAGCTCCGGAAGGATAAAAGGAGGAGTGACGACAGTGGAAGACGAAAGAGGACCAGACCTGGACTTTATATTGTGTTTTATTATGTTGTTTGCGAGGGGCTGATTAAAGTTTATGTTGAACGTTCACCAGTTCCCGCCCCCTTCTTCCCTGACCACAAACCTTAACAGATTGTCTTTATGAGTGAAGTCCTTATATCACCAAGACAAATATAAGGTGCAACAGCTGATAATGCGTGTTTTTAGTTATTAATTAACCAAATTAATATGTTTTTTTTTTTACAGAGAGGTGTTCTAATGTCTTTTCTACCACACTGCGACGAACACTGGCCAACCAATTAGATTCAGGCTTTTGGTCATTTTCTCAGAGGCGCTGTTGTTACATAAAGCCATTATTCTCACAAACAGACTTTGTTTAGCAGATTATTTTGTTTTCGTCAAAGCGTGAATTTGCATGTTCATTCAGCCCGTCTGCAGTTTTTTACACATTGGTCTGAACAGACAAATTACATGAGAAAATTGGACTGATTTTTAACATGTCATTTGTCATTTTTAACGAGAAATTCGAATTGTAGTAATTACTGCAGAAAAATCCAGCATTGCTGGTCACCAGCATAAGGTATGTATTGCATGCTGGGAGCAGCATGGTTTGCTGGTCCTCAACATGGGATGCTGGTGGCTGGTTTGCTGGTTCTTAGCATGAGATGTTGGCTGAGGGTTTGCAGGTCCCCAACATGATATATAATATAATAATTGTATTATATATTAACACATCCGCTTGGTGGCACGGATGTGTTAACACTCGCTGTTACTACTAGTTTTATGAACAAGATATTATAATTAAATCAATGCACTCATGGATTACAGAGTCAAACGGTTTCATTTTCAGCGCAGGCTGGTGAACTGAATTAAAGAGGTTAATGCTTTACAATGAACTCTGTTAGAGAGAGTAAATTATTGAACTGCAGGCAATCGGCGAGGTTGTGATGGAAATGCCAATTCCAAATTAAATTGTATAAAAATGTTTTTATTGCCGAAAAATTTTATTGCATTTTTTTTATCATAAAACTAATAAATTGTGTAGAATTACAGTTTTTCCCCCCCAAAAAACAAACACTTTTCTCATTCATTGCATTTATTCTAGCTAGCTCTACAAAAATAAATAAATAATAATAATTGGAATGATATCTGGTTGTATGTTGTATGTTTGGGGCCAGACAGTAAAATGTGATTTTGTAACATGCAATACATAAAAAAAAATAATAAAAAATATATATATATATATATATATATCACTCACTTTATTCATGTTTTTACTCTACATCAATGGAAGACTATAAAAATGGCTTTTTGTTAGATAATTTGTCAAAAACAATACAGTTACAATGCAGAAAACACATTTATCTATCTATCTATCTATCTATCTATCTATCTATCTATCTATCTATCTATCTATCTATCTATCTATCTATCTATCTATCTATCTATCTATCTATATATCTATCTATATATCTATATATATATATATATATAACTTAAATCACCTAAACACAGCACAAATGTAGAGTAAAAACATTAATAAAGTGAGTTAAAAAACAACAACAACATAAATATGTTACAGTATTCTCTGGAGTCTCTGGAGACCCCAACATCCTGATAGTACATTCAAAACAAATAGCTTATAAGGGTTAAAGGAAATTATAATTATATACAATTTAAATAACTGCATGTAACAGTTTAGTTCACAGAGGTTTACTGACAAAAAAGTTTAGAAATCCCCATACTCAAGAAGGGTTTGCGGTAATGCTTTATATCCAGCAGGTGGTAGTATACTTTATCTTTTACCATAATGAGGCGTCCATGGAGATGACAGATTTATGTAAAAGCTGAAATGCTAGAGTTTGCATACATTCAAAGGACATAAAAAAAGATCAAACACATCATTATAAGATTTTCACTTTACACGAACCAGCTCAGACTGTGTCTGTACAAAAATAACTCTTGGCTTGAATCTTTAAACAATCCCCTTCTACAACTCACACTGCATATATGTGGTAGGCTACATCAGTAACAGATCCATGGTGGCTTCAAGGACAGAAGATCAACCCTGTGACATTTAGATCAGATGGACTGACACGACCAGATCTCTCAAATCTCTCTCTCTCTCTGCTTTCCTATAGAGACGGATCGTCTGGCAGACAGTGTGCGGCAGGGAGAGCCTCGGGCCTGATGGAAATGGGGAGATAATGTGTTTAGCATCAGATCTCCTGCAAAGGAAGCAGTGCATCACAGCGATTTGATTAGGCCTTTCCCAAACAATCCCATTGATCAGAGTCATTATCTTTACTCAGATTTATGTTAACCAACAGGAAGCCATTATATTGGGTCAACAAAATACGTCGAAGGGGACTCAGCACAGTATCATATCCCGTTTCTAATGATGATGAATAGTAAGAGAGTAAATGAAAGACGCTGAAGAGGACGACAATTGTGTGTGTTTATTGATCAAAAGGTCCTGCTGTGTTTAAAGGGCTACACTGTGAAAATTAAATCCGGCTTTAATGCAAAACTGGTGTTTACATGCACATTCATGTGAGTATAAAATGCAGGCATATAGCCTAACGGCCTTTTTAGCACATATTCTCAGGGACGGATTAACAGATTAACTAGACCAGAGTGACCAGAAAATGATTTCTGAAGGATCATGTGACTCTGAAGGCTGGAGTAATGGCTGCTGAAAACTCAGCTTTGTCATTAAAGAAATAAATTACATTTTAAAATATATTCAAATAGAAAATTTTATTAAATTGTAAAAAAAATTCACAATAGTACTGTTTTTACTGATCAGATCAATGCAGCATTGGTGACTTCTTGCAAAAATATATATTTTTAAATGTGTATGTGATACTTGTGAAAGGCTATCCAGACATTCTGATCTTGGGCTGATTTGATTTTGACGTGACGAGAAAGAAAGAGCCTCTAGCTGCCTATTTGAGTGATTTGTTTAATGTGACATCTCTTAGTGTTATATTACATCTCATTTTCACATCGTGATATTGACTATGCATAACACCAGTGTTGCTGTCGAGTTGTGAGACATTTTCTTATACTATGCCAGGAAGTGGATTTGCTGAAAACACCAGTTTTGTCGAGTTTTTGAGGTAACGTTAAAAGATAGAAACACAAAACAGGGCACGTCTTACTGCTGAATAAATGCTTTTGGCATTTGGCCTCCGCAGGCAAACTGATCTCTTTTCTTTCCTCTCACATCAGAGATATGGACATGCTAGTCAGCATAATTTGATTTGGGCTGGAAGCCATTTCCTGTGGAAGTGGACACTGAAAGAGAGAGAGTCTGCACCCAAGTCTTAGTTGACAGAATTGAGCCTGACATTGTCATAGAACCTCTTCTAGCACTTGTAAAATGCTTCTTCAAATGCCACCATGCAGAAGTCTACAGTACGTTTAAGCAGCTGACACATGGTGTGAAATGAACAATATGGTGCAGTATAATATATGACTACCACACAAAAGTTTGGGGTAAGATTTAAGATTTTTTTGTGTGAAAGAAGTCTCTTGTGGACATTGAGGCAAACTTTATTTGGTCAAAAATACAGTGAAAAATAGTATCTTAAATGTTAGTATGAAATATTTTTTTATTTTAATATATTTAAAGGTACAATATGTAACCTTTGTTGTTGTGTTAATGCATCATCGATCATTCTTCCAAAACATGTTTTTGTCTTACCTTGATTCACTATGGTAATATAAGTGTAGATTTTAGACCGAGCGGGATGGTTTTCATGTGTTGCAGACTGTCACACTCGTCTGTGTATGTCGCGTCCATGGACTGTAAAAGGTCTCTTCATATCCGTGAATAGAGAAAAGTTGCTCTGGCAACTTTAATGTGTATATGGTGGGGTTAGTTGTCACAACGAACGAGAAAGTTTGAGCACGCTAAATCTCGAACCCCGAACAGAGGAGTGTCTGCTGATAAAAAAGAGAACGTGACAAGCTCGTAATAAAATAAGAATCAACATGGCTTGGCTGTTCAGAATTAGAAATGTTGTAAAAGCGATCCGGAGATGGCATTTTTATTACTCAACAGGTGAGTAACTTATTTTATTGAACAGAAAAATTACCATGAAGCTCTCTAAGAGTTCATTGTAAAGCATTAACTATTGTGAAGGGTCATTTCATTATGGTTGTTGTAGCGCTGTGCTGGAATTTATTGTCAAGGATAGCCTACTACCGTGTCTATAATGGGTATAGCTGCAGTAACGTATTCAGCTAGTCAGCTTGAGATCCTTTCCATCTAAACTAGTTATAGCCATAGACTGTATAAAACAATTATAGCTCTTTATAGCTCTTCAGCCAATAGTGAATGTTAATCTATGTTTTTATAATTATGAGAAAGAACCATTTTCATCCACACAGTCACGCAGAGCAGAATCACATCCAAAACAATGTTCTTCCACAAAATGAATGCAGTTTTGTGTTTAACCAATGGAGAGCCAACAGTTACATAATGTACCTTTAAAATGTCATTTATTCCTGATGGCAAAGCTGAATATTCAGCCTTTTTTTCACACATACATATTCTTTGTCTTTTTAGAGTTAAATACGCACATTGATTATGTATTTTAAAATACATAATCATGTACAGTCCAAATGTTTAAGATTACATTGAATATTTGGTATTCAAAATTTGGAAACTTGGAAATTAACCAAAAAAAAAAAAAAAAAAAAAGGATTTGAAACATCACGGAAAATAAATATGAATATATTATTAATATATATTAATATAATACAATATAATACATTTTTAAATATTTTTTTATTTAATTAGAAAAACACAAAGTAAACACATTTTCTTAAGAGTTCTCAGGCTTTTGATTCCCACTGTGCTGTATGACAGTGGTCTTGTGATTGACAGTGAAATAAATGAAATGTGTTATTGTAGAACGGTGTGAAAAGGCCAGGTCTGTGGTCAATGGATCTGTGAAGTTCCAGGTTTAGAAGAGGGGTCTGCATGTGTTACTCATTGCTCATTGCAGTCAACTTTGATGTCTGACAGGAGTTGTGTGAGCTACATAGGAAATGCACCAAAGAGGATCCTTTGTTGTACTACACCAGTATGGGCAGGCTGAGTCATACTGGAGAGCTAAGAAGTCCCTCAGGACACGCACACTCAGACATTAGTGATGGTTTTGTGTGTCTGATGTCAGGTTGTATCTGTGTGGGAATTCCTCTTTAACACATAGACAATGCAAATGGAGTTGGCAGATGGCGGGGATAAGCCCACCTTACATTCTTACTCCCAAACAGTTTCTCACACCTTGCAACTGGACCTCAGGATTTTAAACAATGACCAATACTATTTTTATACATTATCACAAAGAATTCTTACTTCCAGAACATGTCGTGCTTTGTTTTCGTGTGGCCTTTACAGTAACACAGGTCTTTCCTTGTGTGCATCTGAGTAAATGTAAGTTTGTCACTTGTAAGGCCTACTCTATTTACTGACTTTTTGTGTATATGGGCTATAGTCTATATACTATGTGTGTAATATTATATATATATATATATATATATATATATATATATATATATATATATATATATATATAATATATATATATATATATATATATATATATAAATTTCACATTATTATAAACAAGTCAGTAAATAAACTAATTTTCTAATGTAACTTACATTATTGTAACGGCTCCCCGTTCTTTTCAATGACACATAACCAAAACCGACTCGTTGTTTACTGAGAGAGTCCGTGAACGAATTCACTGATTGTGTTTGATTAGACCCACTAACTCGCGAACAGGCAGCCTGTGAAGTGTAAGTCACGCACCTCAATGAAGATATAGAAGAGAAGATAAGTGACTTACACTCAGCATAGTCCTTTGAAGTGCAGCAGAGGGGGCAGCCTGGCCCTTTGGTCTCCTGCCCAGCTGGGGAGAGTTAGCATGTCCTGGGACGTTCAGAGGCACTGTGACACACGGGGGAGTTTGAGGCTGAAAGAGGCCCCGACTGAAGCTAAAAACACTACGCATTTGATCTAACAAGCATGTCTGTTTCCTATCAAGACATTTTGTTCAGTGATTGACAGAAGTAAATGGAAAAGAGTAAATACATATCAAAAAGAAGTGTAACTGGCAGTATAAGCTACAAGTCGCCTCCATGCTAGAATGCTCTGGTTGGTAGGGCAGTTCATTCTGGTCCCTAGATATACTTCATGTCCCTTAGTGGATTTTGTCTTTTAATTGTCCATCAAGTGGTACTGATCACTTAGAAAACCAATAGCACATTTCTCCTCATTGTAGCACGGAAGTATGAGCAATATCAATGAGTGTTAGTGTTGCACTAATTATGACTGCCTATAGATGGCACTGTTG
This sequence comes from Semotilus atromaculatus, assembly GCA_031834385.1. Taxonomy (NCBI): domain Eukaryota; kingdom Metazoa; phylum Chordata; class Actinopteri; order Cypriniformes; family Leuciscidae; genus Semotilus; species Semotilus atromaculatus. The sequence goes on from JAULUF010000003.1 coordinate 4,996,156, forward strand.
TAAAAGTGTAAAAAATACTTCAAATTACATATTAACATCTGATGGCACATTGAAATCACACTACGTTAGTGCGCTAAGTGCACCTTTCACAATATTCCTAATGTGCTTTTTTTTCTTTAAGACGACGCACAGCGCTCCATTGGTATGCTCCTCATTTCTAGCTGCGAGAAGTGTGAGAAAAGAAGAAGAAAGAGACAGAAATGAAAGGCAGAAGGGGCCAGAGCGAAACTGTCCTTTGTGATCAGATATCAGAGGGCTCTGTTATTAGCCCTCCTCTCTTCAAGCCCGCGGGCTGCTTTCATCTTTACTGAGTGTCAGTAGTAAAAGCTGGAGGTCATCTGGAGCGCTATACCTGCGTTAGTGCGTGTGCTTCTGTGCTTTCAGCTTTACTGAGGTCAGCTCACAGCCATGTCAACACTGCCATTTAACAAAAGACCACTGACAGGAGATCAGACACTCACCCCAGAAAAGATCATTTACATGGTCCGGCGTGACATTTACACTGATGAAAAACACAGGGTGCTTCGAGTCACTTTTGATTAACATGAGACCCAGATGGTCTTTTAGGACTCTTGTTTAGTGAACTTTTGTGGTAATAAATCCGATGTTCTCGCAGGTAGCCTGAGCAAACATCATCTTTCACTTGGCTGTTTTCTCTGCTGTAAGTCTCCCTGCTGTTTTTCTGTACTCGGGTTAGTTTGCATGACAGAATCTGAACTGAAGGCCACTGTCAAGTAGCCTACGTACTCGGCAGCGGAAGTTTTGATTAAAAAAATGTCACCTTGGAGAAAATCTGACTCACAGTTCTGCCGAGGACTTATAAATGTCAGAAGGTGAGATATCCATCACTGTGTGGTCTCAAAGTGTGAGCTGAGTTAGCTTGTATGAGATGAGTTTTCTATGTTAGTTATAGGAAGTGTTAGTTGTTATGGTTGGTTTCATGCTCAGTCAGCACTGTAGTACCAGCAAGAAGATTGAGTTAGCTTTATTTTGCATTGCTCAAGGCGCTCATTTCAGCCAGATCTTACTTGGCGCAGCAAGGTCATGTTTTAAAGTAGAGAATAGAGATCTGCTGATATCGTGAATGAGCATTGGAGATGCTAATGACCTCATTAATGTAAAGTGTCTGCACTCACAGGCCATAATTCTACTGCTTCATCTCCTTGACGCCACCATCATTTTGCCACCTTCCAGTTGAGAAGCAGAGAGCATCTCATTTGCAAAAGAGAAGTGGGTTACGTTGTTTCCCCGTGGCAAGTGTTCACACCCCATCAGGTTAAAGGGAAGCTCTGAAGATCCAGTGAACGATAGTCTGTGGTTTAGAGCTTTCGATTTTACAACACATTGTTGGAGTGAAATGGCCTTTCATTTGCCAAGTGGGAATCGCTTGCATATGGTACTGGAATACTCCATGTTAGGAAGCACCTTTGAACAAAACGCTTGTAAAACATTAAAGGATTGTGTAGGACAATCTTGAAAGGTCTGGATTTAACTTGCACAGTATAGGCCATAATTGCATCACATTACTCTGGTACAAATGTAAATATTTCTATCGTTTGTGTCGTGGATTATTAGGTTTGCTAAAGTGTGCAAACAGAGCAGTGAAAAAAACTCCATATTTAGTCCGTGGCTTCAGTAAAATAATTAAACAGGAAAGCATATATATATATATATATATATATATATATATATATATATATATATATATATATATATATTATACATACTCTATCTATCTATCTATCTATCTATCTATCTATCTATCTATCTATCTATCTATCTATCTATCTATCTATCTATCTATCTATCTATCTGTCTATCAATTACTATTATTACTAAACCAAAGTGAAGTGTTTTTTTTGTATGTATGTGAAAACTGAAGTGAGACAAAAAAAGTGCCATAACTTTTGATGATGTCAGACATGAATCTTAGCTTAGTTTGGAAAAACTGTTTGTCACTGAGGATAATGTCAAATGCAGTTCCCATAATGCAACAGTAGTGGAAATTTGACCTGTAGCGTTTTACATAACTGTGGCATTGCTTCATATAATACAATTATTTTATTTACCGTACAGTATGTAATTGCAAACTTTTCCAAAAAAAAGTTCAATTCCGTCATTAAGTTCACAGAATTCAGGCTACGTAACATTTGACATTTGATTTGTAGTCATCTGTCTGCTTCAATTTTCATCGCTCTGTCCCTCAAATCGAACAAAAGTGACATTATCTCCAAGCTTAACTTTCATTTGAATTGAAGAAGCCATTACTTTGGCCAAGAGCTATGGGCAATTTACAGAGGAACAACATCACACATGAATCAAAGTTAATGAATGTGTAGGTTTTGTTTTGAGAGCCCCTTGGATACTTTACAGTCATGAGTTTGTCATCGCCCAGAATTCCCAAAAACTCTCTGCACACCACATTTAATCCAAACAAAGCCCACAGACTCTCAGCATGCCAAGATTGCTCTCGGCTGGAAAGGTGCTTATTCTTTCCAGTTATTCACGTTCTACATCAATCACCTCGTCCCACTAGACTGTCACAGCTGTTGCCAAGAGACTCCGGGAGTTCTTGTTCAGTCTCTGTCAAAGGTACCCTTTGGGTTCAATGTGTAGACTAGAGGGAGTTCTTTCTGTGGATACAGTAGTTGTTGTGAACGGAAAAGGTTTTGGTAGCACTTGGATATTGAAGAGTAAATCAACATGTGTGGATCAGGGACGGATTATGATGTTGGCATGCCCTGGGCATGGTTGGGGCCCATCACATGACGCGTTCTTGCTTTCAAAACAGACGGATTGCAACAGGACTGAACAGTAAGGTGTATAGCGGCATTAAAAGTAACAAAATGCAGAGCTTATTACGATTATTGGTGGTTAATGTTGGTTAGGCTACAATTCTGTATTTGTCTTGTACACAAGACACGAAAATCCGCAGGAGGAATACGTGTGCCGTTACACCCCTAATTACTATTTAATCAAATGTCAAGGAAGAAAAATTAGCTTTGTGACATAAGGTAAAGTGAGGTCAATCTCAACAATGGGCTAGGGCTGGGCAGGGCAGCAGGGGGCCATTCGGTACGCCATGAGAGTATCACGTTGCAAAGTGGGGTGGTGTATCGTGTTTTTTTCTGTTTGTTTTGAATATCGTTACACCCCTAATTTATACTTATAAAAATAAATTTAGACCACTTAACATAGTGATTGCTATCGGGATATGAGGTGACTTTCAACCATTACAAAAAAAAAAAAACAATCTGTAGAGAATCACCTATTGCACCTTTAATAATCATTTAGCAGCTCCAGTACTAAGTAAACATCCAGTAGTAGTAAACTAGCATGCATAAACCCTAATTAAACAGTTTAATACTCAATTAAAAAGGAATTTATGATATAATGCTGTAGGATCAGCGCAAAATTAATGGATGGATGATTCAGCTGCGGGCGCCATCTTTTAGTCAGACGCAGAAATTAATTTGACACGTGACTCGCACAGTGCATTATGGGTATTCTCTAGATTCCATCTACTTCCATTGAGCTTACATCAGTGATACACTCATTATTGCCGTGCATTGTGGGATTAAATGAGTGTACTCAGTAACGTCCACTATGGTTTCTGACACCACTACAAATGGCTGTCCCCTCAAATTGCCCCATTTAAGGGTATAGGGGGCCATTTCGCAGCCAACACAGCCATAGTGTTCAACATTGTTATTAGCATAAAACATGTAGTTTAAAAATGCTACCGGTCTAGTAAATCATCAGGCCCCCCTGCTGGTCTGGTGGTCTGGACAAGTGCCCGGCAGGTCTGTGGATTAATCCATCTGTGATTTGGATATGTGTAGGTGGAGACAGAATATTTGAGATCCAACAGGCATGGAGAAGGAGCTCTCCTCAGATGGAGCAGTCATCCTACACTTATCCTCTGCCGTTCCCACAAACGTGGAAGTGTGGCAGACGAGATAACATGGCTAATGCGCACACATGTGACCCACATCATTTTGGTGTAATCCAGTACCATAATCACTCTTTAAATATACTTGAATAAACTATAATTTCCTCAATGACAGGCTGGATAGAACGCTTGGCCTCCACAACAGCCTTATTATCTTTGACAGTTTCAATCTATAGTATTAATATCCCATCTCCGGCAGCTAGCTGCGGGTTTGCTGCATTTCCCAGGCTGAGGTTTGAACTTTATCCTTGATGTTCAAACAGTCTTCTGTAACTCTCTAGCTGACAAGAATCTTCCAGGCGCTGCAGGCGTTATGTGCAGCATGAAGGCTAAAAGCTAAAGCTAGCATGGCTGTGAAAGGTATTGCTGTGGTTATGAAGAGGATTAGAAAGTGACATAGGTTAATATGTAATTTGAACACAAGGAGACATTTGTCCATTCTTTTTCCTGTGGGTTGAACGTCACTGCTTTGTACACACCTGTGGCTTCGTGGGGAGGCGTTGAGTGGGCGATGTTTTGGAGGAAATAGGTCCAATATGCTTGTTGTCCAACCTAGCCTATGTACTTACCTCGGCTTGACCAAAAGAATGTCAACTCAAGTGCCTATTTATATAACTAGAACAATCAAATACTGTCACATCATGGTACAATACACTGCCTCAGTTTACTTGCTTCCGTTTTAGCCGTTCGCTTTGTGCTGTGTGAATGAACATTTACTGGCAAATTCAATTAGCGTGACTATTTCTAAACCAGAGAAATATAGACTTCAAGGTCCACATCCATCTTCCTTTTTCTTTCAAAAAGCACACAGAAAGAGTGGTCTGTGCACATACTCCATGCCTTTAAGCTCTCCCCTCCTTCACAGATTTAGTATAAAGTATCTCTTTGTATAAAGGGAGATATGGTTATTTCAATTGGTTTCATCAGTTGTTTGAGGGAATTGTAGTATGTTCAAATCATTGGTGCTCGCTCAACCAAATTTAGTCATCTGATGTTAGGTCCCACTTTATATTAAGTGGCTTTAAGTACTATGTACTTACATTGAAATTAATAATTTGATACAATGGACTTATTGTGTACATACATGTTTTTACATACTTATATTTTAAAATACCAGCATGTAATTACAACTGCAATGAATTTATGTAATTACATTTGTAAATACACAGTTGACCCATCCCTTACACCTTAACCTACCCTTAAATCGACCCGTATCACATCTCAATAGCAGCAAAAGTGTTTGACAATACAACATGAACACAATAAGTACATTGTACTTATTTTTCGATGTAAGTACATAGTACTTAAAAGCCACTTAATATAAAGTGGGACTGATGTTAACATTTTTGCCTCTCTTGACTTGCATTTAAATCACATTTATGATTTTGCTACTGTTTTAAGAAAAAAAGACAGTTCTCATAATTTCCATATTTCCAGTTTAGCATATTCCTTATGAAAAAATAAATTTATTAAATAAATATATGTGTTCACAAAACACATGATATTCATGTTCGTGAGTGAAAAGAATGGACCAGTGTTGTTATATGTAACGAAGCTAAAACTATTAAAAATCGTTTTCCTTAATTAAAATAAAGCTGAAACTAAGTGCAGCTTTAGTTTGTTTAAGTTGAAATACTATTATTATACTAAAACTTGAACTAAAATGAAAACTGAAAATATTAAAAGGTAATGTACAAATATATGAGCGAACTTGTGTTTTAGTGGTATCTATCATTGTGTAATGCCGAATGATCATGCAACTCTGAATAGCATGACAATTTATACTATTATTGTAATGTCTTAAAAAAACTCAGAAGATTACCTAGTCAACATAAACTAATTAATATTCATGAGCTGAGTCTTTTTTGCATGCAGTAGGATCACAATTTTCTTATCTTTGGCTCCTAGTCTAAAAATTTCAGCACTACTATTACATTTATTCATTTAGCTGCTGCTTTTATTCAAATACACTTACAAATGATCCAGTGATGCACTGGCCCTCCAGTCTGGCTGTTTAAAAGGTTTGTAAATAGTTTTAATAACTTTATGTTGTCTGCACACAGCTTTTCTGAATCAAGCCCTCGTCTTCTTGAGGTTGAGTTGGTTAGGGGTTTTGTGCTGATGCTATAGTCTGATTTGAATCTTTTAAAATTATGTTCTTTTTTTTGGCCAATGCCCCCTTTGATTCTGTGACTTATATTGTCTAAATGAAATCCAGAAATGCTTCCCATCAGGCTCTCCCTATATGTGTCCATATATTCTTTCACATATGTTGATAGTTGCGGTGAATTTGATTAGACTCTGTCATGGTGGTCTGGGTAAGATGGTAAAAAAGTCACACGTCTACACTTATTTTCAACTAAAAGCAGCACTGAAGGAAGCGTTCTGTTATGCGGCTGTGCATGTTGAGACCACACAGTGACTGAAACCAAACACAATGCACCTTTATCTGTCCGTCACAGGCAGCAGGGCTCGAGTCTGCACACGCAGTGACCTGAAACTCAAAATGTACAGCGTACACATTATATGGTTCATCGTATACACATTTAGATCTGTAAACCTAAAAATAATTAGCTATTTGTTATTTCTGGAGTTAAAATATCTCTCTCTTGTCATTTGTCTAAATATTGTCTGCCTTTTATGTTTACAATGTGTATTAGGAGTAGTGTTAGTTAAGTGTTATTTCACTATTATTTATATACTATTATAGTGTTTATTCAGCCTTTATTTGTACATTTTCAGTTTTCATTTGAAATTTTATACACGTTTTTATATTTCTATTTAGTTTTAATTTATTTCAGTTTGCTTTACTATTTTTATTCTTATTTAAAACTTATTTTATTTCAGTTAGTTGCCAGTGCAATATTTCTATTTTAAGTTTAAGTTGTTCATCTAATATTTAGGCTACCTTTTATTTCAGCTTTATTTCAATTAACAAAGTTTTATTTTTAGTTTTATATAGAAATATTAGATCTTCCCCACAAAAACCCACATAAAAACTGATATTTTGTCCATTCTGAATATAGTAATTGCCTATTGTACCCAGTATTTGTTTGTGCTATGTGCTATTTTATGCTTATTAGAGTTAGCTTAGCAACATACTAACATCAAAGTCTGTTGGATTCTATTGAAATTGCCACACACACTTTCTTAATAAGTGCAAAAAGCAATACTTTTTATTACCATGGAACTTAATTTAGACTTTACGTAGTTTGAGCTGAACTAGTCTTTTAACTAGTGTCAATTTCTTGAACACTTTCCAGATTTCTCACAGAGTCCAATGTGGAATTGGTAAAGTAAAGTGGAGTTGTGTCCTGTGGTGCGCAGACTGTGAGGGTGTCACATTTCACAACAGAGGATCCAGAGCTCTGTGTTTGGGAATGGAGTGCTGCTTCCTTTTAAGGACGATGGAGCAACAGCAGGCCCTCCTCCTCCTCGCAGATGCCATTTCCTGAGTGTTCACATTCTTCTGGCTCTTGCGTCTCTGTGATTTCAGGAGAAGAGTGGGATAAATATTACGCGGGTGATGTAAGGGCCCGCAGCCCACGCATCCTAACAACGTCATTGCCACTTCCTGTCATGGTCAAAGGCTTAGCTTGGATTTCAGGAGAAAAATTTCTGGAGGTCAGATTGCAGGGAAGGAGGTTTGGTTAGTGTGTCACGATGTCTGATACTGTCACTTTTTTAAAATCAAGATTTTACAGGCTAAAGCCATGGGAGAACATTTAAAGGAGATTTTTGAAATGAAATCACAAAAATAATGATCGCCATTAGCCCCGTCCCAAATCTCTCTCGCTGTAAATTAATGTCATACACTGATCGGTCTGTGCAGCGCCACTTTAAGTCGAACACACCTATTGGCAGTAAAATAACACACCGGACATCGTAAGTCACATGACAATTACAATATGGTGGATGTAGTATGTCTGAATTGTATTCTTACTATAAAACGTAAAAGTCCATTCAACAGATGTATGTACTCAGACAGAATGTTGTTTTGGATGCACCTATTCACTTAAGTATGGAAATGGCTAATAAGTTTTTTCAATCTGACTGTTTTTGATTATTTTTTTATCGGAATTTCAGTCTGGTCCTCACACAAAGTTTTCATATGGATTCAGAAGGTGCATAAGATGTTTTTGTGTCCCTTTTGAAACTTAAAAGCTTCATTCATCCCTATTTATTTTAAGTGGATGGAAACAAGCGACCAGGCCAATTCTTTGTTCTTTAAGAAAAAATTTATCAGGCCTTGATTCATAAATGTAGACAGGACATGATGATGAAGATGACTATATGACTATGGTAGATGGTGCAGTTATGTGACCTCATTGCGAGGCCACAGAGCAAGTTCTGTGTATACATGTGTATATTTGTTTATGTGTGTGTGTGTGTGTGTGTGGGTGAACAAGTTTGGTACAAAGTAGCCCAAAGACCAGCTGCAGCACAGATTAGAGGTTGTGTGGTTTTCTGGTTGACTGGATTGTTTCTCATCTTTAGCTGTTTCCTTTCTGACAGAACTTCTATGTCTTATCTGAGCGCCACAGCCTTTCATGAATCTTTATATAGCGCTGTTGCCATGGGCATCGCTGTGGATACACAGCCTGACACCAACCAAGAAGAACGACAGAAAGATATTTCAGAGAAAAGACCAAACTAAGGTTAGATGAATATTATCGATGCTTATGTTAGAAAAAAAATCGGTGTGTCTAACGTTGATAGAAAAAAAAGTTAATTTTAGCAAAGCTATTGGTTGCGGCCTCAGGAAACTCCATTGTCAGAGAAAAATAGTGGTTAACAATCTCCTGTCCTGGCAGGGCTTGGACTGTCTGGGCCGGATATTTGTGTTTGTGTACCGTAGTCTTTGTTTACTATACCATTACCAGAACAGATTGCTAAACTTTATGTCCAAGTTTAGGAATCAGAAGGAAGCTTTTTGAAGACAGTCTCCAGACTGTTCGAATCAAGACACATGACTTCCCTGCTGGACAAATCCAGATCCCAAGCTGGTCTGACATAGTTTTGATTTGAAATACCAGCTGGTAGGGACCTTGCTGGGCTGGTAGACCAACTTAGACCATTGGACCATTGGAGCTAACAAGTTCCAAAAACCATCTGGACCTTAATCTGGTATGTTTTACAGTAGAAGCCTTGACCAAAAAGCCAGATCCAGCTGACAGTTACTCTAGTCAATCATCAAAACCAATCTGAATTGGCTTGGACCCGCTAGAAAGGAGCTACAGTGGAAGTTAAGTAAGCACAGATAAGTCTAGCACAGGCATAATAGTCTCTTTACTATCAGGCTGCTCTAAAGCGGATTGCCCCTCAGTCATTACTGTGGGCACAATAAGGCCATTTACATTTCCTGAACTGAACACACACTAGCACGCATGATAACTCCCTGACTGAATTAACTCCATGCTATACAACTTCCTTTATGGAAAGCTGCTGAATTTGAATTTGAGAAGTCTTAAGGCAACAGAGTTTCATGATCTCAGCAAATGTCCAGGAAATTCTTTTGCCACACTCAATGACATCACTGCACCCTGTTGCCAAAAACAATACTGTTATCGAAACAATGAGACATACCAATCCGGATCATCTTGACATTTGATTGTGAAGCTCCGCACCTCTGTTGTGAAGCCTATTTTACAATACAGTCTGTCACGTTTCACACACAATTAACAGGCCACAGACATCCTGAAAGACAACTTGCTCTGAAATACTGAAGTGTGCTTAGTCATAACAGAGAAATAATGACTCATGAAACAACTCATAAACACACAGATGATATTTTTCATCACTTCAGTCAGTGAATTGGGCCAAAGCCACGCTTGCCATTATGTCGCAATGTACATCATTCGCTTAGTTGAGACAGATGCGATTTGTGAATTGATAAGGATGATTGTTACTTTTTGTTTGTATGTTTTTATTAATGGTTTAACCTACTGTTAGGGGTTATTGACTGACCAGAAACACACACTCTGAGCTCTTTTGCCTCTTCCCCTCTAAACTCTTATCACATACTTGACCTCCACAGGTCAGGAAAAGGGAATTCGAAAGCAGGGTCACATTCTAACAGAGAAGCAAGATATTATGCTGACCGTCTGATGCTTTTGAGTAGAAATCAGTTATGCTGACCTATGCTGATATATATATACGCACGCACGCACACACACACGCGCACACACACACACACACACACACAAACATATGGAAATATATCTATATTTATATCTATATTTATATATATATATATATATATATATATATATATATATATGGATATACATATGTATATATATATATACAGTATATATCTATATCTATATATCTACACACACACACACACACACACACACACACACACACACACACACACACACATATATATATATATATATTATATTTCCAAATATATATAATTTATTTATTAAACATCTAAAACATGTTTAGATCCGTTCGGAAATATTTGAGGCATAAAGAATGAGTCATAATGTGCATTAAGAAGTAGAAATAACCATCATAAGCCCCTGAAATGATATGATTGTTCATCTTATGCAACTCCATTGCTCCATTCTCTCTATCTGCTGTCCTTTCTTTGCTGAAAGATATGCCCGGGAGACATTGGATCACATTTCCTGTGTGAGTGTGTGTGTGTGTAGTGTCATGGAAGTGGAACTGAGAGTGTTGTGCTTTAATAAGCACTGCGCTGTATCGTGTGACCTCCTGGTCATGGCCCCAGGGACCCCCATTCTCATTACAAACATCATACATGGTGCTTCGCTGCAGATGGAGGCAAGTTTAAAATTCAAATTTGTCATCAGATGGTACCTACAATCCAGGATGATATGAAATTTTCTTTCATTCATCGAAAGTAACTGATTTTTTTGTGATTTTCTGAAAAAAAAAGTGAAAGGGATACTGACCACATAAATAGCTGCATTTAATCCAAACATGTCTAAGCATTTTCTGGATACATTAAAGTCCAACACCTCAGTTCCCTGTTAAATGAGTCATGTCTCGAATTTCAGTCTTCTGCTACTGATTGACAAATTGCACCATTTTCAGACCATTATGTTCAATTATCTCTACATAAACCATGCATTCTATTCTCTTTTGTGTGCAAGTTCTGGTGTGTCTGAATGTTTAATTGCTTTTGCTACTTCCTGTTTCCTTGTTGAGCGCTTATACCAAGTTTTTGTAATGGTTTGACCTGACAGTTTCACATTTTGACATCGCTTTAGAGAATCATTCATTCTTGTAACTGTATCTCAGGTAGTTTTCTGTATAGACAGTTAAAGGCTTGAATAGGAAATCCGTATCTGGTCGCAAAGAATGAGTGGAATCCCAGCTAACAAAAATAAGTTCTTAGAATGTTTTGCTAACATTCCCATTAGGTTATGAAAACGTTATTTCTTAATTGTTTTTAAACTTTGAAAACGTCCAGTTTTAAAAAAAACTATTTATAATGTTTTTTTACTTGGTTGATGTGAACATTAAAGGAACATTCCATTCAATCATTTTGAAAATGTTATGAAAACGTTATTTCTGAAAGTTCTCTGAACGTTCAAAACATCCGTTTTTTTTTTACATATTAGGTACTTTTTTTTCTTGGATGATGTGAACGTTACAGGAACATTCCATTCTATAATTTTGGAAATGTTATTTCTGAACGTTCAAAATACCTTGAACGGATGGCCCGTCCATCACTGGGACCGTTTCTCACACACAGACACTTGAGTATCGCTAATACAGATATGCTGCATGTCTTTGAACTGGTGGAAATCACAGAGAACCCACCTCAGCCAGGACTCAAACCAGGGACCTTCTTGCTGTGAGGTGATAGTGCTACACACACTGAGCCACTGTGCTGCCCTGTTTGTATTATGTTTATATGAATTCAAAAACACATCCCCACTAAGGGAAAAAAAGAACACAAACAGACAGCACACAAGTCAAATCTAACAAGGCATGAGGAACCAACACAATAGGAAAAGAAAATACCATAAAATTGTGTTCTGTGTATACGAATGGTTTCATATGGAAAATGTCATTATACAGTGATGTTTCAGGCTGAAGAGAGACCTTAGTGTTTAACAGTTGTCTGTAGATGCTGGATGTTTGGTTTAAAAATGCTGTTACTGAAGGGAAGTTAAAAGTCCTGATTGATTAGTGTAATGCATTAGGTTCAATCCCAGCTAACAAGGAACCCAACAAACACAGAACGTTCCCCTAATTTTTTACATAATGTTAGTGAAAGTTATAGGAACATTCCCTGTTAGCTGGGATGGTAATCTAAAAGATTGCTGTCTCTGTTGGAAAGGCCTTGTATTGTTTATGTTTACAAAATGGGATATGATACAACTGTAAATATAGTTATAAATTGAAACCCAGACTGTGACATTGTGATTCAATACTATCAAGGCAAGTGCCTTTCTGTCAAAGAATCCTTTCAAAAATATGCACTGTTCACAAACAAAACAGGTCTTCAAATACAAAACTCTGGTTGAATATAATTTTCCAGGCCTGGAAATCAAAATGATGAAATCCCTGATATTTCCAGGCTTTCCATGACTGTGAATATCATGCTAAGACTGCAAACATGAATTAGATGAAATAAAGCTAAAAGAGAGGAACACAGAATATGTAGAAGAGGGAGATCAAGATTTCTTATTAGAGGAGCAAAACAAAATGTTCCGCCAATGGCCCACGTGGTTTTAGAGCACCTAAACAACAGGACTTGTGTGGAAAGCCATTTCAACATTATTCTTTTGAACTACCTTGTTTTATATACATTTGTAGTAACCTACCTATTTTATTCATTATATGGTAGTACACTGTGAAAATTATTTTTGTAATTTGTAAAAGAAAACAGTATTTTATTTTTTCTACTTCAGAAAGTCACATTTAATTCAGTGTTACTTGCTGTTTGTAATTGTTTGTTAAAATTACAAGCAATTTTTGAGTGAAAGTTGTTTCTCAATTCGTTTTGGTGTAGGCTACTACTTTGCAACCAGTTACTTTACCAATTCAACAATTATGTTACTAACAATTTTTTGCTATTGAATTGAATTGAACTGAATAGGGATCTGAGGATCAAATATCAACTATTCACTTCTGACTAGTAGGCTATTCTAGTTATTGCTGGTTTAACTAATTGTACTAGTGTATATTTCAGCTTAAGTAGTAGGCCTACAGGCCTACTACAGAGTTACTTGGCTACCAGCCTTTATTCCAATTATTACTAGTAACATTACCAATAGCAAAGGAATAATTAAAATGAAAGCACAGTCACTATTGGATTAGGTAGGCCTACTAGTAATAAAAAACAAACAAACAAAGATTTTAGTTATATATTTTAGACATTATAAATGTTAACACAGCTTGCCATAATAAGACTGGTTTCCATCGGAGAAAGTGAAGATGACTGAATATATAATTTGCACAATAGGAACAACCTACAAAACGCTTTGCACGATTTCATTGACTCTTCATTTACGGAAATATTAAGTATGCAGTTAAAGTTTCAACTCCAATTGGCGATTGGAGAACTCCGTCACCTCAGAGAACATTCGCGCTTTCTGATTGGCCACTTGAGAGCGATTGCTTCATCGGCTCCGCCCACTCGGCTCCTCCCTGTTGCTTTCTCTGCTTCTTGTTCCAGTACTGATTTTTAACCGAGCAGTGTCACGACCATATCAGACAGCGAGAAAGCGGGATTGTACTGCGTTTAAGTGGTTTTTGCATGAGGATACGGACGAGCTGCTTTTAGTTTGTGAACGTCTGGGCAGAGATGTAACAGTTTCCTGGCACAGGCGTTGTGTTTTTGTTGCTTTTGTTGTAATTTGTTGTGGGGACCTCCCTAAAGCTTCAACTCAGGAATTCTGACATTCCCTGTATTGGCTGCTACACTGTTTTCCTTTTGCCGCAGTAAGTCTGGAGTTTTTATATTATACAAAATAGCAATTTGCCGCAATTTACAGTGAATTTAAGATCCCTGGTCTGGCTAATTAGTTGTCATAGTGTTTGAAGACCAAGTTGTGTTTCTTACTACATCGCATTTTGTTTAATGCTCTTTTAAAAAGTGCAACACAGTAATCTTGTATTTCTGCAGGGTGTATTTTAAACGGTTTCATCCCAAATTATTCCCAGCTAAGTGGGCACTGTTTAGACAGCCTACTGAAACAAACTGTATGCTTAAAAAAGTTTATAACTTTTATAATGTGATTAAATCATTTAAAATCGAGTTCTGTTTACATGTTCGGTGATGATATGTGACGTGAGACAGACAAATCTCGGTCATCAGTTTACATGTAGCCTACCTTTAAACTATAGTTGTATTTGTGGTACGTTATACAATATAGCCTACAACTATTGTTCACAAATGTAATCAGTGGCACTAAACGGGTTACAAAGTACAAGCATCTTAATTTTTTCTTTACTAGTATTTTGTAGCCTAGCCTACTAATCGCTGGTCTGATATAAAAGACCTCAAGTACAGTACAAGTCCTGGTACAGTTCTTTCATAGGCTACTGTCACATATCTGCCCACATGTGTTTTGCTGCCTTCAACATTTCTGTATGTTACAGTGTGCAGAAAATGGCAACTGCTCTCAGTGGACGCCCACCTAACAATAGGAAAGGCCGTATTTTAGGCATTATTGACGCCATCCAGGACGCGGTCGGACCCCCCAAACAGGCGGCTGCGGACCGCCGGACCGTAGAGAAGACATGGAAACTCATGGACAAAGTAGTAAGTGTGTTTACAGTCTTCCTGTCGATAACGCAAAAGTGCTTCCTCTGCTCTCACGCGCTGAGAGACTTTTCCACGAAGTCGCTTGTATGGATTTGTTTGATACATTGTAGCAAACTGTTTACGGAGTAGCGGCAAGCTCGAGAAGTTTGTTCGGAGCTGAAATCCATCCATCCATCCATCCATCATCCATCCTATGTAATTACAGAGCATAACATCCATCCATCCATCCACCCACCCATCTTTTTTGTAATTATTTAGCTATTTTATAGATGCAATACTTTGGGTTGTTATATAATTTATACAAGTATAACTTCTTGGATTTCTTTTCCATCCATCTTTCATTACTAATGTAATATTTTATAAAATATATAAATAGAGTTCTGTATACAATGTGGTGATCATGATTTGTTACATAGTGCATCTTAATTTCTCTATATTAGTCTGTTGTACTAATGATTGGACCGAGACCCGAAGGTTTTCAGTACTGGTACAGTTAATTTATTCTGTACCACTTACCTGTTGAAATTCAAACTTGGTTGTTTTTCTGAAATTGATGTGTAGTGTGTTCTCAGTGAAGGGGAGTCGATTTTTCTAAACTGACGGTGTGTGTGTTTTTAGGTGAGGTTATGTCAGAACCCCAGACTACAGTTGAAGAACAGTCCTCCGTACATCCTGGATATTTTACCTGACACTTACCAGCACCTGAGGCTGATTCTGTGCAAATACGAGGAGAACCAGAGACTAACTCAGCTAAGTGAGAATGACTATTTCAAAGTGTACATCGACAGCCTGATGAAGAAATCCAAAAGAGCAATTCGCCTCTTTAAGGAAGCCAAGGAGAGAATGTACGAAGAACAGTCACAGGACAGGTAGGATGCTTTTTGTTTTGCTTGTGGTCTGGTCACACATGATCTGGTCAGTGTTTTGTGAATAACGGATTGTTTTTGTCTATTGTGAAGTGAAATAAAAGGGATGATTTCACTTTTTGTTCTATGTGCATTTTGCATCGAGATGTCTGTTTCAATGCCAGCAGATGGTTTTTAAGGTCCACCTTCAAGTGTTATCATGGTTGTCAGTCTCATAACTCATACGGTCTTTCTTTTTGACACTGATCTGTTGCCCTTTGAACGTCCTGCCGGATGGTCATAGGAGAGGTCAGGTCACATGACTGGTCTGTTAGTTGAGTTTCCTCTGGTGTTTCATGTCAACTTGAGTCATGGCTAATTATCATGGAAATCCAACTCTGATCAAGAGCAGCAGCCCTAATGAAAGAGCCTGACCCCCTCTGGATCTAAATCCTTGGTGGGCCAAACAGGGCGAGAACAAAGTGAGAGACATTATTAACAGAGCAAGTGTGTCTCGGGCATAAGCTGACACATGCAGAATACTCTCCCCGGGGGCCATTAGAGCTCTGGGTCAGCCTGTGTGTTTCAGACATGAAACACGGGCCTTGACTAAAGAGGAAAATCTTAGCATTCTGTTTTACTGACAGCCAAGCGTAACATTCCCAGCATCTGGTTTAGAGCGTAGCCTCACATCAATTAAACTGCATTTAGGCCACTGACTATTTGGGTAAATACTGCACAGTTTGAAAACGTATCATAAGGCGTTTGATACTGCCAGCAAATAATAGTGTTTCAGCTGTTGGTTTATATCCCAGTGCTTTTTATTGGCAACTCTGGCTCAGGTTTTGGCAGAAGAGTTTAATTTTAGTAATGCTTTCGATCCTAGTCTTACCAGATTCTGCAGGGGTGAGATGATTGAAATGAGAATTTTAGGGCTGATGGATAGGTAAAGCAGCGCTTTTTAGCCCGCGGACGCCAACTGACAGGCTGTCCTGACACGTTGTCGTATCCAGAAGCTGTGACACTCGCCCCGGACAGGAGCAGGGATATCGGCTGACAGCCCCTCCACGTCTGCTGTGTCACTCTGTCTTAAATCTCAAGGGAGAGATCCTCTACTCTGCCTTCCAGCCTCTGGCTCCCTGTCCCACACAAAGGGGGGATAGTGATGCGTCCTTTTGGAGGTTGCAGAAAGAAATTGAACAAAGAAATGCACTTTTATAAAGAAATTGAGATGAGTGCAGGGCTCAGCAATAAGAATGGTTTTATGGCGCAATGCTTGTTGATGGATCCGTCAGTAAGTCCTATCAGTCTTTTCATCTTGTGCTTGATGATCATGTACGTGTTTAGTGGCTTGCAAACTGAAACATTTGGTTTTCCGTGAACATTAAAAGTGCTGCTAATTTAAATATGTTGCCACAGTAACGATTCAGTATGCAGCTGACTCACATAGATGAGGTTTTGTTGCTAGAATTTGTCTTAGAAATGTTTGTTATAACGGAACATTTCTTTTCATATTAATAATGTTTTACACTAAGTAATGGTAATTTAATAAAATATTATATATACATATATATATATATATATATATATATATATATATATATATATATATATTCTGTGTATATATACATTTACTAATATACATGTAAATGATATAATACTGTATATATATATTTTAGGGTATATATATTATTTTTTTAGGGTGTATATATATATATATATATATATATATATATATATATATATATATATATATATATATATATATATATATATATATATATATATATATATATATATATATATTTATATGCACAATAAAGTGATAAAATGTGTGTATGTGGTTCAGGTATATGTTATGGGAAAAAAATATCCCCACAAAGATGGCAATATCTAAAATCCTTGTTCTTGTAGAGACATTTTTTGGTCCCTATAAGGAAAACAGCTTATAAATCATACTTGGTAGTGTTTTTTTGAAAATGTAAAAATGCTGAACATTTTCTGTGATGGGTAGGTTTAGGAGATCATTGCGTCTATGCGTAGTCAGTGGTCTAAAAATCATTATGTCTATGGAAAATATGTGTGTGTTTTTGTGTTAATTAATTTATCTTTGTGGTAGGACCAGTGAAAATGTTGACAGGGCAAGTGAAAGTCCCTCTTAGGCCAGCAGAAGCATTCCTTATTATTAAGCCTCCTGAATGAGATGTGGAGAAAGGACAGAAGAGACAGTAAGAGAGGAGGGGAACAGGAGAAAGAGGCATGTGGAAAGCGAGTTCATTCGTAGTGCAGTGGGGCTGCGGGGAGACATCAGTATAGAGAGCTGGTCCCCGGCCTGCAGCCAGGCATCTTCGTGGAGGCCCCGCATGTGCTACAGTAATTATACTGCAGCTCCTGAGACCAACAATGGGACTCGCTTTTTCCCCCAGCACCCTGCTGCCATAAATATAATCTCTGCCATGCGACGTTAGACAGACTGTGGAAGGCGAAATGGTCCCTAAACAACTTAAAATGCCTAGGTTTGGTGTGTTTGGGGTTTTAACACCAGTTCCAGAACTCTATAAATGCACTGAAAAACTTTTTTTAAACTTCTTACACACTTTTAAAAACTTTATTTAGTTTGAAAGCATTAAATGTCTTTTACTCCCTGCCAAAATAATGTTTTATTTATTTATTTATTTGCCTTTAAAAAATTTTTTTTTTAAACTACACTTCGTTGTTGACCACATGCGTGTTACTATTTTTCTATGTTTACATTGTTGCGACAGCTGTGGGTAAGCTACAATAATTATTTTTTTTTTAAATACCCATAAAGCCACTGATGGGACAATGGGATAAAAAGAACCAGGTCTTTCTTTGTTTCATTAACTGCACAATTTTCTAGCTATTATAAAATCTTGGCAGGGTGATGAGGATACAGACACCCATCTTCAGATTTTGTGCTGTACTCTAGCCATGTCAACCCCATTTGATAATTATCAGAGGATTGCTGATGTTCTGAGTTTCTCTTACTGGAAAGATCTAAATGCATTACAATCTATTAGTATTGACATTAAGAGGCGGACAAAACGGTGGTCTGGAGCAAAGATGAATGGGCCGGATGTATTGAATCTAAAGGACGTTGGCAAGCTTTGCTGTATCTAGGGCTGAGGTGGCAGTCTTAAACTTTACAGTGTTGGATCTCTCGTGCTTTAATCTCCTCAGTGTCTTTTTCGGTGACAGAGATGGATAGCTTTGTGGATAGAAGCGTGGAGCCATGCCGTAGACGCAGAACTTCTCGGAAGCCTCAGACTTGGCCTCTTTGACATGCTTGCTTTTCAGCCGCCGTGCATCATGAGAAGATCGGCAGATGTTTTAATGTTCCTGTGGCTTTGAGGTGTGAGAGACTGCTGTCAACAGAGATAGAGACTTCGGATGTAGTGTTCTCAAACTCGCAGAAGAAAATATCTGAGGTTTGGCCTTTAAGCTGGCCACAGACAGCGGGGACCGTCCAGGGTGCTGTTTTGCATTCATACTTGACTGTGAACTCACATCGTGTATTTTAGGGCAGTAAAATAGTATAGATTTCTCGATCTTCATTTTGATGACCCAATATCGGTTCTTAAATCCCACGAATCAATCTTTTAGTCTATGAAACAGTCTCAGCTTTATTATGAAATTCAAACAATAAATGCCACTCTGACCCGTCTATGTGAGCTCTCAACCAGTGATGCACTTTAGCACATTTCCATTTTGCACCCTGAAAAGAAAAAATAAATATGTAAAATAAATACATGTGGGAATAAATAAATAAAATATAAAAATAAATGAATACATAAATAAATAAAAGTTAAAAAGAATACAAATAAAAACAGAAAATAATAAATGAAGGAAAAATTAATTCAGGATTAAATTGAATAAAAAAAAAAAAACGAGTTGTTTTTTATTCAAGTCATTATTTTCCTTGATTAGGAAACAAGTTACAAGTTAAGTCATTTATTCCTTGATTTAGTTTCCTATTATTACATTTAATTATTTATCTACACATTTTTTTATTTAGTTCTAATTTCTACAGTTTTAGGCCTCCATGTACTGTACTTGTATATAGAGGCCTAAACCTGTAGAAATTAGAAGTAGAACTAATATATATATATGTGTGTGTGTGTATATGTATGTGTACATTATATGGATGCCTAAACCTGTAGAAATTAGAACATATATAATTGAAATGAATCGCAAATTTACAAATTGAAATGTAATCGAATTGATATATGAGTTAGTACCCAGTCCTAGGGTATTTACCCTCATTCTTAATTGTGTGTTACTTTACCTCTTCCAGTCTACATCACTTCAAAAAACGAAACCGCACAGAGTTTTTTTGAAGCTCTGAGAACTCTTCGAGAGAGCTAATTCCCTTCTGAGAAAGGTAATATACTGCACTGGCTCACTAGTGGCAGCCGTCTATTTAAATCTCTTTACTCAGTTCTTTCGGTTTAAAGCCGCTTAACAGCTATGGAACATTCGGGGAAGTTTTTGTTTTCCGCAAATGTGCAAAAAGGGATCTTTCTTCCCAGCTTACGCCTCTTTCATGCACCTGTAAACTTGTGTAGACGTTAGCACCATGATTTGATGTGTGGAATGTTTCCTTAAAGCACAGGATGTTTATCGCCCGACCATCCTTAATTTGTGTCTGACCACAAGGACTCTAGCTGCAATGTTCTCCACGCAGATGTTCCAGAACACAACACAATGCTCTGGTTGTTGAAACTGCCCTCTTGCCTTACCATCCGCTGTGAGTAAACCGAAATGGGTCAACATGTCACAGTACAGGGAGCAGGAACATCACAGGATGATACTTGGACCGAACTCTGCTGAAATAGACTGAACGTAATTGATAATGCAGCAGCAGTTTTGACTGAAAAGGTCACAGATGCAGCTTTATCTCAAGACGCCGTCTGATGAAAAGCTGAAGTGAAAGTGCAGACCTTGATGGAAACGGAGTTGTGGATTTGAAACTGCTTGGTAGGGGAACTTAGAGACTGGCCTGCCTGGTTTGCTTTGACCTTGAATAAGCACACTGAAGAGCATCTTAAAATGTTAACTCAGTTATTTTTATTGCGCAAACTGGGGTTAATTTTCAGTGTTTTCTTCCCATGGATGAACTAATTATAGATTAGCTTGATTGGTTGATGAGAACAATTGCTCATTCTCCAATAGATTCTGCTCCAAAAGACATTTCATAATGCAGCAGATTATTTTTCTCATCCAAAGTAATAATTGCATTATTTTTCAGACTCTCACTGTGAGTTGTATTTTTTTTTTATGGCAGATATTGGATCCAAAAAAATGGATCCATTCCTGTAAGCTGATTGGACAATGCCGTTTTGTCGTTTACCAATTTAAAGGAATTTTATCAATGAAGAAATGTTTTAAATGATAATCGATATTATTGTTTTTTTTTATTTACACAAACATTGAACATTTTGGGCTCAGGCAAGATTATTTTTATGATTTTGAAAGAAGAAATTCTTACTAAGTCAAGTCAAGTCAAGTCACCTTTATTTATATAGCGCTTTTTACAATACAAATTGTTTCAAAGCAGCTTTACAGAGATAACAGGAAAACAATGTTGTAATAGTATTGTTAAATTCAAAATTAAATGTTAAATGTCCCCAACTAAGCAAGCCAAAAGCCAATGGCGACAAAAGCGAAGAGAGGCGAAAAAGGCAACAGTGGCAAGGAACCAAAACTCCATCAGATGACAGAATGGAGAAAAAAACCTTGGGAGAACCCAGGCTCAGTCAGGGGGCCAGTCCTCCTTTGGCCAACGAACGAACAGTGTATGATTATGAGTTAGGCAGCATAATGTCAGGAGTCAGATGTGATCAGAACTTTCACGATATTTATCCAGTTCATCTGGTTGGGTTGGGTCATCCGGCCGGTGAGGAGATGACTGTGTTGAGGTGTCCATGGGCCTTCACAGTGTTGATGGGGCTGGCTCATCAGGGATGCGTTGTCGTCGTGTCCATGTGATGGTCCTTCCTCAGATCTGGATATGGCCTGGATCCGGCGGTTCGCGGTAAACCTCGGGATAAGCAGAGAGACTAATATTAGCGTAGACGCCATCCTTCTTATGATGTGTACATCAGGAATTATGGGAAGTGTTCCCGGTTCCGGCTGATCTAAACTATGCAGCCTAACATTGAATTATAGAAATCTATAATGTGTTATGTGTATGCTAAGCCAAAGAGATGTGTTTTTAGTCTAGATTTAAACTGACAGACTGTATCTGCTTCCCGGACTGTGTTAGGAAGATTGTTCCAAAGTTTTGGTGCTAAATAGGAAAAGGATCTACCGCCAGCAGTCGATTTTGATATTCTAGGTATTATCAATTGGCCAGAATTTTGAGATCGCAATAGACGTGAAGGACTATAATGCGTTAAGAGCTCGCTCAAGTACTGGGGAGCTAAACCATTTAGTGCTTTGTAAGTAATCAGCATTATTTTAAAATTTATACGATGTTTAATAGGCAGCCAATGCAGTGTTGACAGAACCGGGCTAATATGGTCATACTTCCTGGTTCTGGTAAGAACTCTAGCGGCTGCGTTTTGAACTAGCTGTAGTTTGTTTATTAAGCGTGCAGGGCAACCACCCAGTAGAGCATTACAATAATCTAGCCTTGATGTCATGAATGCATGAACTAATTGTTCCGCATTTGTCAGTGAGAGCATATGACGTAATTTAGATATATTTTTAAGATGGAAAAATGCGGTTTTACAGATACTAGACACGTGACCTTCAAATGAAAGATTGGTATCAAAGAGCACACCCAGGTTCCTAACTGACGACGAAGACTTAACAGAGCAGCCATCGATTGTTAGACAATATTCTGGGTTATTACGTGTGGCAGTTTTTTGTCCAATGATTAGAATCTCTGTTTTTTCAGAATTTAGTAATAGGAAATTACTGGTCATCCAATTTTTTATATCAGCTATGCATTCCGTTAATTTTGAGAATTGGTAAGTTTCGTTAGGTTTTGAAGAAATATACAGCTGAGTATCATCAGCATAACAGTGGAAGCTAATTCCATATTTCCTAATGATATATCCTAATGGTAGCATGTACAGAGTGAACAGCAGCGGTCCTAGTACTGAGCCTTGTGGTACGCCATACTGAACTTGTGATCGATAAGACATCTCTTCATTTACTGCTACAAACTGAAAACGGTCAGATAAGTATGATTTAAACCATGCTAGTGCAATTCCACTAATGCCAACATAGTTTTCTAGTCTATTTAAAAGAATGTTGTGGTCGATAGTATCAAATGCAGCACTAAGATCAAGTAACACTAATAGAGAGATACAACCACGATCGGATGATAAGAGCAAATCATTTGTGACTTTAATGAGAGCAGTCTCAGTACTATGGTACGGTCTAAATCCGGACTGAAAATCCTCGCAGATATTATTTCTTTCTAAAAAGGAACACAGTTGTGATGATACTGCTTTTTCTAGTATCTTTGACAGAAAAGGCAGATTCGAGATTGGCCTGTAATTGACTAATTCTGTCGGATCAAGTTGCGGTTTTTTAACAAGCGGTTTAATCATAGCCAACTTAAAGGTTTTTGGTACGTATCCTAGAGACAAAGATGAATTAATGATATTTAGAAGAGGATCTATGACCTCTGGAAGCATCTCTTTCAGTAGCTTAGTCGGTATAGGGTCTAGCATACAAGTTGTCGATTTAGATGAATTAACAAATTTGCAAAATTCTTCCTCTCCTATAGCAACAAATGAATCAAAATGTTCCTCACGGAGACTACAATGCACTCCCTGATGCGCTACTGTAGTAGACGGTTGCATAGTTATAATTTTGTCCCTGATATTATAGATCTTATAAGTGAAGAAGTTCATAAAGTCATTACTGCTGTGTTTCTTGGAAACTTCTGGGCTTGAAGCTTTCTTTTTCGTTAGTTTAGCCACTTGTTCAAATAAATACCTAGGATTATGTTTATTTTCTTCTAATAGGGTTGAAAAATAATCCGTTCTAGCATCTTTTAATGCCTCTCTGTAAGCAATCGAGCTCTCCTTCCATGAAATCCGAAATACCTCTAGTTTTGTTTTCTTCCAGTTTCGCTCCATTTTTCTGGCTGCTCTCTTAAGGGCCCGGGTGTGCTCGTTGTACCACGACGTTGGACTATTTTCTTTAATCTTCTTTAAGCGCAACGGAGCAACTATGTCTAAAGTGCTGGAAAAGAGAGATTCAAACGTTTCTGTTACAATATCAAGTTCTTCTAAGCTATCCGGGATGCTGAGATGATGAAACTGATTAGGAAGATTATTAATAAAGCCATCTTTATTCTTTAGTGGCAGAAGTGATAGGTCTAACATATTTATAACACGGAGTCGGCTTTGCAGCCTTGGCTAAATGTAATTTACACAAGACTAGATAATGATCTGAGATGTCGTCGCTCTGCTGCAGAATTTCAACGGCATCAACATCTATTCCATGAGATAATATTAGATCTAGAGTATGGTTACGACAATGAGTAGGTTCTGACACGTGTTGTCTCACTCCAATTGAGTTTATAATGTCTTTAAATGCCAATCCCAATGCATCTTTTTCATTATCTACATGTATATTAAAATCACCAACAATTAACTAAGGCTAACAATAAAAATAAAAATAAAAACTATAATAAAGTAAACAAAGTAATATTACAATTTAAAATGTAATTTATTTCTGTGATGGAAAAGCTGATCTTTCAGCAGTCGTTACTACAGTCTTCAGTGTCGAATTATCCTTCAGAAAGTAGAAATCATTCTTATATGCTCAAGAAACATTTTTAAACATTATTGTCAATGTTGAAAACAGTTGGCTTCTTAATATTTTGTGGAAACCATGACATTTGATGAATAGAAAGTCAGAAAGAACCACATTTATTTGAATATTTAGTATATTTGAGAATATTTTTACATATTATTTTAATATGTCCTAGCTGAACTATTAATTTCTTTAAAAAAAGACCCGAACTTACTAATAAAGGAACAACATTGCAAAATCTATTTTTCAAAATAAATTAATATGCATCGTTCACATTGTATATTTCAATGTTGTGATGTATACATTTATGTCTAAATTATATATTTTTTAAAGTGATTTATGAGGACAAAAAAAGTATTGCATTTTAACATTGGCCATTTATTGGTTATCGGCCATAACATAAAAAAAAGGTTTATTGTAATACCCAGAATTTAAGTTAATAGGAGTTATTTACAGAGTAAGTTAATGCCCTCCCACAGAGAATGAAATGAAAATATATCCTCCACTCATGTCAGAGCCCTCAAACCAAATGGGCCCCTCGCCCCATACATCCCCCAATCTCAGCCTTCTCCAGCTGCATCCATCACACACAGGCACAATGAAGTTCAAACATCCAAATAACAGTGGAACAGAGCCAGATGTTCTACTCAATTAGGGGTCTCCCCGCTCTCTGGTCACTCTTTCATGTTTTCCCGCTCTTTTTCCTTCATCATCCCATTGTTTAACTTGTTTGTCCTGCATTGGAGGGTCAATTAAGTCCTCCTGTGGTGTTTTTGTGACCACGTTTGTGTTTTTGTATTTCTCTTAAATTGCCTTGTCAAATGTTGGCCCGGTGCTTTGATTAATGAGCGGAGGTCTGCCTTTGGGTAAAAGCGCAATTAGCAGCTTTCAGTTTACCACCAATCAGATGGCAAGCCACATATCGGAACTCCCCCACCCCACCATGCCTCGGTTACCATGCCGTCTGCTCTGCAGTGTGATGATGAGGCTCATCTGGTGCTCGGCTAATGATGGAAAAAGCTTCATTAATGAGGAAGTCACTGACTGATTCCGAGCCTCAGATCTGGGAGATACCACTGTACGCTGCTTTTGAATTGGCCTTAATTGGCAAAGACTTCGCTTCCGAGAAGTTCTGAATAAATCCTGTGTCTCTGTTCTCCACATTATAACTGGATGGGAATTCTCAGGATCCCAAGACTTATCCAGACTTTAAAGGAAGTGAGTTGCAAGAAAGGCTGGGGTGAAAACCGGAAAAGAATGACGCTTGGATATTTGACCTCTAGAGGAAGGGCAAACACACACACACACACACACACACACTCTTACAAGACCAGACACCCGTGCAACCAAATCTTTATGCTGCAAATCAGCGGCATTAAGAGCAGATATCTGTTATGATTTTTGCCTGCTCGGATTCTGATGCATTGCACAATTTATCCCTCTCTTCAGTCATCTGGAGGAAAACACAAGGAGGAAGTGCCCCACAACATCCTGTTCTTCTGTTTCCCTTCCACAATTATCCTTTTACTGTGAACACAAGCACATTTAGGTTCGAATACTTATGATACGCAAGTACGCAAATGTTTTAGGCACCCAAGCAATGTCGTTGCATTTCAAGATGTTAGAATGCAATTCGTAATTCAAGGGTCAAAAATATATTTTTATTTATTTATTTATTTTTATTTATTGAGAAAAATAAGTGGTATATCATTTTAATATTGGCCATTTTATGGTTATTTGCCATTTGTCTGTTAGTTTTGCATTTAGATCACATTTGCTATCATCTAACACTCACTTGAAGTTAATCTTTTCAAGTCCCTCCCCCCATTTATTTAGAAAAAAAAATGATCAGTTTATCTGTATCTGCAGAATTTAATATCAGTGCATCCCTAAATGGCATATTTGAACTCAATCATTCCCTTGAGTGTGT
Source organism: Semotilus atromaculatus (assembly GCA_031834385.1). Taxonomy (NCBI): domain Eukaryota; kingdom Metazoa; phylum Chordata; class Actinopteri; order Cypriniformes; family Leuciscidae; genus Semotilus; species Semotilus atromaculatus. The sequence continues at coordinate 5,022,438 of JAULUF010000003.1, forward strand.
TTACTGAGGTTAGCGTCACAGTAAAGTGTGCACATTAAAACGTAAATGCATGGTTGCAATGCGCTGACCAAGATTGTGCTTGTGTAGAGTATATTTCTAGCCTTATTATAATGCAATTGGTTGATTTCAGATATAGATTAGCATCTCCCTGACCTTAAAACACACACGCCAGACGCCACCCTTTTGTCTACATGAATGTCTCGTTGCGCCCCAGCCCCCCCAAAATTAGGAGTTCAACCTTTGCTGATCTCATCTGGAAAAGCTTATAGACGGGAAGCCTCCTCAAATGAACATCTAATGAATTATCAGCTTTTGTGGTTTCATTTGTGTCTCTGCTGGTTGTTTTTAAATGTCAGAACATCTCGCTCTCTGATGTCTCCCTTGTTTTCTCTATCTTTACCTCTCGTTCTTTAAGTTCTACGTCTCAGGTGTCACGGGGTGCTGTCGTGCTCTTGAACTGAGTGGGTGAGTGTCACACTTTCCACAGCAGTGAAAATGTGTTTCTCTGAAACCAGAGCCCCATTTGTGACAGCTTCTTGTCTTGTAAGTGACTACGTGTGTGGAGTAGTGCTGTTTTTTTTTTTCTAGCGGATGGTGCGGGCAGCAGGTGGAACTTCAGGATGAATTCAAATCAACCCAACAGCAAATCAATACTAGTCTCGACAGCTGTGTCTCGTGTGGTTAGGTGTCTTGTAGAGCGAGAGAGGAGTGGAAGATGAGAGAACAGGCTTTTTGTTTCCATGTTTGCTCTACATCTAGTAATGTCCCGTTTGAGCTCTGGGTTAGGTCCATCACGGCAGATGTGCTCTTTCAAGAACACAAACCTGCCTTGTTTCCCGCAAGGTGCTTGGGGAGTCGGGCATGTGTGTCCAGTCTGGAGAGGGAATGAGGATTTGTCTAGTGAAGTGTCATGGGTGTCCATTTGGGACTGTGTTGTGTCTTTGTGTCTATGTGGTGCTGGTCTTCTGGGAGTCTGGCTGACGTGCTTGATTTATTGTGATGTGTTTGCCTCTCTCTCTGTTTCCACACACATACACACACGCACACACACGCACATACACACACACACACACACACACACACACACGCACACACACGCACATACACACACACACACACACACACACACACACACACACACACACACACACACACACACACACACACACACACACACACACACACACACACACACACACACACACACACACACACACACACACACACACACACACACACACCAGGCCATCTGAGCCCAGTCATCATCCACTGCTGTTGTGAATGAAATCCGTGGAGGCAAACTGTGAACAAACAGCTCAGAGCCAGAGTACTTAAACATGCTAAATACATACAGAATATATCCTTATACCAACATTTTCCTCAAAGAAACCCTTGAGTTTTTGAAAGAAAAAAATACTTTTGTTTAGCAAGAATTCATTAAATCGATCAAATGTAACAGTAAGGGATATTTATAATGTTACAGAAGATTTCTGTTTCATGTAAGTGCTGTTCTTTTGAACTTTCTATTCATTAATCCTGTTCATTTTTATGGTTACTGGCCTTTTATCTATTATCTCTTAGTTTTACATTTTGATTGTCTTTGCCATCATCTATAACACTCTTAATATTTAAAAACATCAATCATTTAATAACACTGGTAAATGAAAGTGATGCCAATTTTTTTATTGAAAATAGTATAGAATGTATCACAGTTTACACAAAAATATGAAGTGTTTTCAACATTGGTAACTCTAAGAATTCTACTTGAGCAGCAAATCAGCATATTATAATGATTTCCGAATGAGTAATGATGCTAAAATTTCCACATTACCATCACAGGAATAAATTGCATTTTAAAATATTTTCTGAATAAATAAATGCAGCCTTGGTGCACATGAGACTTATTTCAAAAGCATTAAAAAAGCCAACTCAAATCTGTCACCATACATCCAGTTGATGTCACATTTGTCTGCATGTGCAACGATAAAACCACAGAAGAACACCTGCCAGAGTTCTGAATAGCTTTTGTCTTTTCCCGCCTTAAATGTGGTGACCTCATCAGAGGGACCACATAAACGTTTCTGTCAGGCTGTGCATTGGGCTGTTGAGGTGCACAGGATGCAAACTATTAGCTTCTTTTTAGCTTTTTCTGAACAGAAAACTCCCGTATTCTCAACACAGCATAACATGGCCTAAAACTTCCCGCAGCACTTCGACCGACTCGCTACCTCAGTGTGAACGCCTGTTTAAACTGTCAGACTGGATTAGTCCCTGTGGGATTGATTGCCTCCTTTCTGTCACTCAAACCAAGAGATGTGTCACTCATCGCTGGATGTGTGAGAATTCTGAAGTGCGCCGTCTCGTCAGTTATCAATCCATTGCTCTTAAACATGATTTCATGATGACCAGAATTCTGTAAACCAGTAAGCAACCACATAGCAACCACGCATATCTATTTTCTTCAGTAAATGAAAAGTTTTTTTTTTTTGTGTGTGATATGTCTTAAGTGACATGTCTTAGGATAACAGAAATGCTACCTCATTAGTTCATTAACAACTTTTAAGCATCTTTTTTTAATATTCGAGCAATGAAACTCTTGGATATCTCTGACTTTTTCTTAATTAAAACATCATGGCTAAGTGCTTGGATATTCCTGCACTGAGAGTGTTTTCACTAAAGGCTCAGCCCTACACTTACACTGATAAGTCAGGATAGATCCTCCTACAGCCTTCCTCAACTGAAACCAGTATTGATCTGCTCTGTCCCGGAAGCAGCATCCTCTTTGAGCCCATGAACAGATTTGTGAAACGAGAGATGTGGAGATATCAACGCACCACTACTTCACAAGCACTGGTTCTCTAAGCTCTAACCACCAGACCTAACAACCTGCACTACCCAACCTTGTCTATATTGCATTCTTATCCTATTTGTGGCAAGTTTTAACTAGTTAGAACAAACCTTTGGCCTTTTCTTTTTTATTTAATTATTTAATAATAAAAAAAAAAATTATATATATCTTTGTGGTACAGTTGTACTAATTGTGGCAGGTTACATCGGGGGAGGAACATTCTCATTCTGGAAAGCATTGAATAGACAATCTGTGAGACTGAAAATATACATCTGCTAAAGGTTTATTTTGTAGAAGTTTAGGAGTATGTGAAGGCCTCATCTTAACACGCATGGATTTTGATTTCATGGGGTCTTGAATTATAAACATCAATTTAAGAATGGGTTAAAATTAGATATGCACCAAGAAACGTGGAGACTTTTCGATAAGCTCCATCTGGTGTGGAGTGTATGATGTCTCATGCTTCTCAGAGCAGTTGATATCAACACACAGCAGCATGGGAAATTTGTCCAGCTGTTGCGATAAGTTTCTGCTTCTCATGGCCTATCTGACAGCCGTACCCGCTGTAGCTTCCTAAAGTAATCACCACTCAATCTGCTCCGCTCTTAGTGTTGCACCAGGAAACAGGATGTTGCCGGGCGATAGATATTGTTCTCTTTGTTTACCTTTGTTTACTCTTTTGTTTTTGGACTCCACAATGTAAAGCTAGCCACTAGACAAAGATTGAGAATCAATGAACTAGTTAATAAGTAGTTATGAAGCTGAAAAATGTTAATTGATTATTTTTTACAGCTTACCTCAGCACAAATCAGTTTCCTGCCAGTAAATGTGGTCAGTATCTAGATTGACTGACTGACTGACTGACACACACACACACACACACACACACACACACACACACACACACACACACACACACACACACACACACACACACACACACACACAATCTTATCACTGTAGGCTACTCAAACAGGAAGTGACCGTGGAACAGTGTCCGTCACGTGGCTATGATGTCATTCTGCTTCCTGCTGGTGGTGGTTTGACTTTGTTGTTAGTTTTGTAGCTAGGTTTCAGAAAGCTGATCATCGTAAACCTAATCTTAGATCTATTTTTCCTGTTTGTCACTGAACTAACAGTAACATGTTCCGCTGATTCAGAAATGGCATTTAGGGTCACTCACAGAAAAAAACAAAAAACACTGTCAGTTTGGGTAGATGTTTGGTGAGACTGCCGAAGCTCAGAGCCAGTGGTGAATGGGTGACATTTTTCAGTTTTGTCGAAGAGATACAGTTTATTTTTATTTTTATACTTCAATATTACAGGAAATTAAACAATGTGGCTTTGTGGTGTTCTGGAAGTGATGGTCGAAATATCTTCTCCAGGATATCCTCATAATACCCACACAGGTATTATGTGTTATTTATCTCAAAAGTCTGTATTGTCACATATGGTTATAAGGTCATACTTGTAGTTTAAATTCTTTACAACATAGACCAGATGCTTTTTGTAACATACATTAGATAAAGACAAGACAAGGTTATGAAGTAACAACTTGGAATTGCTGGGATACTAAAAGCAGCATAAACAGTAACTTAATGGAATACTCCGGGTTATTTACAACTTAATGTTTATGGACCCCATCTGTAGCACTCTGTCGATTAGCACAGGGAATCTTTGGCTTGATATACCAGGAAGGGACCTGATGCAGTGTTCTGGGTTTTTACAAACTGAGGGAATTGACAGCATGCTACAGATGCAGATAGACTAAAGTTGTAAGTAATCCGTTATATATATTATTAGGAAGCTTTGCAAACCATCTGCCTCTCAAAGAGTGTTTGAGTACACAGACTGTACACACAGAAGTACAAGAGTAGCCTTTGGCAGCAGTAGAGGGTTTAATGTATTTCTTGGCTTTGGGGGCTATAATGAAGATTAAAGCTATAAATTTGCAAGGATACATGATTAAAAATGGCAGAATTGGCTTTCCGAGAAGAGTGTAGATGCTTTTGCCCACAACTAGAGATTGCAAACTTAGAAACCATTTGGTTTTCTATGATGAACCCTTTTGTTGCATCTTTTCTATTTTAAATAGGGGGGATTTTATTAGCGTGTTGTGCGGCGCTATTTTTATTTATTTTGACATCCTGTCATGAGCAAGTTAAAAAGATTAGCTTTTTCTTTGAATGCAACCATCACATTTTAAACAATTTGGAAAAGAAGTATTTTTGCACATCCCTATTGAAAATGATAAAGCACCATATTCCATAGTTTTCCAGCAAAAGTGTGTTCATGTACAGTTTATAGTTGTTAATGTACAGCTATTATTTCAAATTACAAAAAATGAATCAACTTTTTTTTTTTTTACCAGGCCATCAAAACAAATCCTTTTTGTAGAGCCCCGTTGTGTATTGTATCTATATTGTGTTGGTTGTTTGTTCCAAATTATTGCTGCTCTAGAACAGAAATTTCCTTTAGGAATCAATAAAGCACATCTTTTATCAATCTGTTTATTAACCTACGCCATCTGCAGAGGAAATAGGCCTAGAAAGAGAATGAGAAGGAAAGAGCAGGGTCGAGTAAGCATGTGGGGGGCTTGAGCTAGAGAGAAAGAAGGGTGTTTTACTCACGTCTTCTTTGAGTAAGTCACGGAGAGAGTGACACAGGAGGAAGGTATGACGGTGTCTCTCTCAAAGTTTCTCAAAGCTGAGCCATACCCACACTATGATCAAACTCGGGGATCACCCAGAATGCAATTACACTGACACGATCGCTCCTGCATGCTTACAGAGCCGTGCTTTCACTGTGACGAATTTCACTGTGAGTCCCCCCTTCTTCATCCAGGCTCTGATACGTAATGCCTTTAGTTTCCTTCTGAGTTTCCTCCCAGATCATACACACAGAAATCATTTATAGTGTATGTAAAACTACTCCTGGTTATGGTTTGGGTTTACACACAACAGCTTCCAGGTGCATCATTGGGCAATAAGGGAAAATCTTTCCTTTAGATGACACCATTTCCTTTTTGATGTATTTTTTCCTTTGACTTTTTAATTATGGGCGCGAGTACCAGAACTAGGAAGTGACAGCAATTATTAATCATGAAAACACATTTACATTTGTTTTGCACCTTTTTTTTGTTTTGTGCTGGTTTTTGTTTTGCACTTTTATTTTTATTTGTATGTTTTATACTTGTTTTATACTTGTATTTTATTATTTAATACTTTAAAAAATATATATATTTTAAATGCATTTAAACAGGGCTCGAGACTAACGGCGGATAGAAAATGTGTTTAGGACGAACAGAAATATTCTCCAGGACGCCTACAGGACGAAAGACATTTTTGTATGTGTGTTCATTTATTATTAGCCTATTAGGCTAACTTACTTAGAAAATGCCAAAATTAACCGATCAAGCGCTGACTACAACGGAGCGCGTCTTCTCGTGATGTTAGTTATTATCACTGGCCGGCTACTCACCCGGAGACTTGTTCCGTGGTACCGGGTGCATCTATCGAATGGCCTAATGACATCGCAAATATGTTGCTGGTTAAACAACGGTAACGTTATACAGATTGAGCACCAAGACGGCCTTGCATCTCATCCTTCGCTTTTTAGAGAAACAGGTCAAGTTTGTATTAAGAAATTAATACTTTTATTCAGTTAAGATGCATTTAAATGATTCTACTTACAAAAATATTAAACGTACAGTATGTAATTTTTGGCCACCAGGGGTCACTCAATCAAAATAATAACAAAAGACGTACTTTGATGACGTCGGGAAAGAGCGTGCGCTCATGGGAGTTGTTGTCGTTGTCAATGACGTGCGATAGGTATCGTAGTTGATCTGATTCATGATCAGTACGGGTCAGCTGCTTCCTGTCCTGTAACGCTTGTGATTCACGGATTAATTGCGAAGTTTAACCATCATAGAGTGAAAGTTTATCATTCACATATCATTTACATGTGTTTTTAAGCCCTGTTAGTTTAAACATCAAGCGCAAGAAGTGTACGCACACAGAGCCGGGCAGACACAAAGTTCAGTGCTCTAGTCTTTCTCTCTGAGCTTGACGGACACGAACATTCAAAATTAAGTCAGAATGCCCATCTCGGTGAATATCCTCATGAACACAGTCAGTTATGCAGGAGTTTTCGAATTTGCCAAATCGAATTTTTGTCCCACTAAAGCATTATTTGATGGGTGAATGGTGTAGAATAGAATGACTGCTGCCGCTGGACAGGGCGCATATGAGAGCGAGCAGAGAGAGGGAGAGCGAGCCCCGGCCGCGCGCGCGCTCTCACCGTCTTCAAACAACACGAGCGCTGTCTTGCTCTCTCTGCCTCACGCTCGCGCTTAGTAATCAACATCTGGTGACATATCGCAATATCGCAGAAAAAAAAAAAATCCTGCAGCCCTAGTGTCAGGTGTTCCCCTGCTTTGTGTTTGCAGTTTCGCCCGGTTCCGCAGGAAGTTAGAGACTTGGAGGAGTCAAAGGTTATATGACGCCATAGACGGGCGACGAAACGGAAATAAAGACACGGCCCGTGTCTTCGAATTAAACTATAAATTTCTCCGGATTTGAAAGTTGTTGGAAACTGTCGGGATAATGTAAGTACACAACTAAAAGAAATATATAACATAGATACAATTATTTTTGCTATTTTTAAAGCAGAAAAAGTACATATTGTGCCTTTAAGCAGCACAACTGTTTTTAACGTATATGATAATAAGAAATGTTTCTTGACCACCAAATCTGCATATTAGAATGATTTCTGAAGGACCATGTGAATGATTGTGTGTGTGCATATGTATATCTCTCTCTCTGCTCGTTCTTATGCGCCCTGTGAAGCGCAGCACTCATTTTATTCTACAAATAGACAAAAACTCAATTTAGAGGCCGGCAAAAAAAATAATAATTCAATGCAGGAAACCCCCTGCATAACCGACTGTGTTTATGGGGATATTCACCGAGACGGGCAGAGAGAAAGAGCATTGAACTCTGTGTCTGCCTGGTTCTGTGCGCGTACACTTCTTGCGCTTGATGTTTAAATTGACAGGGCTTAAAAACTCATGTAAATGTAAAATGTACATTTTTACTTGTTTACAGATAACTACTTTGAATGGAGCTAAATAAATATAATAATAGGCTATATCATAAACATTGTAATGGTGTTTTTATTATGTGACTAACAACTATAGATAATAACAAAGTACAGAAACAACATTTTGCTTTTGGGACGGTTGACATTCACTTTAGGACGGTTTAAATTGCTTTTCAGGACGGTTCCAGGACAGAGGTGAAAAAATTTAGTCTGGAGCCCTGCAATTAAAATTGTGAGAAGTTGACTATGACTATGAGAAGTTATGCAAAAGCTACTTGCGCTGTACGTAGAATTCAACTCCCTGTCCTTAAATGCTCTGTTTAATTATCTGTTGAGTACCTGAGAAAAATGACCAAAATATCTAGAGATGTACGATATATCACCCACCATATCGGTATCGGCCGATATATGTTAATTTAATGTTATCATTATCGACCTGATAAGAAATTTTTGCCGATATATTAAAGCCGATAAATAATTTATTATTTCCTTCAGCTGAGACACTTCAGATACGCACTGTTCGCCATTATGGTTTTGAATTGCTTGAAATATGATTGGAATCACTTCAAAAAAGGAAAATACAGTAAAGTGCAATAGGCTCCATAAAATTATAATGAGAACATTATAATTGTGCTTGGGACATGGCTTTTTATGGTGGGACTTTTTTTCATTTTTTTTTCAGGCTCTCAAAAATCATACAAATTTGGATTTAGATTTATCTACCAATTCATCGGTAAGCGGCTTTCAAATAAAAACAATTATCGGTTATTAGTATCGGCCAAAATGTTCATATCGGTGGATCCCTAAAAAATATCCATTCAATCCAGCAAATGTGACAGGAAACCCACAAACAACCCATTCAGAGCCTGAAGTCTGGGGCCCATCTGCTAGGATGTGGTGAGACGGACATGAGTGGGGTTGAGCCATCTAGTAATTATAAGTCTATGGCTCAGGCCATGCCAGAGTGAGGTGCAGCATGTGGGCGGAGAGGAGGCGGAGGACAATGTCTTTCTTTAGAAATGCTGACTGTAAAGACTCAATGACACGCGCTTAGTCACTTTGTGGGCGCGGATGCTGTTTTATTCATCTGTTTATTCCTTGCGTTAATGAAGAAAGCCTTTTTAACAACACAAGTCTGTTGATTAAAAGGTCAGAAATGTTAACGCCAATGTAAATGGAAGTGTAACCTTGATGCAGGAAGTAAATTGGAGTTGACAAGAGTATGTGAATATTATTTCCAGTAAATTTCCAGCAGCACATCCTGTGTCTGTGGGAGGACAAAACGCATCCTCTCCTTTCTTTGTCGTTCTTGTTCTGTTAGCAACAGGTTATCACACCATTTGATTTTCTTTTTTCTTTGGAGATCAAAAGACTCGTCAGTAGAAGCCAGAAGTTTGTCCACAAGATTTTAGAAAATATTGTAGAAGGCAAGAACTAGCATCTGGGCTCCAGAGGAGATGAGATGCGTGGGTTTGTTTGCTGACTTTTGTGCAAGATTGTTTGCCTGTGTCTGTGTGGTATGCATGTGTTTGTATGTGCGAGAGCGCGTGGAGGCGCCAGGCTGGGGCTCCGGCAAAGAGTGACATTTATTAGTTATCTCGAATGATGGATGGTGGGCTTTGGTTGAGGAGCTTGCGTGTTCATCCTAGGCCTCTCTGCCCTGCATGTCGATTGGCTCCCGCTCCGTGTCAGTGCAGCTCGGCGAGGTGTAGTAATAACTGCAGTTATCAGTTGAGTTTTGGGCTGAGCTTGTGACTCACTGCTGGTCTGTGATCAGTGTAGGCTGACACCTACACACTCACCAAACTGTGCTCAGAGATCTTGGCGTGAGTCTAGTCTCCATGGTTCAGGGTCCAGCTAGAATGAGCTCAAATCGAAAAGTTTGAAAATTGAATTTTGTTTTCAAATGCAAAAATTTCTCACTAAATTCCTGCAAATAACTAAAACATTAGATCATTTCGAAAGAAGTCGAATAGTTCAAATGATCCCATGTTGAATGATGTGTGTAATTCAAATCAGTCAAAAGATATGTATTGTATGACTCTTTAAACAATTTTACCTCATTGGAAAATGTACTATTACCATTTATTTCTTGGCATATGGGGCAACACATAGATAGAATGTTCCTCACATTAAGCAAACGCCACCAAAGCAAAAATGCGTAACAAAATCATTTTATTTTAACTTTACACTTAGATGGGATGGGTTAGGGTCAAGTTTGTATTAAGAAATTAATACTTTTATTCAGTTACGATGCATTTAAATGATTCTACTTACAAAAATATTAAGCAGCACAACTGTTTTTAACGTATATGATAATAAGAAATGTTTCTTGACCACCAAATCTGCATATTAGAATGATTTCTGAAGGACCATGTGAACGATTGTGTGTGTGCATATGTATTTTAAAAATGTGAAATAAAAATAATGAAACATTTTTATAAGTTGCAAATGGGGCTCTGGGTTTGTGGTGAAATGGCACAGTTAGTACTGTACTGATATGATGATATGAAATTAAACATGTCAAAAAGGTTGGTAACCCTTGCTCTAACCCATAAATATTTCTTTTGGGGAAACATAACAAGATGTTTTCACACCTGGTGTCTATAGACGTATATGCACTCCCACACACAATTTTAAGTCGATCACATGACCTGTCAGGACTTCTCCCATACACTCACAGCACAATAAGAGTGTAGTGGAACTAGTAGTCTTGCAGTGGCAGAATCTGACATGCAGACACAGTGCTGTTTTGTTTGAGTTTGAGTGCAGCACAAGACAAACAGTCTGAACTGTTCTACACACCATAATCTTCTGCTGTCATCACACAGGCAATGCGGGACATACAGCTCTCTGTGTGTGTACAGTGTTCAGTGTTAATTCCTGTTCCTGTTTGTGCATGGATACTTGACCATGTTTTGTGAATGTGTCAATGTATTTGTGTTCTCAGTTCTTAGTAGTCCGAGTGAAGTGTGAATGAGCTTACATTTATACATTAATATTTTAACTTAGCTGTATCCTCTTTTATTCTCTGCAATCAGTGTCTTTACCACAAACACTCTCGATGTGCTGATCTGCATTTTTACTCATCTTGAGTTTCCATTGCCCAAAAATTTTATTGATAATTAATATTTGTGTTTACCGACACAAACACACACACACACACACACACACACACACACACACGCGCGCGCACCACAAATGTTTGAACGGTATCATTGTTTTGTTTTCACAAAAATGTTATGCAGCAAAAACTGTAGTTAACATTGATAATATTATTAATACATGTTTCATATGCAGCAAATCAGCATATTATAATGAATTTGTCTTTTACAGACATAAGAGTAGATCAAACATACTCATGTACACATTTCTAACCACCATCTGACAGACAGAGAGAGAAACATTATCTCTGAACCATTCAGAGGTGATAGAATCCTTCTAAAATCTATCAATCTATTAGCACAGAGAGAGCTGATGGTGAGGAGCCAATCAGAGAGCTCCAGTTGTGATGGTTGGCCGATGCACGTACACACACACACACACACACACACACACACACGCACACACTTCAAGCCTGATGGTAGCAGAGGGTGAAGTTTATTAGATAAACTAATCAATGAAAAACCCCATTCTGCTGCTAATTGGCATTAAATTAGCTTTGCACAGTCCATCGCTATATGTTTTTGGACAAATATCCAGTTGTTATGATATGTAAACAGAAAAAAAAATAGCATGCTAAGTTGATTATGGTTTGTTAGATAATATTCTGCTGAAAGTGGATTTGAATCAATGCGTCAATGTGGTGGGAATGTTGAAATTGATTTCTGTGCTGCACATCTCTCTTGCTCTTTCACACTCACTATCTTTTTTCCCTTTCGTGCTTCATGCTTTCTCTTTAATGAATCAGTGTGTCGTTATACACACAGAGGTCAAAAATAGTGCAACTTTGGCATTATACAAATTATACAAAAAAGCAATGATACAAGCCTTTTTGCAGTTTTGAAAGCATATTTACCAAACAATTCACAAACACTTGAAGGCTACATTGTTTTATTTTGTATACATAATTTTACAACTAGCTATGATCAATATGTGTGTGTGTGTGTGTGTGTGTGTGTGTGAGAGAGATATTATAAATAAGTAAATATTGTGATATTAAGTGTACTTTGTAGCAGTCAGGGCCATTGAAATTATATGCACGTGGGCTGCTTGCCCAGCTCTCAACAAATGTATTTGTAACATTGAAGGCTGAAAGCGAGGGAGTAGATTGGGGCACAAAACAAAGAGATGGGGGTGTGCAGGATGTGGTATGAGTATATCAAGAAGGTTTGATTGGCAGGGTGGGGTTTGGGGGATTTCTGCAGGGGACAAGCCCTGTCTGCTCACACCACCCCCTTTTTCATTTCCTCAGGCACATGTGTCCTCCCTTTCCCTTGGGACTGACCTTAACCAGGCTGTGGTCTGATGAGACAGAAGTGTCCACAGTCTTTGTTTTGATTGGCATGAGGCAGTGTTCAACAGACATTTGCACACACACACACACACACACACACACACACACACACACACACACACACACACACACACACACACACACACACACACACACACACACACACACACACAGAGTCCCAGCAGCTTAGCCCTATGAAACGGAGACAGAAAAGCCTGGAATTAATATTCTTATACCCCCAACTTCAAAGAGAATTTTTTTCTCTTAGATTCCATCTTTGAGTCTGTGTTTATTTGCAGGTTGAAGATGAGAGAATCTTCTGCATATAGAGAGAGGGCTAATGGTGGGTAGTTTTAATGCTTTATTTTAAATTTTTTCAGTTGGCAAAATAAATAACTTTGCGATTTATGCACTAACAGTGCTTTTAGAAGAAGTAAACAGATCCTCTTTGGTATTTTTAGGCAAGTCAGAATTTGTTACTCGCATTGTGAAACACACTATATAATTAAATATCACATAACAAAACTTAAAGAGCTGTAAATGTTCAAGCTCATTACAATATTATTTTGGGACTTTTATTTCTTATATTATTAGGAGCTCAGGTTTCACAACAACCAGTTGATGAAGCTTATGTATTGTTGATACATGCTTACATTATTAAATATTGTGCTTTTATAAATTTATAAAGTTTGGTTTATTACAGATTGACTTTATTATTTTGGGCTTTATCATTAACAAAAATGTTAACGACAATTACAACTTTAAGTGGTCATTAATTTTAGTCCATTTTACTCATAAATAATCAATTAAAATATGCAGTTTTATTAAAATTGGCGAATTTGACATTGAGCGTATTGATTAAATTTAAAGTAAAAATAAATAAATAAATAAAAAAGACTACAGACAACTAGAATTCAACACACTGACTGTGGATTAGTGTCCTCCATTCTTCATCCCTGTGTTCAGGAGTTCCCCAAGGCTCCGTATTCGGCCCGTCTTAACTGATTCATCTTCACTCTGAGGCATTAAACTTGACCTTTTAATTACACATATCACGCCCAAAATTCCTGCATGGCCTTTAGTCTCTTTTCTCGTAATCGTACTGATTGTCATGTAATTCGAGCTTGCACTTTGCTTCTCAACTGCTGTGAGCGGCAGGGAATGCCTGCTGTCTCTGAGGACTCATTATAGAAGGATAATGAGATTGAAATTGCTCTTTTATAGAAATTGTTTTGCCCCACAATTTTGTGTTTATAAGATTGCTGGTAATATCCTGCATGCAGTCGTTATTATCTCTGCCATGTAGTCTTTTTTCAAAGATCACTTGTGGCGGCATACGTGGAATTAGTCATTTTAGCATAAAGAGAGGGAGGACTTGCTAATGAGTGCATGAAATATTCTGGCCACATGAATTTGTGTTTAGCAGCATTTGCATGTTAATGATTTAGCCCTAAGCAGAGACACACATTAGCATTTAATTATTTGAATATATTTCATTAGATTGCATAAGCTGCGAATCTGTTTACATTGGACTTCTTTAATAAAACATGCATTGCCTCATATGAAATGAATAAAGCTCTGTTGCCTTTTGTAAAAGCTCTGTGTATTTCAAATCACAAAGCTCTTACTGTATCAGAGAAACTGCAGCACTTCAAACAGGATATTCTTAGGCGGCAGAAACAGAGATAAAATGATGAGAATAAAACTTTAAGATGAGATTAAGTGCGTCTCATAACTTCTAACTGATCGTCTCTGTCTTAAGTTCTCAGCAGGTCTTAGAAGTTTCTTCTTGTCTGTTCTTTTCTGTCAGCGTTTGCCTTTTTTGTAAGTCATGGTGGTTTCTTTTTAAGGTTGAGAGACGTTTGTTTACTGTTTTCTTCGCATCACAGCCAGACTGTAAAAACTCATTCTGACCCCAAGTTTGAGCTTTTTCTACCAGGTTTCTAGATGGTTATAGAAGTGGGTGTGGAGCAAGAGACCAGGGTGAAGGATGTAGATGACTGTAAGAAAGTGCTCCTCAGAAGACCACCACTGTGTGAAACCTACGTTCTGCTCGTGATCCACACCACTAGCTGAAAATGCCCCTTGTTGTTGAGGTGCATAGAGGTGGTCAACGGCAGGGTTAAATAAATGTCCATGTTCTGTTGAAGCAAACAAAAATAATTCTAAACAAGAACTAAATTGACAATTTTCCAAAGACAATGTGAGTGGTGTCAGTGCTGTTCAGTAGGGCTGTGTACTAGGGTGTCCAGATGTCCCGTTTTCCCCGGGACAGTCCCACATTTCAGCTCTATTTTTACTGTCCTGACTTATTTTGAAAAAATATTTTTCCCATCTTTCTTTCTTTATTTCCTAAATTGTCTTTGCTAGGTGATCATAAAAGCGAGTAATAGTCTTCTGTCACACGAGAACGATAATAGCCTAATCAAAGGTAGCCAATCTTGTCATAGTATATTTTGGAGAATAAAAATACCATTCGATTAACTTGAATTTAGTGAAGGTGGGATATTTGGAGGAGATCAAGTCAGACGCGAAGATGTCAAAGAAACGTGTGTGAACTTGTTTTTTCATGTTTAATCCTGTGAAGCTGCTTGGTCTAAATCTATTGTTATCTATTGCACCAAAGAAACAAGCACACAGCCATTTTTAGAATTTTGTTTTTGAACTTCCATTTTTGCTATATATTTTTATAGCATCGCTGTCAAAGAGTAATTAGCTTGTGAAGTGGATTTACTTATTGTAGAGTTAATGAAAGTTATCATAAGTGGACATGTTATCATAAGTGAAAGTGGATGTCATAAGAAATGACAGTAGACCCTAGACCGGGAATATTAAAGAATGATAAAGAGCGGTTATGAAGAGCGGTTCATTCATAAGTCCGTGAGATCTTACCTTCATGCTGTGGAAATACAAACCAGAAGACAGAACACAAGTACAGCGTTGAAAAGGTGCGGGGGCTACATAACATAAGGTCTATAAAGTGGTATATAAATAAACGTGCGTGACTTGACTGGAGCTTGTGCAAACATACTCACATCGCTATGTTCACATGCTTTCTTAACTGATGTTTTCTCAACGCTGTTATTTTTGTTGTGTGGTTATTTGGTTATTGAGAGCACATATTTACATATTCATCTTAAACGGATCACCAGCATGGATGGCGCTGGGATGTTAAGTGTGCTGTGCTCTTAAATTTAAATGAAAAAAAATCCCCCCCAATAGAAATGTCAAGCCGTATAGCACAAAATTTTAGTTAAGTGTTGCGGTTCCTGTTTTTTAATTTTATTTCTGTACCTTGTCTTAATGTCCAAACCAATCATTAAAATTGTTGAACAATACAGTTACTGGAATCCCATCAGTTTTTCATGAATGTGTTCAAAGCTGTGGAGTTGGAGTGGATTAGTGTGTGTGTGTGTGTGTGTGTGTGTGAGAAAGCGAGAAAAGCGAGAGGGGGTTGTGGGAGCATTGATTTAGTCATAAAACAGGCTTGAGATGCTAGTCTCTCCTTCCTTCATCCTCCACCCCATCCCTCATTACAGACACTAGAAGACCACTTCAAGGTTCAGCTGTTTAGAGGAAGAACAGACAGCCGTACTTGGCTAATGGACGGGTTTGTTTGTCAGTTCCTCTGCAAAATGATTGTTGATGGTTTTAATAATTCATAGTGATTTGTGTATGGGTGTTGCCAGTAATGTGTTTGCATGTGTGTGAGTGTGTGGGAGATTGGCCTGCAGCAGGAGGCCCTGATAGATATCTTACATTTTCTCCAGCTCTGAGGGGTCCTGCCGCTATTACCATACTCAATCTCGCGCTCGGGATGGTCCTGCTGTGGAGCAGTCTGCCAGGTGTTTTATTGATGATCGTTGCTGGCCTGGTGGGCTGCGCTTTTGCAAGGAACTTTCAGATAAAAGCAGAACAGAGAGGAAGAGCTTGAGTGAATTTAACACTAATTACCATTCATCTGTCTTTGGCTAAAAGTTAAACGCACCCTTTTTGGCGCTCTGCGTTTGATATTGCCCTGCTGTAATTAAACCAGCAGCAACGTACAGTGACACACTTGTAAAGACAGGAAATCACTGGCTATAAGATCACCAGAAGCAAAACAACACCGTCTACATCTGTGTTTTTATTTGTTGTTTTATTGTTTTATGCGCAACTTGGACACATCTTATATTTTGAGCGAACTTAGGCAATATTTAAACATGCTATCGTAAAATGTCCATTGTTTCTCTCTTCTGTATGTAGCATTGGAAATCCAATTAAATTGGAAAGTCAGATTCAGTTGAGTGAATCAGATTTGATGGTTCATTCAGCATACAGCATTCAAGATTCAGCATTCTAGCATACTACTTATACTAAATATTACAATAAAGATATGACAGAAATAGTAAGAGTGGTGTGCTATTCGGAATTCAGCCTCTGTGTGGCATGTAGCATTGAAGTCTGATTCGTTGCCAGTCTTTTTGTAGCAAAATATTAGTATGTGCTGCTAAGTCAGGAAGCCTGCTGCTGTGCATTATTGTGTTTTAAACTGATTTATATGTATGTTAAGATATATTCTATGTGGATTTAGTATACATTTATTAATGTCATTGTATTGTTTTTGTACTTTTTCTTTTTTTCAAACATAATTAAATTAATAAAACTTAAGTGAGTGTTCCCATCACTGCTACTAACCAGTAAGTACAAGTGCCTCTTTTACAGTGAAGTTGGAAAGTTCTTCCGCATTTCGATGACATTTCATCCACTACGTTCTGTGCTCTGACTGACAGCTGACGTAATGACAGTATTTATGGCAGAGGGTGTGTGCTGCTGAATGTAGATCAACAAAAAGTGAAAGACAATTGCAAGCAGCGCTGATTCCTACAGGTGTCAGGAAGCCTAAGAAAATGTCACGCCGGCCGTTAGACATGACAGGTGCTTCCATTGTGCCTCTGAACCACACACGTCTTGTAAGGCGTCACCTGCACCTTGCTTGAAGTGTTTGCAGGGTTGTGTGTTTTGCAGATTGAGGTTGAGCTATATTTCTTTCGTTTTTACAACACTAACTAGTGGGCATGACACTCACAGTTTGACCCTGCTCTACATGTAGGGATGTTTATTTGATATATTTACATTTAATATTCTGAGTTTCCAGAGAGCATGATGGGTGCTTGACTGGGCTGGTTGGAGGAGATCTCTCTCTCTCTCTCTCTCTCTCTCTCTCTCTCTCTCTCTCTCTCTCTCTCTCTCTCTCTCTCTCTCTCTCTCTCTCTCTCTCTCTCTCTCTCTCTCTCTCTCTCTCTCTCTCTCTCTCTCTCTCTCTCTCTCTCTCTCTCTCTCTCTCTCTCTCTCTCTCTCTCTCTCTCTCTCTCTCTCTCTCTCTCTCTCTCTCCTCTCTCTCTCTCTCTCTCTCCTCTCTCTCTCTCTCTCTCTCTCTCTCTCTCTCCTCTCTCTTTCTCTTTCTCTAGCTCTATGTCTGTCTCTCTCTCTCTCTCTCTCTCTCTCTCTTTCTCTAGCTCTATGTCTGTCTGTCTCTCTCTCTCTCTCTCTCTCTCTCTCTCTCTCTCTCTCTCTCTCTCTCTCTCTCTCTCTCTCGCTGTTGCTTTCTCTTAATGGTCAGTCTGTCATGGTCAATGCCTGATTTCTGCTTTGCCATCACATGTGCAAGTAATAGTTCAGCTCTGAAACTGCCTTTATTGCCCTGCACTTGACACTCCCTGATGAGGACCTTTAAACCCGACTGCAGTGAAGTACTTTACACAACCACACTTCATTAACACCAACAGCACAGACCTGATGTTTTTTGTTTTTTTTTCGAGATGACAATGATTGTGTTTTGATGTAGCTTTGTAATCAAATATGTGGAAGAAATTTTTTTTTGGTGATATATCACTTGTATTCCAGTGGCATAGGAGCATAATAACAGGAGTTGACACATGATTCATTTTGCAAACTCCCAGTAACGTGTGAGTATTGACTGACTTTCCTCACAGAGGTCAATTCCTGCTAGGCTACGCCTAACGGTGACCTTATAGCGTGACATTGGATACGAGTTCTGAGCTGGTCAGATTAGCTCTTAAAGATCTCTAAACACACTTCACGTTTTACTTTTCTAATATGAAACAGCCAAAATGCAGCAAACGGAAACTTGCAGCAACCCTCATCGGACCACTCAACAGCTGCCAAGTGGCACCATCATGAACTGTGTGTGTTTTAGTGTGTATGGGGTGTGGTTATTAGAGGTTTTGACTGAAAATCCAGACAGATTGCTTGAACGTAATTGAAGGCTGAAAATATATGCTCTCCAGAGTAATTTCACAGTTTTTCCTCTCCTCTCCAGATGAGCTCCAACACCGGCACTCTACCATTATCTGCAATTACCATTTAATCATCTATGTTCAAATACCACACTGTCATCCTCCGTCTCCCAATAATATATGATGTTTTATGGGTTTTCATTCAGAAAGGCAGGAGTCATCCGGGCCACAGAACACACACAGGAAGCACTTTGGAGGGTTTGGAGAGTTCACAGAGATGATGGTAGGAAGCCTGACTCTCTGGTTTGGCCACTTAGGCAGCAGTGTCTTGAAACAGTGGGACTAGCATGCCTTATGCAATAACTAAGCTGAATGCATTGAGCAAGGTCGAACTGATTAGGCTTTCCACAGCCTTTAGACCAGTCACTTATGTGTGCTTCAACTGACAGATGTGCAGTCTATTTTATTAGTTGCTTAGGCGAGCAGCATCACTATTATTATTCAGTATTGTTAGTCATTCTGCACTGTGGACATAACTGACACCTCATATCATGTGGCTCGTTAAGGGAAAGTGTGTTACTTTTCTAAGCGATCAGATTTATTATTTTCACCTGTCAGAGGATAAATCCTGTAGACTTGCATTGAAGGTGGGAGCCAAATCATGTCTAGACACCAGAATATTATAGAAACTTGATAGACTCATTTTTATTTGGACCATTTAGAAGTCAATTAGCAACCATGGTAGCACTTTTTTACAGTCCTGTTTCACACATACTTTTTGTAGTAATTACAACAATAACTGGGTAATAATAACTTGGTATAGTCCTGAACATACCCCTAAACCAAATCTTAACTATGCAGTTACCTTATATTATTTAGTACTTTCTTGGTAAGTACAAAGTACATTGAAAGTGCACATACTGTAAAATAAAGTGCAACCGCAACAATCCATGACATCCTAGTAAATAAATTGGAACCACCCAAAACACCTTAGCAATGACCTAGCAACCACACAGAACACACTAGCAACCATCTAGAACATCCTGGCAACCACTTATCAATGCATTGGCAACCATTCCCATCAACCTATAGCTTATTGGTGGTGTCTAGTTGCATCTGACCCTAGAACTAAGGAGAAATCACAAATATAAAGAGAAACCGGCTCAAAGAATATACTGTTCTCTTTCAGACATTTGCATACATGTATTTTGCCCTTGTAGCTGTTTTGTAAATGACTTGCAGACTAGTTTTGCATATCCCAGATTAAGCTGTGGTGTTGCGTGAGGTAGCCATGTGTCCTATGAAGTAATGGCTCTGTTCAAGCACACCCCCACTCCTCTCGATAAGAGGTGAGGCACATAAAAAAACCTCATCCACCCCAGCAGCGCAGAGGGAATTAGCATACGTTAGTTGCCCGTGGGCCGAGATTATTGTTCTGTCTTAAATTCAATTTCTCTTAAACCTCAGGACAAGCCTCTGTACTAGGATTAGCTCTCTCTGTGAATCCGTCACTCATGTGTCCTCAAAGGTGTACTGTTTTCTCCCTGGCTTTGTGGTTAGCGTGTGACATGTTATCAGTCTGTACCGCATGGATTGGGTTTAAATGATTCACGGACATGGCTGGGAACTGGTGTGTGTCAGAGGTGTTGAAGCTTAAATGATCACTGTGAACTCAACAGTCAACACATGGGTATCTCTAGGATTCATTCGTGTAATGGTGTCACTCTCTGAGTGTTATAGATATTGAAATATTATAATGTAGTTCCTGTGTGAACTAGTCTCCTATTTCCTGTGATGGTTATGAAAACAGCAGGTGTGACCATGTTTGATGTAGGATGGATGTTGTTTGCTGGTAATGGATATGTCGGATGTTAAAGATTAGAGATGTATGTAAATTTTCTACAGACATGTGATCAGATGAGTTTGACTACTCAAATAGAGAATCTGTTGAGTATGATCAAATGACTCCTATGAGCCCGTTTGTTAAGTGAATCAACATCTGACTCTTTTTCTTAACTATTGGTGAAGCTTCAATTTGATGGAATTTTATTATTAATTGAAACGCGTAAATCTTGAAAAAGGCTTTTAAAAACTATACTGTATGTATCCTTACTAACTTGCTCTTTGTTTGACAATAAATGTGTTGTAAGAAAAAAAAATATTTGCATTTTGCAACAGTAAATAAACAAATACATTATACATGCTTTACATTATATTGTAAACTGTACATTGCCTTGACTATCTCCAGACTGACACTGAATAGGGGAGAGCGGGGCACAACCTAACACATTTTGGATTAGACTCACATTTTTTTTACACAAGCAACATACACATCTCTGCTACAAATGAACATTTTCTAGGACCTACCATTTTCGTACAGTTGCACTGAAAGTGACAGAAGTGCAAATGTTACAACTTACCCCATATGTGGGGTTAATTGTAACAGACAGAGGAGTTTGTTGTAACACTTGTGTGTAATACACATAATTCAGTACTATTTTATCTGTATAGTTTGATATTGTTTGTGCATCTGTATAGATAGATATCCATCCATCCCTCATCCAATCATCCTTCTATTATGGATCAATATCATGGATATAGATATAGGAAAGGGCTGCACAGTTTTGCAATAAATAAATGTATTATTATTAAATTATAATAATATAAGTATTATTAGTAATAATTACAGTAATAATAATAAAAACAAGCTTAAAATCACAATTTAAAGGTTTATTGCATGAAAAACAGGCTATATTTTTAATAAATAAAGAAGTGATCAATGCATAGTAAACTATATTTAAAAATTTTAATTTCAACATTGTTTGTGAAAGTCCAACAAAGTTAAATGTGGCAAAATAAATATATAAATACTCAAACCTGAAAATTGTTGCTCCCTGTTTTCATTTGATTATCACTGTACACTTGGCGACTTGGTTGTAACACTGTGCTACAACTAACCCCGCTGTGTAAAACATATTTTAACATATTTAACACTCTTTGTCCAGTATCTTCACGAAATCTTATCAAAACTTTCCACAAATTCGCGGGTGACAGCGTCTTCTGGCAGTGAGAGAAAAAGAGCGGAAACACATGCTTGATCCTGACTAACTGTGTAAAAGGTCCGTGTTACATTTAACCACGCGTTAGGTTGTGCCCCGCACTCCCCTATATATGAATCCCTCAGCAGTTTCAGTATTACTGCATTAAGTGGGGCAATAAAATGAGGGGTGACTCACCATATTGAAAACTTGAAGACTTGAAGTTATTAACTGATCTGAAGTTTATGGAGAGAAATATTCTCTGGTGGGTTCATCCGAGACTTATAAAGAAATAAAAGGATCCCCTTGGCTAAGTTAGGCCCCCGGTTTTCATTCTGCCAATTTCTCCCCTCTCTCGCCGGTTCTGCATCGCTGCTAACGTGCTAATTGCTTTGTAACAGCTATGTTTTGACAGGAAGCTACGGTAATGTAGCACACTAATTAATGGGTCTCTATATACAGCCAGATTTAGACAAGAAATGCAAATGCGAAATAGGGTCTGATGCCGATGAAATTGTTTGCACCAGCCGAGGCGGTCAGAGTGAATTTCGACAATACTCCCGGGAGCTTCAGGTGCCCAATTGCAGCTTTACAAAATACCACAGTGAATCCTGAAAGTTTGTGTGTGTTTGTTGTGCCTCAGAGGGGCTAGTTATCTACCGCTTGCAGCCTGGTTCCTCTTGACCTCCCTTGGGCTGAGTGGCCCCGCGTAATTGAGTGCCACCTGAAAGGTTGTTCTGAAAGGTGGGTTATCTGCCCGCTCTAATCCCACAGGAGGACGGCACAGGGAGAGGAAGGGGACAAGCCCCTGAGGACTGGAATCCCTTTCTGCCAGCCACAAGGCAATATGGGAAAAGTCACTTAGGGAAACAACTTTGAAAATATGAATGACTTGTGGTACCTAGAGATGGTGTAACTAATTATATTTGTTTGCTTGTCTACAGGACTGTTTTATAAATTAATCAGCACGTGTGAGTGAAAGTAAAGATGCTCAAGGTTAACATAACACTTGGGAAAAGTACTAGTACAAGTTTTAAACTAAAGCAAAGAATATTTCATGTACTTGTGCATTTGAATTATGAAAGAGTGGCATAATACATGAAATTAAATCATTTGAGACGCCTTGTGAAGTTTAAAAGTTTAAACAATTCCATAAAAATATTCAATCAAAAGAACAATTTGTTTGAGAGTCAGACATTATTGTCTGCGTCCCACTTATGCACTCAGTGATATATATGCATTATATGATCTATAATCCCACGAGCAAAAAACAACAACAACAATGGTGCAAAATAAAATGAATGATTCATCAATGAGTCATACATGCATTGTTTTATTGCATTATATTCATACATAAACAGATAGAAGAATTTATATGAATATTGAATTTGAAATAGATTTTTTTTATATAGAGAAAATGTACGGGATTTTTACCTTTTATATTTTAAAAGTTAAATATTTATTATTATCAATTTCTTCATATTATTATTATTATTATTATTAAGAATAGAATAGAATATTTTACTTGAAAAAAGTACAAACCCCAAATGATCTATATTAAAACTTCTTATAGATTTGTATATTTATGAATATATATGTATATAAAAAGTTTGATTTGCAAAGTAATTGTATAGTCACAATTTCTTTTCTTTCTTTTTTGTTGTTGTCGAAAAACGAAATCTGAAAAAAAATACTTTCAGAAATCTGTCTTGTGTAGACCGTAGACAGTCATCTCTGTAGAGTCAGTCTGTATCATCTTGCTACAGAAGCAGATCGTCTCTGTTCTGTTGGCCGGAGCTCAGTGAGTGTTTGTTTTCTGGTGTGGCCACGACATGCCCTTCAGACTGCGTGCATCAGAGTGCACTGTATCCTCTCCTCACGCTGTTTGAATGGAGACGTGTGCGGCACACTAACTTCCAGACAAGGTCAAGGACAAGAAACTGGCTCAACAGAGAATGCTGAGAGTCCACTTTTCTCTGTATGTGTGTCTTTAACCTTTTACTTTGTTCTCTTGCAGACGGAACCTTACCAAGCTCTCGCTGATCTTCAGCCACATGTTGGCCGAGATTAAAGCCATCTTTCCAGGTGGACAGTTCCAAGGAGACACATTCCGCATTACCAAGGCAGACGCAGCCGAATTTTGGAGAAGATCTTTTGGCGAAAAGTAAGTTTAAGTAGTTTTCTTCTCGTTTCCAGATGGATCTGCCAAATCAGATGCGATCTTTCCAGTCTTTCATTAAAGCTCCAATCAATTAAAACTCTTTGTGATGTATAAAGGCTTTTTCTCTCCATTTAGCAGTGAGTAAGTGGGGTGAACTGTCTGGTCATGTGCTGGAGTGCTGTTCTTGAGCCAGCCCTGTTATTTAGCATACATCTGCACACTAAACCAGACACAATGATGCCTTTCCTAACTGCTCTAGTCAGCGTTTGTAAGGTGAAGGTCACTGGTTAGCTGATTTTTTTTCCCTAATAGGTAGCATTAAGGGTCTTCAGCCTCTGTCTTATTTCTGGAATATGAGTTTTCTCAGACTCCTTGACCAGCCTGGGCTTGTTTGCTGTGAAGAGTTTCAGTTTTCTGTACTGCCAGCGTATAGATAGAGGAGATAACATTGTGGCAGTTACATAAAATTATGTCGAAATGCCAGTCTTCAAAATGCCTGAGTATTCAGGTTAAAACAGTCAGTTTTTTTTTAATGTAAATTGGTTAGTAGACGCATGAATAAGCTCTTAAAGTGACAGCAGCTTAATAAACCTGCTACTGTCTGTCATGTTAATCAAAGAACAAAAGATAGAGAAAATCACTCCCTGTTCTTGACTGAATACATTTTGTAATTTTGATCATTTTAATTGTAAGCATTAATCTGTGGGTTTTTTTAACCTAAATAGTATTTAGACCCACGTGAAATATATAATTTATATATATATATAATATAAAACTAAGATATATTTAACAAAAATAATCATTTTTATAAATAAAAAAATAAAAAATAAAAAAATTAGTGTGCATCTTTCATTCTGTTATAATATGCTTTTAGTTTAGTTTTTTACATAAAAACGCTGATTAGTCGACTATTCTGATATGTTGTTTTGGAGATCAGCGCGTTGCTGTGAACTTTGTTCGATTTCGATTTAATTTCGATTAGCCTATATAAGTTTGTTTGAGGAGTTATTCTTTGACTGTAATTTGAATTGCTTTTCCTGATATACAAAAAAAATGAAGTAATAATTTGGATTAAAGCTGAATAAAGCTGATTTCCATTCCAAGCACAACTCTCAGAACAATCATCTGAGCGCAGATCTCTCTAGATCTTTAAGAGGTGTCATCCATTTGCAATGTTTAATTCATTTGCAATTTCTGTGGCTGCTGCATATCTTATCTTCTGTTTAATCCAGCAAATCGGAGGGTTAAAGGAAGTGAAAATGTATGCACGGATACACAGACTTTGCTAAGGACGGAAAGGCCTCGTAATGGGACAGGTGTGATTAGCTTTCCCAGAGAGGAAGAGCAAGAGAAGGGGAGAGAGAAAGAGAGATTGAGGGATGGGAAAAGACCGGAGCAGTCTCTAGTGTATATCTTGTTGCTGCTCTGATATATTATAGATTATTATAAAGGTCTACTTCCCGCTCTGTACAGAGGAAGTGTGCATGAGTCATTGATACGAGAAACAGAGCGGCCTTCCTTTAGCTCTTCTATCTCTTTTTCTCTCTCTCTGTATGGAAATAGAAAGCTCAACATCCTTATGCCATCAATCCAGTGAGCACTAGTGCTCAGATTTGTAGCTTGCAGAGTTACTGTTGCCACACTGCGAATCTATATAAGTATGTCTGTGCATGTTTTTGTATATTGAGACAATATAAATGAGCTTGTTTAACATATAGCAGTTTCTAAAAGTCAAGGTTGAAAATCTTAGTTTGAGGATTTTGAAAAGTTGGAATGAAGAAACATTTCAGATTTCTAGGTCTGCAATCAAATAAGTAAATCAGTGACAATTATGGTCATGTGAACTCTTTGTCAGATGTTCTTGCTTCCAAGTTGTATACAAACTTGCAAAGTTCAGTTAATCCTTTCACTTGGCTAAACTATTAAAATTGTAATTGGTAATAAATTGGTTTATATCCTAGTGACAAATAAGACTGTCCACATGGAAAAAATATATTTTTAACTACCGGTCAAAGTTTGGGCTCAGAAAGTTTTTTTTTAAATTTTTTTAAAAAAAAATTTATGGGGATAGAAATGAATGCTTTTTTCAGCAAGGACTCATTAAAATGATCAAAAGTGACAGTTAAGGCATTTTTAATGTTACAAAAGATTTCCATTTCAAATAAATGCGGTTCTTTTGAACATTCTATTCATCAAAGAATCCAGAAAAAATGCATAGTTTCCACAAAAATATTAGAGAAATGGTTTCTGAGCACCAAATCAGCATATTAAAATGATTTCTGAAGGATCAGGTGGCACTAAAGACTGTATTTTTGATCAAATGGAGCTTTGCTGAGCATAAGAGACCTCTTTCAAAAACGTATGGCCCCAAACATCTAAACGGTAGTGTTATATAGTTTTTTTTTTTTTATAAGAAACAATCATCAAACGTTATGTCAAAACAACTCCTCCTTTTCTTTTTTTAAAGAGTAAAATTTTTTAATGAGGCTTTTTTTTCTGTATTATGATATCCCCCAAAATATCAAAGATAATGATAAAAAAAAAAAAAAAAAATGCTCATCATAGACAAGGTGAATTAATTGTATGTGTGACTTCCCTATTTAATGTATTTTTGGATAAATTATTAGATAGGAAAAAAAAAAGAACTTCATTACATTGTTTTTTTGTGGGAAAAAGGGAAAACTGAAGCATCTCTCTCTCAGACTCTCTCTCTCTCTCTCTCTCTCTCTCTCTCTCTCTCTCTCTCTCTCTCTCTCTCTCTCTGCCACTTGATAATGGAATATAATGCTTTTACTCAGAGTAAGCATGCAGAAAGAATGGAATACATGTGAAGTTACCTCTCCCGCTCACATCCAAACACTATTTTCAATTCTGTCTTCAGAAAGGTCTAGCATAGACTATGATGTACAGACTAACCCAGAGCAGATGCAGATGCATTGTGGGCATTTGATATGCCGATGATTTAATGAGGGGAAAAAAGAGAAGCAGCACTGTTTCCTCATTATCAGTTCATATAAATGTCCTGCTGTTTGGCTGACTGACGGGGCGAGGAGAGATTTGTTTTCAAGCAAATTTTTCTTATTAAACTCCCTTCTGTCCACCGAGAATCAAATCCATTTAAAACTCCCGTTTAAATGCGGTAAGTGGCCACGGGCCAATAGGAGCACAGTTTCCAGTGGCAACACTGAAGGCCACCGACTGAGCTGCCTGTTTTCTGTTCTCTGACGGCAGCTGTTTAGTGAATTAAAATAATGCACTCGCTGATTTGACTCTGATAGCACAGGGATTATCACACAACTGAATCGCCCCAGAGCAGGCACTCTGATTCAGAATTTTACCCAATTTGTTTCTCTTAACGCACAACATGGCTTTGCCGAGGCTTTTTGGTGCCCTTTAAATGGATGCAGAAATCTGCCCCCTGCCTCGTGACCTGCCTCGCTCTGACTCTCCAGTCTCCACCCCTTCACTAATTTATTTATTGGCATGATGCAATTATGTGTGTCTCTATACCTGTCCTGGATCAGTAATTGGCAAGGACAGGGTCCTTAATGAGCTTCCTTTTTATGTCGTCCACTGAGATATGCCCTCAGCCCATTAAAAAGTCTTCCTTAATTAAGAGGTCAGCTATTTTAATACATGTAATTAAACTAGATCTCGTCTTTCTTCACAGAACCAAGCTCAGCTCTCCTGTCCAGCTACTTGATGTGCATCAGTGACAGTTCAAGGGGGATTTTGCTCAGAAAAATTACTTGTAACGCTCCATATGGGATATGTATGGCATTTATGAGCCAAGCTTTTATTTCTCTACCCTCAAGTAAACCCACCAGATTGATTCATTGTTTTCTTCACCACACTGACCGGCGTTTAGCAAGTGTGTCAGAGGCCAGAGTGCGTTTCCTTATTCCTGGCGATGCATCAGCACTTTTGTGCTGTTTCGCTGTGGCTGCTGATTAATACATTTGCAAAACACAATTCTGCTCTGTAAAAGTTCCATGCTAAACTGCAGTTTAATCATGCTGAAGATGCATAATACGCAGAACTCGTGACGTGATGGAAATGAGTTTGAATGCTGAGATCATAAAGCTTATGGAAATCAACATACAAGTGACTCAAAGTTGTCTCTACATTTAGTTAAACTTAGGACATTTTAAAATTAACAAATTGAACAGCACCTTTGAAGTGTCTCTCCGTATTTACCAAGGCTGCATTTATTATTAAAATACAGTAAAAACTGTTATCAGAAACACATCTTCCAGTGAGTCATATAGGAAGGGAATTATAATATTGTATTAATAATTAATGTAACAACTTTTTAAAGAGCAAAAGAAGTCAAGAAGAGGTTGTCATTTAGATTGGTTTACCATGTGTGTAAGAAAGGCTTCTGTATGTGTTGAGACTTAGCCAGCACTGCCCTCTAATAAGAATGTTTCCTCATTAACCTGCTGGTCTGTCTGATTCAGTGTGGATCTTCCACGCCATTGTCTCTTTATTGACCTGATTAACAGGGTCTGATCCTCAATCCAGTATAACTGTTTTAATCCATAACAAGTTTCACTTCCTGACACGCTCAGGCTACTTTCAAATCCGGAAAGTTTCTGGTTTTGGTCCCAAAGCAATCTAAGAATCAGCAGCCAACAGGAGTTGCAGGAATGGGTAAATGCTCTCTCAGGGTGGCTGACACTGTCACATTGTCAAAATAATGAGCAGTAGATCCTCTGGTTATTAGTGTGACGAGTTTGTTTTCTTCTCACCTGAAGGAATATTTTTTTTTTTTTTTTTTACCAAGAAAAGAGAAAAGGCTTAAGACACAGCTCTGCTTTGTTTTTACTTTTTCTCCTTCTGAGTGCGTGTTTGTGTCTGAAAGTGTTTACTGGTCAATTTGTGACGGTCAGTGTTTATGAAACCGTTCTTAAGAGAAGTCGAAGCGGTGTGTGGGTGGCACTTTTCTCCACATGCTCTGCTATTCACCTCACAACCTCCATTTTGTGTCTCTCATAGACCACCAGGGGAATGCATACAACATTTTTACAGTATGTGAATAAGAGTTTACAGTCATAGACACTGATACACCATAAGGCTTGCGTTCTTAGTCATTCTGGCGAATGTGTTTTTTTTTAAAGGGGTCATGAATTGAGAATTTTCCTTGAGCTTTTGACATAGGCTACTGTATAAGACGTCATATACGAAGATCCTGTAAGTTTCAGAACTGAAAACTTTCTTGTTAGTTCCAAAACAGCTTTTATTGAAACCAAGGTCTGAAAATGGCTCGTTTTGGAAGTTTCCGGTTTATGATGTCATAGATATTTGAAAGAACGCCTCTGCAGAAGATGATCAACACCTACTTTGCGTGTTTGGCCCCGCCCACTGGCGTGTTAGTGAGATGAGAAGAGAGATGCAGGATCACTCCTCAATAATACCTTCCAAAGGATCCTAATCCTTGGAAAGTGCGTATTTATTTTCAACTATGTGAATGTCTCAGTAGAGCATTATTTGTTTGTTCGGTACACTTCACTGTGGATTCTCTCTGGTAAATCAGTCGCATTTCGGTGCAGGCTTTGAAAGCAGTAATTCCTAATTCGATGAATTTAACATTGTTTCTGTTTCTCAGAGGGTTGAAATCAGGCTAGAAAATGGCCTTTTAGTACTAAATTATTTGTCATGTAAAAATCATACTAACATTACAAGTGCCCTTCAGGAAATATTACAAAATAAAAAATGCAGTTCATTGCCCCTTTAAAGAGTGAATATTCTCTAATGTGTGGGATTTTTACATTCATTTTACAACTTTGAGGAACCCTTAGACTTTCAGCTAACCCATGGACTCCCAGTGTAATATGTTATTTAGAATATTTTCCACTATATTTCTATACTGCTTTAACATGATATAGCAACACTCATGGCAACCACTCAACATTTTCTTCAGAGATATCTAGTACTTCAACGTTTTCACAGGCCAGTGATTGAAGGATTTGATGTTTGATTCAGTTCATGTGTTTATAGCCCAAAGCAACTGGATGCATTTCGAGAAGGATTTACACAAGTCTAATCCCAGTGTGCATTTTTGTGTTTCGTGTGGTTCCAGGACAATAGTCTCATGGAAAATGTTCCGGCAGTGCCTTCACGACGTGCATCCCATCAGCTCCGGGTTGGAGGCCATGGCTCTGAAATCTACCATCGACCTCACCTGCAATGACTATATCTCTGTCTTTGAGTTCGACATCTTCACTCGTCTTTTCCAGGTAACCCCTGAACCCCTCAAATCCCAAAATCCGATCTGAAACCAAATTTCTCACCACGACAAACTCGTTAGATCTGCAGATAAGATAGCATTTAAATGTCAACTACTCTCTGAAAACAGCTAATAGTAATAACGAAAGCAATACAGAAGGAACACCCTTGGTTTTATCTCTCTCCAGCGTGGGTCGATCTACTCATTCTGGGGAGAAACCTTGTACATAGATGTCTCACATATAACCACGTTTAAATTGAAAACATCAAACACGTCTCAATGTTTTGTAGTCATTAGTCTCCGCGTGCTGATGGAAAATAGTGCTAACACTGGGGATCACCTCTGCAAATGAGTGTTGAGTGGGAGGTTTGTTTTACACAGAGGAATCCCTTAGAAAAACACGCCTCATCTTTAACCACAACACACACATGCTTACAAACCTGTGTTTGCACAAGCCTTATTACGCATCAGTTGCAAAACACCCACTTTTTGTCTACCTACTCAAGCCTGCAAGCTGCATAAAATACTATAATTCCCATAAATGTGTTGGAAGGACCCACATCATTTCATTAGCGTGGATTTGTTTATTACAGATTAGCGTGTGTGAGTCAATCAGTGAGCAATATGGAGTTTATATCTCATGCCGTGCTTCTAATCGTCATGTGACCTTCCCGCGGCTGAATCACCACGCACGACCCCCGCTACCTTACAGCCAAAGCCAACAAAACTACACCCTGCACATTTGAACATCCAAACGTCTCTTTGTAGCTCTTCTCCAGATTTTTGAGTCTTGATTAGGTCAGTCGGCTTGTATGGGGAAAAAGCAAACTTTTCCTGTTTTACCACATATTCACAGTATCAAGAGTCCCAGCTGCTTTTCATTTTGTTCTGACATGTCAAGATGAGTTTATTTAAGAATGCACACAAAACAACAAAGTATTGGACCTTTAAGTCAGTCTTAAAACATTTCCAAATATCATTTCATTGCATTATAGATCAGGGGTTATAAAACTGCAGTCCAGGGGCCATAAAGGGATACTTGGAGATCTACAGAAAATGTGTAATAAAATATGTCTTTAGGACTGTCAGAGTGAACATTTTACCTTAATATATTAATGTGTATAAATACCAATACATCAATATTTATATATAATATGTTTAACACAATCACATATCAAAATATGCTGCTTTGGAACAATACTTTACAAATAAATCTGAATTAAATAAAAAAGATTCCTGTTTATGCAAAATTCATACATCTAAAATTACCTGTGATTTTGGAAGAAGTAATTAAAAAAAGTACATTTTCTAGATAATATTTTATAAATATACCTTTTGTACAGTGAGAATATAAAAGCTTTTTTTAATGTAAGAAAATTATACAATTCTCACACAGTATAAACAGGTCTATACATTTTATAGTACTTGGCTATAAAGTACTGTGGCTGTTTTTATAACAGTACCCCCCTTAATTTCATGTAACATTCATAAAAAAATATACTGTGACTGAGCTTTTGGTTCATAATTTTGGACAGCATTTTTTTTTTGTTGAATTAAACACTTTTTGTTAAATGTTTAGTTTGTAGTTGTGAGTTTCTATTAAAATAAATGCCTCTAAATTAGATTTAGATACAAATCTGATTGACTGATTAGATAGAACAGTCATACATTTTTAACTGTGACTTAAGTGTTCAAACACTTTTTGAAGTTGTTTTATGTCCAGCTACAAGGGAAATAACCTAGTTTAGTTTAGTTTAGTTGGTGTGTTAAAGCCATCTTGATTGAACTGTCTGGGAGGTCAGTGATGGTAAAAATAAAGCGTATGTTGGCGCATTCCAGTCTGACTTCTGTTTTCTGAGCTTTTCGAAGTATCACGGATTATGGACTTCCTAAACCCACTACCTCTATCTCTAATACTTTCTCTTCCCTGTAGCCATGGGGCTCAATCCTGAGGAACTGGAACTTCCTGGCAGTCACACACCCAGGCTACATGGCCTTCCTGACGTATGATGAAGTGAAGGCCCGTCTGCAGAAGTACATCAACAAACCTGGCAGGTACAGACTAGTCTGCGTGTGTGTGTGTGTGTGTAACTGGATGGCTATAATAGACATACCATCTGCTGCGTGGTGCACCGGGCCAGCCAGCTGTTTTTCTCCAGTCTGGCAGACGACCCCGCATGCATGGGAGAGTGGGCGAGGCGGAGATGTTAGCTTATTACAGGAGTCTCTTTGTCTGTGCTTATGCTCTCGCCGACTCTTGTCAGCACTGCTTCTAGGATCTAGGATCAATATAATCTGGAAATACACTCATTACCTTTGCATTGGTAACCCAGATTGTACCATACCAATACGTCAAGTGTGGCGGACTGTGTCACAGGGAGACAGCGGTAGTTAAATCCAGTCTGTTTGGATTAGCTGATTAGAGAAACAGCATTGCATCAGTGCTGAAACAACTCTGAGGTCCAGAGCCAGACGGCAGGCACGATTACACACTGGTTAGAGTCGTTTAACGCAACAGCAAGATAATAGCGAGGCCATAAAATAAGAAACTTTATGGGAAAGGACTACCCCTGTTTGAATTTCACCAGGAAGATGGGCCTTTTTAAATGGCTGATGTGGGTTGGAGAGATGTGGCTAAACAAACAGACGGAAGTCGAGGACGGTGGGTGGTCGAGCTGAACTGTATGCAAATACCAATCTACTGAAGAGGAGCAGCAGCTGTGTGTGTGCGGTTAGAGAAGGTCTTGGCGGCACCCAAGGGGACTATATGTGTTTCACGCTGAGCTTCTACCCGTAACAGTCACCTGGTAAAATCAAGCTTTTGACACGCTGGATGTCATATTTTTATCAGGGCAGTGTGACACGAGAGGCAGGGTTCATTAGTGCCGAAACACACACTCTCTGCATCAGTAGTCACAGCAGCTCAGAGCTTTTTATGATCTATGTGTGATGACTCTGAGGGTATTGGTGACTTAGCTTGATTCCTCTGACAATCATTTTCCAGTTTTTCCTCTGGTCATTCACATTGGATCGTGCTCTTTGCCTGGGACCTGTGTCTGCCCAGTGCCACTGTGCAGAATAACCACCCGTAGGGAGTTAAATTACATCAAGAAACAAACACTAATGGCTGGAAGTCCGTTTTGGAAGAAAGCCCATGTCACATGAAAGTAAATGATGACTGAGCCAAAATTACAACAACAAAAAAATGACACTTTGTGAAAACTTAGTTAAACCTTAACTTTTTGTGATAATGTTTGATTCATGAACAAATATTTCTTTTTTTAAATTGTTCTTTTTAATTAATTGTTTGATCCAGTTTACAGAACCAGTCTAAACTATTTGTTTATGAACAAAATGTTTTCACTCAGTTCTTTTTAATGAATTGCTTGATCCAGTTTGTCATAATATGGACCACTTACATGATACTTAAACGGTAATTTTTATGAATCTTTCCAACCTCAAAGCTTAAAGCGTTAGTTCACCCAAACATTTTAATTCTGTCATTAATTACTCACCCTCATGTCGTTCCAAACCCGTAAGACCTTCGTTCATCTTCTGAACACAAATGAAGATATTTTTGATGAAATCTGAGAGCATTCTGTCCCTTTCTGCACCTTTCAAGGCCCAGAATGGTAGTAAACACATTGTTAAAATAGTCCATGTAACTACAGTGGTTCAACCTTAATAACGAGGCAACGAGGATACTTTTTGTGCGCAAATGTATCAAAAGGGAAATAATAAATGATGCCGATAGTAAATTATGAATAAGGAAAGGCATTTTCAGCAAAAAATTATTGTAGCAAAAAGTCTCATATTAAACAAGAGAGAGAGACAGAGATGAGTTGGTATTATAAAGAATGTTAACAAGAGTGTAGAGACCTATACAATGTTTCCCCCGTGCGTGAAAAGAGCTGTGTCCACTGTGAAAGCAGTACAGTGGAGTATTTACGGATTAATCACATTTAACACAGAGAGCTCCATTCATCCCTAGCAGCTGCATTAGAAATAACTCTAATGTAATTCTGAAATCCTGCAACGATCTCTTACATCAGGCCATGTCCTTTTCGTGTGTGGTCTTAGGTCTCAAAATAGTGGCTCAAACATGGCAAAACATAAGTGTTGCATTTACCACATCAAATGTTCTTATTTTGGCCTTTCTAACCTTTGTCGTATTCATTTTATTCGCATAGATGTTCATTTTGTGACATCACATTAAAGAATTAACATTTTCCATTGCAAATCGAAGTCTGTGCACCTGTGTTCAAGACACTTTTTATAAACGTTCCACCTCCTGCTGAGAAATGTCAACCTGTTCTCCATCCATTCCTCCGTCAGCCAAAGTGTTTTTCTTTTTTCCAGTCTTAGTGCCAGCCTGTGACACCCTGACACTGTGGGATATTGAATGGAAAGGTTCAGTCTGGTACCAGCTAGTCTCTTAATCCTGGCTGAATTTGTTGTTTAGCAGTTGCATAACCAAAAGACGTATTTGAATAACTCCGTAAATGTGCTTTTCGTTTCCTTTTCCTCTTACATTTCTCAGTAAAGGGGCATGCAAAAGTAAACGTTATCCGTATGGTTCAGTTTTTCTCTCCTGTGTTTTTCAAAACCTTCTATCATTTCATAATTGCTGTTATGATATCAAAACTGTTATGAACTGGTATTGATATCAGTTTCTACCCAAATAAATAATTTCTTTAACGTAATCAACCCAAGCAGAGGAAAGGCTCAAGACCATGCCAACAACCTCCAGTGGCTAAAAGAACGTCACCAGGAATCCAACCAACAAACATGAACTGTGCTAGCCATTATATGTTTATGACCTATTTTCACCTGCATTGTCCATCGTGACAGAAGTATGCCAAAAACATTTGTGCTTTGCAGTTTTTAATGCTCTCTCTCACACTGTCCCCAGCTACATCTTCAGACTGAGCTGTACGCGGTTAGGCCAGTGGGCCATTGGCTACGTCACCAGTGACGGCAACATACTGCAGACCATCCCACATAACAAGCCACTGTTTCAAGCGCTCATCGATGGATGCAGAGAAGGCTTGTGAGTACCTCAGACAGCTTAAACTACTAAGTAAACGTCAAAGCTTTGGCCTAGTGCTTGGTGCATGTTGAGCCATTCAGCTGTACTAAATCCCCACTATCTCAACTTTACTTTACTCTTGTTCTCTTTCAGTTGATTTTGAGTTCACATCTCTTTTTTTTTTTAGAGACTTTGATCTTTCTTTGAAATAATGTCTAGACAGTGGGACTGAAGATGGGTGGGTTATAATGTCAGTATGTGAATAAGTCTGAGCTTATGAAAAATAATTTGCTCTTGTCGAATTTTCTGATCTTCCTCACTGATTTGGCATTGACATAAAATATTCTAGTTTTATATTTGATCAGATATTTTTCTTACCTTTTAATATATCCAACTTTATCTGCATACAAACAGTGCACTAGTGTAAAGCAACAACATATTTAGTCACAAAAGGTAAATACATTATCTCCCAGCTCTTTATATAAAGTTAAATAGATAAGTATGTCCAACGATATCCACATAGATAAAGTATACTCACATAGGGCGAAACATACTACAGTATGTAGCATATTTAAACTGCTTAATTGCTTTTATCATCACAAAATGTAAACTATATTAAGATATATAGTGTATGTTTCCATTCTTTATAACTTGTCACTCTTTAACAGGAATTTCAACTAAATTCCCTTTATCAGTAATTGACCTGAAATTGGTCAAAAAGGGAAAAACTAATATTAAATTAAGTTAAAATTAAAATAGTCGGTGGAACATTGATTGCCTATTTCATATTTCAGCTACGTAAATACAAATAATGATTGCCTGCATCTGAACCAGCTGTGGTGTTATTAATTATGGCATATATTAATATTAACTGACGAAGTTTGATTGAGTGGGGTTCTGGCGCCCCTGTGTTAATATCTGCTCGTTTTGTCCCATTTTACTTTAATCAACTCCCGTAGTTCTGTGAAGCATCCTATCAGCTAAATATGTTCTGGAAAACTGGCAGTATGTCTTGTAAACACACACAGACACACAAACACACACACACACACACACACACTCCCCTCTTTCTTCATTGGCAGGTGTCTTACTGGCATGTCTGTTTGATGTGTTATTTACAGGTTTTAGCTGCATGTATCTGTCACTGTGGCTGTGTCAGCTGTCTGTAAACCACATCACACTAGCTTGTGGCTCTGTCTGCCCGGCCTAGGGCCACATGCTAATCTCACACCATCTGAGCTGTACCATGCTTCCCCATTACGTTCAGATAATTAATCTGTATGCTTGCATAATGCAACTTTCTGGTAAAAGAACTTCACACAAAAGGAACACATTGATTATGCTAATAGACATTTTTTCTATCACCAGGCACACACAAGAAACTAAAGAACTCTAAAGAATTTGAACTCCTATCATTAAATTTCTTTTTTCTTTTTTTAAATTTGATTATGCTTTCAGTCTTTAATAACTGCTAGCAGTTTCATTTAAGATATTTTACCATGTTAAAATCCATTCGGCTGAATTCTTTCCTCACAATCAGCTCAGAAAATGCAGAAAAATGCAGATTTTTTCTGGACATGTGTCTCTCTCTCTCTCTCTCTCTCTCTCTCTCTCTCTCTCTCTCTCTCTCTCTCTCTCTCTCTCTCTCTCTCTCTCTCTGATTGCCCCAGCCAAGAGGTTTGATCCCTGCTGTAAGTGCAGCGATTCAGACATTGGCTGTGATTGGATGGACTGTGGAGGTGGCCCAGTTTCACAGCATTGCTAATAGAGATGCCACAGAGCCAGTTGGACATAAGGACACGTCTCTTAACCTCATACTCTTTTTGCTGTCTTTCTCTCCATCTGTAGTTATCTGTTTCCAGATGGGCGCAGTTATAACCCAGATCTCACCGGCTTGTGTGAACCCACCCCACACGACCACATTAAGGTCACACAGGTTAGTAACGGATGCACATTTGTGTTGACTTTATGTCAGACTTGGTTTTTCATCTTCGTCATCTTTTTTCTCCTCTCTTTTTTCGGTCTTTTCAGGAACAGTATGAGTTGTACTGTGAAATGGGCTCCACGTTCCAGCTGTGTAAGATCTGCGCCGAAAACGATAAAGATGTAAAGATTGAGCCATGTGGCCACCTCATGTGCACTTCCTGTTTGACATCATGGCAGGTACATATTGCAGGTGTTTTTATACTCATTTATATTACACTAGTTTATAATATGTATTTAACAATGGCTGGAGATATACATGGACATGTACAGTACCGGTAAAAAGTTTTGAATAAATGCTGTTCTTTTTAATTTTTTATTCATCAATGTTACAAAAAATATTATGCAGCACAACTGTTTCCAACTTTGATAACTGTGTATCAAATCAGCATATTAGATTGATTTCTGAAGGGTAATGTGACACTGAATACTGGAGTAATGGCTGATGAAAATTCAGCCTTGCATCTCATAAATAAATTGTATTTTAAAGTACATTCAAATAGAAAAACATTATTTTAAATTGTAATCATATAAAAAAAAAATTCAGTATTTTTGATCAAATAAATGCAGCCTTGATGAGCATAAGAGACTTCTTTCAAAAACATAAAAAATATGAATGTTTCCATACTTTTGACCGGTACTGTATTTACGTACATCACTGGAGAATTCTGTCAGTTTTTTTCTGAACATTTTTGGAATAAAATGTCTGATTCCTTTGACTTGCTATGACTAATTTCATAACTAGCATTTTTATATATTGTAAAAAACAACACCATGTAATATTTTCACACGTGCACAATTTGTCAAAATTACAGCTTGATGCACAAACAAATTCTACTAAAATTGATATTTGTCTTTTACCTTTATCTTGAGGTTTCTTCATATGTTGCTTCTCATATTTCATCTAAAGCTCTTCACTGACACTGTTGTCTCCGTAGGAACTCAGTATTCTAAGGTTATTGGGCGAAAGTTGTTTGGTGTGTTGGTAATGACGGCACAGCTGTGTGAACAGCATTATAATGACGCATGTATCTAGTCACACCATGTAGACTGCTGCACTTTCATAATTAAAAAAAAAATGATATCAATTATTTTTAAACAATAAATATTGAAAGGTTTGTTTATTTACTTTATATTTTGTTTATTTATACACATAAATACAAAAAAAGGTCTGGGGCAAAAGTTTCCAAGACAGTCTCCACAAACCTAATGTAACAAATAAGAGGTATTATATTATATTATATTATATTATATTATAAAACCCCTGAAGTGGAAGAAACACCCATACACACTGTATCTGAATATATATAAATATATACCACCACACTGCTGCAGCTTTTCACACAGCTGTGCTCATGCAGGAAATAAACGTGTCTTATTTGCATGCGGTATGAAGAAACTCTTTGCATCACATGTAAACGCTTCAGTGACGCCCAGCGCTCAGCTAATGGATCTAGTTAAAAGTGCTTTAATGGCATGCTATGACCTGAATACTGAGCATCATCAGGACTCACAGCAGGTAATCTGTCTCTCCGTCGCCCTTGCATTTGTCCTGATCTCAAATGCAAAGCGGTATGACAGCGGACAGGTTAAGGAAAGGCAGATAGAGTAGGTCATGTCAATGTGTCCTCTGGTTGCGATAATCTTCTGGGTGTGTGTTGCTGTGTGTATTAATGTGTGTCAGTGTATGATTGTGATTGAGGATGTTTACATGGGTGATGTTAGAGTGACACATTTGGGATGACGTGTGTGTTTACATTTTAAGGACTGGCCGGAATTTTAAGGAATTCTCCGAAATGTTCTGATCTAGGGTGTTGTCCAAGCATCAGAGCTTCTCTTTCGATAAACAGATACTTCTGGGCCGCGGTAGGGCCAGCTAAACTCGGACGCCTCAGCCAGATGCATGCTACGTGTGTATCTTTGTTTGTTTTTTCCTCTTTATAATGGAAACTTGATTCACTCAAGCTGATCTGACCATAAATCCTGATTCGAGTCTTGGTGCTTGGTTTGAGTCTGGCCTGCAACATGCCCATTCCCTGTATCTCTCCCCATAGTATTCTTCACTATATCACTAGAAAATTTAAGGGAGAAGCAGTACTATTGTAATGTTTTTTTTTTTTTTTTTGTTCTGTTGGGCACAGTAGTTTTCCCTACTGCTACCATCTGGGTTTTTGATGGGTTTGGCTCAGATTTGTGATCATTGACCGTGAACCACAGTCTTTACCGCATGAAGTGAAGTGAAGTCAAGTTAATTCAATTCAGAAGAGCACTTCATCGAAACAATACAGTGGGCCCCAAAAATTATTTGTCAGCTTAAAAAGGTATGAATGTCACTGCCTTAAACAATAAAATGTCAAACCAAAATGCCTTTTATTTTAACAGAAAGATTGCACAATATCATATATTTTTCAAGCAAAACATTTCAGAAAAAGTTAAAAAAAAAAAAATTAGATTTTATATTATAAAACAGTAGACATACTGCTCAAATTAAAAGTTCAGTATGCAGACACTTTCTGCTTGTGAAATGTTAGTGGAGCACGTTCGTAGTTGATGTTACTATAATTTTAGATGCTAGTGTTTGCTTTTGTTTGTTCCATATTTTAGTGTAAGAATGTGTGAAGAAGGATGTCATCTTTCCTTCAGGTCAGAATTGTTGTCACTGACTGATCACACGTTGTCACAACACATCTAAAATGATGACATCCAAAAGGCCTCAGCTGTGGTCCATCACGAGTCCATTCTTAGACAACAAGAGAGCTTTTTGAATCTCCTCTGCTGTTGTTCACCCTCTCGTTTTTTAAAACGACAAGGATGGCTTCCCTTTAACCTGTCACCTGCCTATAAAAGGGACCTGACTGTTAAATAAACCATTGAACCGATTGAGAGCCTAGAGAAGTGTCGTCTCATCTCCTAGATTCATTTTCATTGGTATTTTTCTGGTAAGTTTACGAACACACATAAGTGAAGTCTTGAAGGTGACTGACTATCCCTTAGAAATCTCACTATTTTTTCATTTTAATGGCCTTGTTTTATGCCGAGTAAGTTGGGGTGTGTTTCTCTCTCTCCGTTTAAGGGCTTTAATTAGGATTAGGTTTCAAAAGATGCTTTGATGTTTTTCCTCGCGACCCCTCAACCAGATGGCAGCCATGATCATCTTTTGTTCTTGTAAATATCGACACACTTTGATTCTCAGAGTTTAATGGAGGAAATGAAAGATGATTGTTGTTCATTTTGCCATGTGTAGGCCGTCTCCAGGCCGTACAGAGGCGTGCGATGTGGCGGAGTGGCCTGCGTGTGTGTCTGTCTTGCTTTGCTGTATCCTAAATCGAAAAAAAAAAGAGAAATTCGGTACCAGGCCTGAGGGGGTAGCATGTGCGTTCCAGCTGTTTGTAATCAAACATGACTCTTCAGATCCTGCCAGTAAAGAGTTTCCTCATGGCCAAGGCATATTTCCACAACAGTGTGTCAGTGTTTACAGCGCTATACAAATAATCAGACCAGAACCGTTGAGGTTGATATCAGCGAAGGTATTACACCATGCGCGTGTGCTCATGTCTGTTTTGAGTAAGAGGCGATTTTCTGGACTTCTACAAGTGTTGGAGCCTTTGTGTGTGTGTATGTTTGACGTGAGTGCACATTGCAAGTGTGTGAGCTGTTGTTTTAAAGTTCACTCAGTGTGTACTCGACTCTTTTCTGCAGGATTCCGACGGTCAGGGTTGCCCGTTCTGTCGCTGCGAGATCAAAGGGACTGAGCCCATCATTGTGGATCCGTTTGACCCACGCAATGAAGGAGCCAAGTGCTTCTTCCTGGACCACTTCAACTCCCCTATGCTGGACATGGATGACGATGATGACAGAGAGGAATCATTGGTCATAGACCACATCAGGAAGGTACAACATCTATGAGATTCCCAACATGATATCGAAATTAATCCTGATTGCTTACACTATCTAAATTTTTTATCTAAATTGATCAACTTTCATGTCGCCAAGCCTTTATTTTTCAATCCTTCCCATCCGTTCTGCTGTGTAATGCCTACTTTTTATGAATCCCAATTTCTGATGGATAAAATCAAATCCAGGCCTCCATTTTTTTTTTGTTAACTCTGGAATACGTGTCTAATGCATTTCGTGTTGACTTAAAGCCAGCGCTCACTGTTTGTTATCACAGGTTTACAAGTATTTAGAAGTTTGTTTCTGCCTAAACCTGCTCAGCAGAAACTTCATTCATCACTGTTGTCATTCCACGACCAATCTTCTTTTTTCCCCCTTGTGGTTTTAATCTTATTCTTTACTGGACTTCAAAGAGACCTATATCTTTCTTGTATATAGGTGCAATAGCCTCCTGCTCTTCACCAGCATAAATGTCAGTCTCTTTTATTAGAAAAAGAAACCTGTTGGAACCTGCCTCACAAGGACACAACCTCCGCAGCTCCACTGAGTAGATTCATTAAATGGTAGAGCTTGGAGAGAAATAGAGGGCACCTTCTGGCAGAAATGTTTTTAAACAGAAATGCGGGATATTAGTTTTTTTTTTCTCTCTCCCTATAATGCCCTTGTAAGAGAACTTGTAGAGGATATTGGCTTCCTATTGAGTGAGAGCTTGTTTGTACTAAGAGTAGAGCACAAAGAGCATGTTATTCACCTTTTGATTTCCTGTAACGTTTTATAGCCATTTTAATTAGCAGCACTCCACCCCCCCTTATCAATTTTTTGGTGCACGACGAACAAAAGCTGTCCAGCTGCAATTGCTCAGTTCATGGATATGCTAATGAGACTATTAGTTGATTAGGAAGTTGAATACCCTAACCTGCCCGAAGCAATTTATGGAGGTAATAGGCCATTAGGATAGCGTTGTACGCAATCATGATGATGAATAATGAGTTTGTCATTTTTCTTCTCTTTGTACTGCTGTCGTGTTTGTTGCAAACATTTTATCTCAATCAAGACCCAAGGTCTATGCAGCATCGAGTGTTTCTATATTTAACTTTCAAAAAAAAAAAAGAAGAAAAAAAAAGTGTTGCTTGATTGTGTAAAACTCGCTATCATGATTGTTGTGGATGATTGCTACTGTATGTGGTCGCTAAGGTGCTTCTTTCTTTCTTTCTTTCTTTCTTTCTTTGCGTAGTCGATGGATATCCAGAACTCGCCGATAATGTCTCCTAACTCATCCCCTGTGTGTGAACGCCGGAAAACCGCTGCTGATCACATGGGCCCACACTTGAACATTCCACCCGTACCACCCCGCCTTGATCTCATCCGTTCTCCCGCTCCCAGCCCCACATGCTCTCCCAAGGTATCTTACTAATCATGATAAATATTTTTATTTATCTCAATTTAATTTTCTGTTTTTTTAATATTTCTCTTTTCTCTTTTCAGTCATCTCCAGGTATGTCCAGAAAACAGGACAAGCCCCTCCCTGCCCCTCCACCCCCACAGAGAGACCCCCCTCCTCCTCCTCCACCAGAACGCCCACCTCACATCCCTCAAGAGGGCCGGGCCGCCTGGCTCATCACCCCTTCGTCGGGCCTTCCCAGGGAACCTAGAGCGCCCCTGGAAGCCTGGAGTCCTAAAGACAGCACTGCTCTGTCAGACTGCAAGACGTCTGCTGCAGACCGCTCCCCCAAACTCGCCCACGCCGCCCCTGCGCACATCAACGGGAGACCCCTCAGCTGCTCCGGTGCTGACTTGGGGTTGAACCGGACCGGTCACAGACTGAATGCGCAGTCAGAGTGTAGTAAGGTTAGGAACGCACACACATTCCTTCTGGATCATGCGGATCACGTTCACACGAGCTCTTTTTTGAGAGTGACACTTTATATTAGGGCTGGAATGTCCTTTGATAAGCAGAGTCAAGAACATGAGATAAGAGCAGAAAAACGACTGGACATTGTGTTTCGAAATCACCTAGAACCCTCTGTACTCATTCACAAGCCCTTACATGCCTATTTTAAGCCATAAATATTCACTTTTTTTGCTCATAGCTGTTACTAAGCAACAGTGACGATATTCGCAGTAAAGCAGGGCTGTGAAATTTGGTGCTTGTCTTTGGCCCTGGCATTAAAAAAGGAGGTATTTAAAACACATTCAGTGCCTATCATTATTACAGCAGTTGCCCTCCCACCCCGACATGTGTTTTTGTATATATCTGGGTTAATGCTCCAGAATTCAAAATACACGCACATATTCATGGCTCGCTGGGAGTTTTTAGATTATGCATTAAATAAGCTTGTTTTGCACAAGGGGATGGGAGGGAGTTACGTATTTGGTTGCAAAGCTGCAGAGGGTCTCTTTTTAAAGCCCTTTTGGAAACCAAGAACTTTTCTTGGTTGAATGAAGTTCATGTGGATTTTTTTAAAATCTTTTTGTTCCACTAAGGTTTGCAGCATGCAATTATATGTAACCACCAATGGACTGTAAAATTCTCTCTCTCTCTCTCTCTCTCTCTCTCTCTCTCTCTCTCTCTCTCTCTCTCTCTCTCTCTCTCTCTCTTTCTCTAGCTCTATGTCTGTCTGTCTGTCTCTCTCTCTCTCTCTCTCTCTCTCTCTCTCTCTAGCTCTCTGTCTGTCTGTCTCTCTCTGTCTCTCTCTCTCTCTCTCTCTTCCCCCCCTCTCTGTCCCTGGTTGGCATGTCAGTGTATGGATTCATTTATTGTCCCAGTGTGGGCACAGAGAGTTTGGCCCCTGTTCTTCCGGCACAAACCCATACAGCACTGTCCTCAGGCCACAGCTAGTGTGCAGCATCACACGCTGCTCTTGATCTCTGAAATAAACCGGCTCAGACATCTGAGGCTTCTAGAGCTCCATGGTGGAGATCCTGAAGATCCTTCTAGTCTGTTCATTTGACACAATAACAGGATGATCGGTGTGAAAATACTTTTAATGTTCTTTCTTTCTCCTTTTCTCTCTCCCTTTCTCAATCATTTTTGTCTATAATCCATTTATCCATCCGTCTAGCTGGTCATCAGTCATTTCCATCCATCTGTTCTTTCCATCCATCCATCCATCCATCCATCCATCCATCCATCCATCCATCCATCCATCTGTTCTTTCCATCCATCCATCCATCCATCCATCCATCCATCCATCCATCCATCCATCCATCTGTTCTTTCCATCCATCTGTTCTTTCCATCCATCCATCCATCCATCCATCCATCCATCCATCCATCCGTTCTTTCCATCCATCCATCCATCCATCCATCCATCCATCCATCCATCCATCCATATTAGATGATATGTACACATAGACAAATAATCTATTAAATAATCTAACTATCACGGATAAGTTCCATTTGGATATCATCTGTACCTTTTATGTCAGGTTTCTTATTGAGCACTACATCCATAAATTAATTATCATAAATTGTGGGGTTTTTTTTACATTTCATGTTTGTATCTCTCTG
Source organism: Semotilus atromaculatus (assembly GCA_031834385.1). Lineage (NCBI taxonomy): Eukaryota > Metazoa > Chordata > Actinopteri > Cypriniformes > Leuciscidae > Semotilus > Semotilus atromaculatus. Next base: position 5,066,928 of record JAULUF010000003.1, read on the forward strand.
CAGTCTTTCATCAACGGTCTGTTACCTGGTGATGAGTATGATGTCCCTCCTCTGCGTCACTCCCCTCCCCTTTTGGACCACAACCAGAGGTGATTGACACACACACACACACACACACACACACACACACACACACACACACACACACACACACACACACACACACACGTGCGCGTGCCACTCCCATCCCTGGAGTCCTGCTGTGGCTCTTGTTCTTTGTGTCCATGTTGATCATAATCACTGTGAAGCAGATCAATCCGTCTCTCTTTATTCTGAAGGGAGCCTCACCAAACAAACAACTGTGTTTACCCTCCCCAATTCACTCATATGATTACAAATTACCTGTTTACCGCTCTTGAGCACTGTTTTTCTGTGGACTTGCTGATCTCGTTGTGATGCCAATCCAGATCATCTTTTCCTGCTTTGCTCATTGATCTGCTTTTATGATGTTTAATGACTAAATTATTATTTTCTCGCAAGTGTTTTTTTGGTGAAAAGATAAAAAGATCATGTGGGCTTAATAAATGTGTTAATGTGATCCAGGGATTTTTTGCACAGGCTGCATCCTGTATATCTCTAGTGGTCTGTGTCAGAACAACACACACACACACACAGCAATGTTTGGACACATGTGGACCAATTATGCAAGAGCACCAGGATCCGGAGAGCATGTGCTCTTTAAACAAACATAAAGACACACACACACACACACACACACACACACACACACACACACACACACACACACACACACACACACTACAGTGATGGACTTCCTGTGGGGCTTTTGAGGGAATTAAGCAGAACCAGCCTATGAGAGGTTGCACTCCAAGCAGCAAGCCATATTTCCTCTTCTGTCACAAACACTTATGCTCTTTCTTTACATTACATTGTGCTATGGGTGTTGAATTTTTGTTATTATTAGATAGTCAAGAATAGTGGGGAACTTAGTAAACATTGCCTCTTAGCTTGCACCGTTTGTACTACAGACATAAATGATGATGATGATATTATGCTGCTTGTCCAGGAAATATGTGCTGTGATTGTATTTTTACCTGGCTAATGATAAAGTTGACTTTTGCATTTAGAAACTTCAAAGCAACATCTAAAAAACACAAATTACACAAGCCTATTAAATATCTTACTTGTAAACTTGTTTGCGTCATATGTTGTATGTTGTTGCGCAACTTGCGCTTGCTTGTAGTATGCCATTGTTTTTATGATGCTGTTCATTCATTCATTGGTGATAATTAGACCAGTCCAATAATTTCCACATATGTTTAGCTAGATTTCGATTATCATATTTTGCGTTATATATGTTTTATTGCCTAGCTTGCCGCACAACGCTGTTGACGTTGATTCCAGCGATTATCATGAGAACAGTTGTCAATATCTCACATAATTATCTAGTGTAAACGAGCACAATTTGCAAACTATTATGATAAATTGCAATAATCATGTCTAATGACATCATAACGGCCAATATGAAATAATGCGACGTACAGTTAACTTTATTGATGTCATCAGGCATTTTGGAATGTTTACATTACAATCAAAAAACATAAAATGAAATTATACATTAGGCCTAGACTATAGGCTATTTACTTGTGATTTAGCTGCAGTCATGTAAAAACGTTATAAGCTGCCAAACGCGATAGGGTACTTTATTATTATAAAGTAGTCTAACACTTATATTATATTATAAGACATATTATCCGATTTTGAACATCATCATTATTTCAGTAGACTATGCAGTATATGCAATAGCCCAATCTTTTTATGAAATCGTGAAACATTACCTGGTCAATATCTTCGGTGTCTTGTGCCTGTTCCATGACCAACGCTACTATCCTACCGAACAGGGATGGAAATTAGCACCGGCCACCAGCCAACTGTGGGTGATTTTGTGTTGTTGCGGGGAAACTCGCCGCACCTACCGGCCACCGTGGCGGGTAAATAAAAATAACATCATGCAACGTTCGTCTGTTAGGACAAATTAGTTTGAATAAACGAGCAGACACGGATTAGCAAGACAACTAGCAGTGAATGTGCTTTCCATTAAATTAATCTCACACACAGTAAACAAATCCTTAACAAAAAAAAAAAACAGGGCTATTCTGGTGGGTGCGGTGATGCTGTGGTGACGCGTTCATGTAAGGGTGGCGCTGCCAAGAAAGCTCCTAAAATCTGTCACAAATAGGCTAACAGGCAAAAGTAATGAATATGCATATGTAAACTATAGCAAGGAGATAATTTAATTATTTATTAATAAACAAGTATTTTCTTTGTCCGTGTCAGTTGCAAAGATGAAGTTAACGATGCTGATCGTGATCATCGCAGTAGTGAACGCGCAAGAGAGAAATGCACATTTCATACGAATTGCATAAGCAGAGAGCAGTCTGTGTCTGTTTTCTTTCTTTTTTAATAGTTCTGTTTAAAAGTAGACATGTCTGTCTGTGAGGCAAGGCTACCTTATACGCTGAGTTTCACTCCAGTTGCTGCTCCAGTTCACGCGCCGTCGCCTCCGTTTCGTGATTATCTACTGTCTGCTATATTTAATTATTATGTATTAAATCCAGGCAATTGGTTGATGAAACATTGATTACAATTAAGATACAATTAATACAAAACGAAATTCACTTTAAAGAAAGGTTTTGTGCTTTCTGTCTCTGTGAAAGTTTTAAGCATCTTTTAGTGCCGCTTTCACAGTGGTCACGTCTGTAACATTGTTTTTTCCTCATATGGGAACTGAAATGAATATCAGTTCATGGTTTGTGTGTGTAGGCTATAAGAGAGAAAGAGAAAATGCCAGTATTTCATTGAGACTTGAGATTAAATAAACTGCTTAAGTATTGTAGATCTTGTAGTATTAATTTTCACATGCAGTTACACATTGTCGGTTAAAAACAAGAAAGTGGCTAGTAAAAACATTGAGTGGCTGGTAGATTTTGAAATCCACCAGTCACAGTGGCCGGTGGACAAAAACGTTAATTTCCATCCCTGCTACCGAACAGGTACCGGTGTACAGGTTGGGGGGTGTATTTACGACAATGCAAGTATTGCACAGCGACTCTGGGGGTCGCTGTTTGACAAAAACACAATTTCTGCATAGTATACCTTTAATATTTAAAAGTATCACTTCGTTTTTTACCATCATTGCATATTGAACATTGTTTTATTTAAAGCATTATTTATTTTATAAAAGTATTTATAAAGGTAAAAAATTAACTGGAAAAAATCGATTAAAGGGGCAGATATTGTCCCTTAATGGAAAAGGTGTGACTGCAGTCTAAGTACAAGAGGGGTTACGGCACTCCAAAAAATTGGAGAACCACTGAACTAAGGAACAGGGATATGTAGAAATGCACAAGTGCTACTGCTAAAGAGTGCAGTGTCAATACAGCCTGTTACCTTGATTCAAATTTCTCATAAGCTTAATTGAATTGGCCTAAAGCGAAAAATTATAATGTTTTTTTGTCTAAAGACTACATATAAAATAGCTACCAAAATTAATGTCGGTAACTGCAGTTTGACTAAAAGTAATGTTTAAAAATGCAATGACTTTTCGTCAACTAAAACTAGACTAAACTATGAAAGACAAAATGACTAAAATGTGACTAAGACCAATAAGCATTTTCATCTGAAGACTAAGTCTAAAACAAAAATGGCTGCCAAAATTAACACTGGTCGTGTGTCGTGCTGAACATTTTCACTTTTTTTTTTGTTGTTGTTGTGGTAAAGTCTTAAATTTGCCTTTTAGAGGACTTAAAAAAGGTCTTAAAAGTCATTAAATTTGCTGTTAAAAAATGTGCAGATACCCTGTTAGTAGCATGTTAAAACTACTCCGCCTTAGCAACTCCAGTAGATGTTGTTAAGGTGTTATTTTAGATGCTGCTTTGCAGTTTCTCAATGCAAAGGTAAAAAAAACACTGTTACTGAGGTGTTCTAAATACTGTCAATATGTTGATATGGATTGGTATGTTGCTATACAGTAGATAGTGTTCTAAAACACTGAATGCATAGCAGCATACCAAAAACTACTCAGTACATTGTTATTGCTAAGTTGTTCTGCTTATTGTTGATACGTTGCTATAAAGTTGGTAAGGAGTGGTTTTCAGTATGTTAGTATACAGCGATTATACAGATAGTGTTCTAGAAACCTTAAACACCTTAGCAGACTACTTTTTACATTATGCTGTTTCAGAATTTTGCAATAGGGTTGATAAAATGTTTTTTATAAAACTACTACTGACACAGCTCAAAAAAAAGAAAGAAAAAAAAAACCTTGCATAGAAACGCCCTGACTACGATAACACCCATAGCACCCTAGCACTAGTCATTGGTTTGGTTGTCAATGTTAATGGCTTCATTCATGCAACACTGTTCTGCTCCTCTCAGCAGTTCCTGCTACAAGAAAAACTGTGTTTCTGTCACCAGTTTGACAAATGAAACCGAATGGTTCTGGAAACCACAATGGCTGTTGTTTAGAGCCCTGAAGAATAGTGTTGTGTGTCTATGTGGTGTAACTGTCTATAGCGCTGCGTCAGTAGTCTTTATAGAGGCTAAGATTACTGTATTGTGTGTGTGTATGTATATATATATATATATATATATATATATATATATATATATATATATATATATATATATATATATATATATATATATATATATATATATTCTCTGCTGGCTCTGGGCACACTGGATTCTTTGTGATGGCATCACACACATCAACATACGTTTACTTTACAGAAACACAAACACACCACTGACTTGGAATGGTAGAGAGCACTTTCCACCTCCTCAAAGAGAGGAAAACTTGTGAACTTGTCATCTCCCTCTCACTCTCATAGGTGTTTTTACACTGCTATGGTTGGCTTCTGTTAAAGACTTGGCAAATGTACATCTATAAACACTCTCTTGATGTCTTGGAAACAAGGAAAAAGATCTTTAAATTCATCACAGGGAGAAGTGCCTAAAGCGCCCTCTAATGGTGCATTGTGGTAGCAGTTAAAGTTTGGCTGGAAAACCGCCCATCGTATCCCATAAGAGCTAGTTAACCTCCCCCCCCCCTCAGCGGTGCCAGCCTGTTTAAATATTGGACGTCTTTGCCTACCTCAGCTCTGCCTGGGAGTCTTAGTTAGAGCATTACGTGATTAAACTGGCTAATCTCGCAGCGACCAGCTCACACACTGATGAGTGCTTGTTTCAATGAGTCAGCATGAAGGCGGAGAACATCGTCCAAATCTCCCGTCAAAGAGCCTTTTTCCACCAGTGCTGTGGCATCAATTTAAATATGTACATATTGGTATTCCACACTTTGCTGTAATTTGGGAGCACATGAGATGGTTTTTTTGTGCATATTTGTTAATGCAATAATTCATATTTGGAGGTAGGGAGTTGTTCGGCTTTGTATAAAACTTTTCCTGGTACATACATGAATCATAAAATACACAACTGGTGTGCACATCCCAAACACCCAGATTGGGCGCAGGTGCAGGACAACTAAGTGATATAAACAAATAAAGAAGTGTGAAGTCCGCACACTGAAAATTACTGCTCCAAAAGAATTTATTAAAAAGGCAACGTTTCGACCATCAGGTCTTCATCAGGCACAATATCAATGTAGAGTAAGTTTAGCTTTAAATAGATACAGATAATCACGTACATACATGAATCATGTCTCAAATCATGCAGTTTGAGTGAAGGTCTGCTCCCACAAATCATTGCATTGAATTGAAGGAGGGAATTAGTCCTATATAAAGACCAAAAACACTCTGGCAACCACAAAGCAACATGCTCAAAACTGCTCAGTACATTGCTATGATGTGTCTTAAGTATTTTTAACACATTAAAAGAGTGTGTGATCTTTTTACACCTAGCAACCATCAGAGCGCCATATTAACCATTTTGAATGCTCAAACCACTCACAACTTCCCTAACATTGTGGAAACTACTTTTGCAATGCATTAGGCGAACACATAAATATCATGTGTGAAAAGCAAAAATGTTGGGCGGAATGCTGTTGCTGTGGTTATTAAACCTTATCTGTGTGTCTGAAGCATCGTGGGATTGCGTGGTTCTGACTTGGTGACATTTGTGTCTGTACATGTTGTGTATTAAGTTTTGTGTGATCTACAGACTCACCAACCCCTTCACTAGGAGTGTGACGGAGAGAGTGGAGGACGAGTATCAGATTCCATCATCGCATCCCGTCTGCATCACACAGCCACCCGTCTGCATCCCCTTCCGCATCCCCAACAGGTAAACACACACACACACACACGACAGTGAAACAATGACCGTTTTAACGTCCCGTCTGCAATTTTAATGTCTTTTCTTTTCATAAAGGGCTTTAGAAAACGGCTTGTCGGATCTCTCCACAGAATTAAAGAAACATAAACCTCCAGAGCATGGTGAGAGAACACACACATATACAGAAAATACACACACACACACACACACACACACAGTCTCTCATTTGTCATCCTTGTTTTCTGCATGACCATCTTTTAGTGTGATTGTGGGAGTTTGTGTGTGTTTTGCAGCAGCAGGGACTAAAGTATACATTTTGTAATGTGGCGGCCAGTGGTTGTTGAAGTCCGTTGTGGCTGACATGGCTAACTCACTGTGAGCTTGAGGCCATTTTTAGGTCAGTATAACTCTGTGTTGTGTTCCTCAGGTGGGTTTGACTCTGGTTCATTGATTTCGGGTATGGCTCACACCACACAGTGCCCCCTCCACAACAGGACGCCCTCAGACTACGACATTCTACTGCCCCCTCAAGGTAGCCGTTGGCACAGCGCCTCAATCTGATTGGTTGCCTGATTAGCTGTGTTCAGTGGTGTTCATTTGTTGGTTTCTGATTTTACTATTGCACTAGGTTAGAGCTGCGGACACCAATGCAGTCCTCATTCATTATTGAGTCACTAAATCTGATTGTTAGCTTATATTATATGAGCTGTTTGATGTAGTTGAAGTGTGTTTGTGTGGTGCTTCTATTCAGACTCCTAAGATTGATTTCTTTTTTTACATTCATTCATCTTCACTTCCATACATTTTTGATGTTAATATAATTTCATTATGATTTTAGCTTGTTTGTTTTTATATAGACAGATTCATGAAGACATCAGTTTGCCTTTGTTTAATTCATTGTCATACTACTGTCATAAACTTATGGTAATACAATTACTTAGTAACTAAAATCCATTCTTTTGGCCAAATAATTAAAACCATGATGCAGTTTCTCAAAAATAAAGACTTGTTTCTCAAAAATATAAACTCCTTTTCGGTTTCAAGTAAGGTAAGGGGTTGGTAATTATTATTTGATGAAAAATACAGAGTTGTGAAATTACTACAATTTAAAATATACTTATTTTAATAATTTTAGTAATTTATTCTTGTGTTTTCAGCATCATTACTCTTCATTGTCACTTGATCCTTCAGAAATCAGTATAATATGCTGATATGGTGCTCAAGAAACACAGGATTCTTTGTTAAATATAAAGTTAAAAAAACTAAATTTATTTGAAGTAGAAATCTTTTGCATCAATGTAAACTTATTTACTAAATAATCTTATTTAATTGAATGCATCCTTGCTAAATAAAAGTATGTGCCTGGATGATATTTTAGCTCCATCTGTGGGTGAGAAGAGGAACTGCTGAGGCATGTAGAAAGACTCAACCACTCTCTCTTTCTCTCCCAGCGTCTCCAATGGAAGACCTGTTCAATTCTCTTCCTCCGTCCCAGCCTCCTCCTCCTCCCCCAATCAGGAACAGTTTCACAGAACCCTCGTCCTCCTCACCCTACCCCAGACCTGCCCGCCCCTCGTCCGGACACGACCACTTCCTGCTCAGCCCAGGTGAGGCCAAATCCCACACGTCTGTGACTATTAATGTAGTATAAATGTCAAATACGGCTGTATTTGGGGTTGTATCGGTATCTAATTATCAGTGTGATTCACAGACACGTTCATAGACTCATTAATTAACTCGGCTCCTAATCCCCCGGTGCGGAGACTAACCGGAGACAACATGAAGACGCCGTTCAGGGCTCCTCAAGACTACGATCAACTGCCGCCCACCTCAGGTACTGCTCATTCTATAAGGCCTGTTATAAATCAATTAGTTTAGGTCTTGGATGCTGATTGGTCAATACAGAGTTTAAATTCTGTCATCATTTACTCACCCTCAAGTCGTTTCAAACCTGTATAATTTCCTATACAAGAAACACAAAGGAACATATTTTGAAGAATGTTGGGAACCAAACAGTTGATGAACCCCATTGACTTCCATGGTATTCGTTTTCCTATTATGGAAGTCAATGGGGTCCTTCAACTTTCTGCTTACCGACATTCTTCAAAATATGTTCCTTTGTAGCAGAAGAAAGGAGTTTTTTTAAATTTATATTAATACTGTATATGCTACTGCTATTTAGCAAAGATGCATTAAATTGACCAAAAGTGACAATAAAGACGTTTCTAATATTACAAAAATTTCTATTTCATATATTTGTTAAAAAACTGTATTCATCAAAGAATTCAAAAAAAAAAAACTATCATGGTTTCTACAAAAAATATTAAGCTTCTTGAGCAGCAAATCAGCACATTAGTATGATTTCTGAAGGATCATGTGACACTGGAGGAATGACTCCTGCTTTGCCATCACAGGCAAATAAAAAATACAAATAAATGCAGAATACAGAAATTTGTTCTTTTAAATTGTAATATTTCACAACATTACTGTTTTTACTGTATTTTTGGTCAAATAAATGCAACCTTGGTGAGCATATGAGACTTATTTAATAAACAAATAAAAATACACTACTGATTTTATGATGTATTGTTATTATATTGATATTCACAATAAATCTCAACCTTTCATACCCTGTAGTTTAATATTATGAACTGAAAAAATGAAACGTTGCTAACACTTCCAGAATGATCCAAAAATTCACCTGTAATTCCTGATAAAACAGCTGTGAGCACAGTGTGAATACATAATAGCTGTGCAGGTTTATTAAATGAAGCCATTAGCCATCGAGATAAATGCGCTCAATGAATAATTAATTATTAGCTTGTAATGGGGTTTTAATGTGTTCCTAGTCTTTTTAGTCGGCCGGCTACCATCCACTCTCAACGGCCCATTTTGACTAAACGCTCTTTGTTTCCTGTTTACAGTGGCCGTAGATTGCTTCAGGGCACCTGAGAGACCTCCTAAACCACTTCCCAGGATCATCCCGCCAGACATCCACAGACGACCGCACGAATCGTCCCGGGAGAATGTAGACGCCAAGATCGCCAAGCTGATGGGCGAGGGCTACTCATTTGAAGATGTGAAACGAGCGCTGATGATCGCGCAGAACAAAGTGGACGTGGCACGGAACATTTTGCGAGAGTTTGCGCTAGTCGCCCCCAGGCAGGGCCTGTAACCCACGCAGATAAAATTTCAAACTACGACTGACTTTTAAGTGTACAAACCGCAGGCTGACTTCCGCTTGCTTTCGTTTAGCGCACCCGGCAAACAAGACGAAAATGTGCTTTTTTCGCCAAATGGATTGTTGCGTTTGTAACGTCAGGATCCAATGAAAAAAAAAAAAAGAAGCCTTGTGTTTACAGTGACGTGGCTTATCTACAGTACTCAGGTCATCGTCATTACAGCTCGGGATGTTCAAGAGTGGAATTGAAATCAAATTTTTCATATTTGGAGGTGTCCATCCACATTTAAGGGTGGGTTTGCGGCATCCTTCAAAGCAGTGACGGAAATGAGAGCAGAGCTTCTGTTCGTGTTTGCCAGTGTCTTCGGCTGTTCATGCCTTTCCTGCCACACACACACATACACACCCGTGCGTTCCTGGCCTCTTGGGTATCATGAATTTCACAGTAATGGCTCTCTGTGTGACCGTGTCTCCTTTATCTCATTATTTCGCAGTGAACAAGACAAACCAGATCAGATCGTTTGAGGCAGAAAGAGACGGATTTCGAATATCAGGTTCACGGTTCTCTCTCTGTCAGCTTTTTTAGGTTAGCCGCTTTTTATCAATTCTTAACGGTCGCTTTCGACATCTGAGTGCATTCCAGCGTTAGCAAGCAAGGGCTAATATGGTAGTTTAATTTTCTGTAAAATAGAAGGGCAACTCGTGAATAAAACAAACCCGAATGTCTGCATCGGTCCCTTATTTTAGATTCAGTGCAGCGCAGGAGGACGCCACCTCAACCTTTCCCATTCCCAATTCCATCGGTTACCCACAGCTCACTTGCACTGACGCCATATGCAAAAAACAAGAACTGGACATGCACCATTTGTATTGGCACCCGGAAAACACACAGATTATCATGTACGAGTCATTTTAATGGCGTCAAATTGAATTTGACGTAATAGTGATTTAAGATTTAAAGCTACGACTTCATTCAAGGCCTTTTGGGAATTCTGGGAATGGAAGCTGGCCTGCTTTGACTCTTTCCCACTGGCTGTCATTCCTCCCTATCAGGTTTTCTCTTGAACTTGAAACTTCATTTTTGCACTTGTCTCACGCTCCATCTTACACTTGAAAGTCTGAGAACTGAGTGGACCCTCTAGCGGAAGAGGACACGACCTCCGACAGGTCTGCGGGGGGAACGGTTTCTGTTCATTTCCCCTCTTCTTTTTACGAGAGATTTTAGTTTGTTGGAAAATGCCTTGTGGATCATTTAAAACCAGTGATGTGTGCAATTAATTTATACTTTGTTAAAAGTTTTCTCTGAGATTATTTTCATCTTTCAGTAATGTATGTAACCCGTGATCTGTTCTTGTGGAAAAAAATGTTTTATAAAAGCCAGTATTAACATCTGCTATATGTGATTTTTTTTAAAAAATCATTTCACATGGAAAAAAAAAATCCAGACATTTTCTTCAAAATGTACACTTTTATTGTCAACAAAAGTACAAAAACAAAAGTCAGTATTTACAATACTTTATGGCCTTCTTTTGCGGTTACCCTCTTTGGTTTCACTGCTGACCTGATGGTTCAAAATATGCAAGACGTTTACATGAACATTCAGAACACGCAAGTGGAGATGAAACAAAAAGTGAAAGCTGAGTTTCTTCTAAATATGCGTGACAGTGAGATTATAGTTTAAATAAAAAGGGTATTTTTTGTGACTAAGCAGAAGCACAGCTAACCTTGCATTTCTCACACTTCATAAATAGCCAAACACAAGACATTCAAACATATTTACAGCCTCTTTAGACCATGATGAACAATGACTACAGTGTTGGACATCAACCTGACAAAAATCGTAGACACAGAAACCGATGAAAAAAACAAAAAAGATGCAGTTTTCGTAGTCTGAGGGAAGTACAAAACAAAGGCTATACAGTGAGGCTTCACATTAATAATCTGACTGAAGTTTGCCTTCCAATACTGACTCTTCCTGTTAAGGCAGAATAAAGGGGCTATTCTTTTATATTTACTTTCTACCAAAAAATAAAGACTCTGCATGCAAGGTCGCTACCACCCAGTCTGATACCGAGAGCGGATGTTTGCTTGTTTATTTATGCTATATGCGAGTCACGTCAATGTCTCTACGAACTCTAGCGGGCTGTGTTCACCGTTCACAGCCCTACAACTATGACATCATGCAATGCAACCTGAAGCCCACTGGGTGTAGCAGGACATTTCCCTACACTACGCTAATTTTCTAAACCCGTTTTCACTACTTAGCCACTTTAAACTAGACAAAATAACATGAATGTCACAGGGCAGTGTCGTAAAGAGGTACCAATAAATAAAACATGAGCGAACAGAGGTGTAACAGCAGTGAAGTCATCAATCTTCCAGCATCCGACCGCGATCTTAGGGAGTTTTTGATGAGGGACTGTGCAATATCAATATGTAGTCCCACAATCCTTAAATTTTTTTTTTCAATAATCCAAACGCTAAGCAGAGTGAATGTACCCCCCCCCCCTGACTTATTTACACAGACCTAAAAAGTGTACAGCGAATTTACATTTTTTTTTTTTACTATAGGGGGAGCAAAACAGCTGTGCCCACCACATAAGCAATGCGCATGAAACGAGAACATTCACTGGGAACACAAAAAGAAAAAGTCAGAATCGATCAAAAGTAAATGCAGTCCTCAGTGCAGACTAAATTTACAACACAAGGGGTTTCTCTTTTACTCTCTTGGATCGTGATGGGGGATTTTCTTTTCTTTCTTTCTTTTTTTTTTTTTTAGGAAACCGTTCGTTTAGAGTAGGAAATATTCTGGAAACATTCTGCGATGCATGACGCACACGAGCAGCCTGAAGGAGACGTCGTCGTCCAATCAGATGTCTGGAATTAGATGATTGAAGTGTGTAGTACTGCACATTCAGTGTGACAAGGCCTCTTTCCTGGTTCATACCTGACATGATACACAAAAACAATGAATGTGATTTCAAGGATGAGAAGAAAAGACTATTAATGTAGCTTGACATTCAAATATTGAGTCGGCATGCTCAATATTGCTCTTATTTCAAAGCCAAATACAAGGTTCTTGCCAGCTGGCTGGTACCTTTATTATTAGCCACAGTAATATGCTATTATTTCCATCACATTGTAAGAAAAGTGGTTTAAAACCTCGCTGATGAAAATAATACACGTGATTCAAAGGAAAGATATCCATAACTGTCTAGGAAAGAAAACATCCGTCATGACTACACATATTTTAACATCTACAGCCAAAGTGGAAAAACTATGATCAGTATTTCCCTCCTCCCGAAGCCTCCATGCGGTGACAAATGAAAGATTCATTAAGCCAGCAAAATGAGAATATGAGATTCAAAGCGCTTACAATTTGTCTCATCTATTTGTGAGAAGTGGAAACTGACTCAACTTGTATGATATTGTGAGTGACAATAACCTGCAATATTTTTGGCTAATAATATATATACACACTGTATATGTGTGTGTGTGTGTGGCGCCAATATTACTAGCCATAAAAAAAAATGTAATTAAAAAAGAAAGAAAGATGAATTCCTATACACTACATTTAATTGAAAATGTATTACATTTTGTAGATTGATTTTTTTTATATGTATTGAATTATTCAAAAACAAAAAAGTTTTATGGCCAGTAAAAAAATATTATTGCCAGTAAGTTTTCTTAATTCACCCACTATTGGCAGGTGTGAATTTTACACTGGTCCCTGAGCTTTGAAAAACCTTCTCACCTTCTTCGTTCCTTTTGATGCCTCTCCCTTCTTTTAGACATCAGCTTTATGATTGTTCTCCTCCAGTTTCTTACTCTCCTCTGAAGTGCCTGCCTCCTTCTCTCCAGTCTTCCAGCTGCCTTGTCTAACAGGACAATATTACCTTGATTAATCTTTCAGCACATTTCAAACTGAGCTCTGCGGCTAGACCATTTCTGGCTCGCTGTAAATCTCAAATCATGCTGATGTACAACAGCAGATACTGTGACTTCTACTGCAATCATATGTACTTCATTCGATGTACAGGTTGTAATTTAAACATTGAAGATGATTTAGGGCTGCGATATGTTTTCCATACTTTACTTCTTTTTGCGATGTAATATTGCATCTTACCTTGTTTTCTTGATATAGAGCCAGTAGATGAGTCCCACCAGAGCAGCGGCTAAGACAAGTCCAACCACAACACCCACTATCACTTTGGCTTGCTCCGTTCCATCTTGATTTTTTTCTAAGGGCAATGGACACATAAACATTTAATGACTCCCTCTAAAGCATTATGATTCTTTAGGGGAAAGGCAATCCTGGGAAATGAAAAAAATGATTGACAGAATCCCGCTACTTGAGAAAAATTGAAGCTGGGAATATTTCAAGATGACATATTTCTGCAGGTATGACAGCTAAAAGAAACGAAGTTTGCATGATGTCAGGGTGCTTGACACCCTCCGACTCATGATCTTAAATTCTAATTCATCTTAAGTGAAATTCAAGGGAATGAAATCAGATTATCTTACCTCGTTTGGGCTTGTCCTCCACAAATACTGAAATCAGATATAAAATTAAATTAACTTTGGGTGCAAGATGAAACCAAACTGGCATTTAAAACAAATTTGGTAGTAAAAAAACCACCACCCAACTGTGGTTTAGAATGCAAAGCTAATTTAAATCAAGAGTAAATCAAGTGTTGTCCAATCAGATTCTAGTAAGGAAGATGACCAGAAGCATGCAATAGCGGTCAGAAAGAGAGGAAGAGGAGGAGGAAAAAAGGATAGCAGTCCAAGCACCCTGACACAAACAAAATCCGAGCCAAAGCGAAATCCAAGAGAGAAAGAGAGCGTTTCATGACCCGTGAGTGAACAACAGGACCCGAGAGAGAGCAGCCAGCCCTGTCTTTCCAGTGTTCACACCAGGACACTAATAATAGTGAAATAGTCCACTAAATCAACCTGCATTTGAATGGTGCAACAGGCAAAACTGTGTGAAACATGCCAGTTTTCACAGATCTCCTCACATGCACATAAGAGATGTTAGATATGGCATCAACTTATCAGAGCTGTCAAACTAGTCTATGCCATAAAAAAAATAAAAACATGAACAAAACACGTCATAAATGCTACATCTGTCATTAAGAGCAAAATCTAGTATTATGTTTAATCTATTTCTGTTGGTCAAACTGACTATTTTAGTATTTTGTACACTGTAGAAGTGTGTCTGATCCCAAACCATTATAAGGTTAACCATCTTAAGTATGTAGTCTAATGGTTCTTATTAATCTAAATCTGTTCTTGACAGCCCTGTAATATGAGCATTTTTAAAGGGGTCGATTGAGTGGTTAGTAAGCGGTCCTCACAGCGGGAAACCCCTTCAGCGCGCTCAGTAACGTTACTTACGGGAAAACACGCTGATGTCCTTCGTGTCGTATCCGAGTTTATTGGTCACGAGACAGCTGACGGTGAGGTTCTTACTGGGCACTACGGTCAGTTTGAATGTGGCCTTCCCGTTGACATACGACGTTGCATCCTGCAAGACAAACAGAACATTTCTGTTTACGGTACAGTTATTTTATATATATATATATATATATATATATATATATATATATACTATTTATCTAAATATTTAATAACAATAAGCAAAAATGGCTAGGACGGTTAATTTGAAGTTGAATTATGTCGGGCCTCTTTGCTTAAAGGATTAGTTCACTTTTTAAAAAACTTTTGCTGATAATGTACTCACCCCCATGTCATCCAAGATGTCCATGTCTTTCTTTCTTCAGTCGAAAAGAAATTAAGGTTTTTGATGAAAACATTCTAGGATTTTTCTCCATATAATGGACTTTACTGGTAGCCAAACCGTCCAAGGTCCATATGACAGTTTCAGTGCAGCTTCAAATGGCTTTAAACGACAACAGACGATGCATAAGGGTCTTATCTAGCAAAACGATCGGTTATTTCTAAAAGAAATAAAAAAGTTTAAGTTTTATTAGCACAAATGCTCGGCTTGCTCTGTTCTCCTGTTCGAACTCGTTCATCAAAATGAACAAATCTTTTTTTGAGTCATTTCATTCATTCAACGAACATAATGAACGAAATGACTCGAAAAAAAGATTCGTTCATTTTGATGAACGAGTTCGAACAGGAGAGTCACGACCGCGGATCACAGAACAGAGCAAGGCATATAACTTCGTTTTTTATTTATTTATTTTAGAAATAACCGATCGTTTTGCTAGATAAGACCCTTATGCATCGTCTGTTGTCGTTTAAAGCCCTTTGAAGCTGCACTGAAACTGTCATATGGACCTTGGACGGTTTGGCTACCAGTAAAGTCCATTATATGGAGAAAAATCCTAGAATGTTTTCATCAAAAACCTTAATTTCTTTTCGACTGAAGAAAGAAAGACATGGATATCTTGGATGACATGGGGGTGAGTAAATTATCAGCAAAAGTTTTTTAAAAAGTGAACTAATCCTTTAAGGCGCTATTTAATACACCTCACCACTAGAGGGCGCGGATGATCCTCAGCTTATTTTAGTATCATGTACTCTGACTGCACCACACCCAGCGCTAATGGAAACTCTCACGCGCGCGCGCACACACACACGCACCTCAAGGTCTGGAAGCACGAGTGCAGAATGGGGCTAAAAATCTCACTGTCAGTAATCACACAGCCATTAAATGAGTCTCCATCACAAACACACTTCAATATCCGTGTCATTAAGGCAGACAGTGAGTACTGAGCCCCTCATGCCAGCACTGCGATCCACAGGAACACAGCAAAACAGCAGCAAAATATAGGCTACCATAAATAAGCAGCCATTAAGACACACTTAAGACACAATCAAATCCCAATTTAATATAAACTATTTTATTATAGTTAAGGGGTTATATGCTTCTCATATGTCTCATATGCAAAAAAAAACACAGTGACATTTTACAATTTTGAAATAACTTTTCTATTTTAACCTATTTCAAAATGAAATTTAAAATGAAATTTATTTATGTAATGGGCAAAGCTGAATTTTCAGCATCATTACTCCAGTCTTCAGTGTCACATGATCCTTCAGAAATCATTCTAAAATGCTGATATGCAAGAAAAGTTTATTTATCAATGTTAAAAAAAGTTGTGCTTCTTATGATTTTTGTGTGGAATCCATGAAATTATTGACTTATGTTCGATAGAACAGCATTTATTTGAAATAGGAATCTTTTGTATTAATTTGTAATCTCTTATTTTAATATCTACATTTATATTTTATTAACATTAATTTAATCTTTAATTGGCTCACTTTTTTTATTTTTATATCTATATTTATATTTTATTAACATTAAATAAAAATCCATGTTTTTCACAGTAGGTAAGACAGCAGTAACCACATATTTTGTCAAAATTAAGTTATGTCTTAAATCAGAAGTCAAAGAAGAGAAATTATACCAAATGAATTTTTAAATTTGATTAAACTGTTTCACTGTTGGCTTAGTTACTGCATTTTTGCTTTTGAAAGGATGTTTTTACTTAAACAGTAAACTAAGCATGTAACAAATGGTTGTATTTTTATAGCACTAGGAAGACTGACTCCTATGAAATCCAAGGCAAGCGGGTATGAAGGTACACAGGGTGTGACTTCATAACCCTGCAGGAAGCACACCAGATCTAAACTCATTCATTTGAAATGCATCCACCGAGACCAGCCAGACACTGAGAAGCAGGAAAGAGCTAACTGTGTGTGTTTGTACCGTGGTGTGCCTGCGGTACTGTGACGGTGAGAGCTGGTCAGACTGCTCTGTATCAAAACCTGAACACTGTGACTCATGGGACAAACGATGTCTGGGGTACCAAACACAGATACAGTGTGTCCCAACTTTAGTCTCACAATAAGTGGAAACGTGAAGGAGTAAAGTCAAGGAGAGTCATCACCACGCCACCTCCCACCCCCCGACCGACCATGGGACAAATAATAAAGCTTTGTATGCGATTACAGACATTTCTATCCCAGGACAACTGTTTTCCCTCCTGGGTGCTGAAACCATGTGACTTCAAACACCTGTGCACCTTTCATATTGTCTAGACCGGAATCGAAAGATTTATCTGGGCATCTTTCCCTCTTGCATAAAAATGTACAAGGAACAGGGTTTTTTCGGGACAACAGTAATGTCTGTGATGAAGTGAGTCTGACAGTGACTTACGTTAGTTCCGTTGACACTCCACTGCACGTCGGGTTTAGGTGAACCCTCTGCCTCACACGTCAAGACTTTGTGTTTGCCGTCGAAGCTTCGATGCTTTGTCAGACTTGTAATTTTTGGAACACCTGGAGATAATATATTTGTGCTTTTATATATTATTGTTGTATTGTATGACTGTTAAAAAACATATTTGTCATTGAATCATTAATTCAAGAGATTTGTTCAAAAACGCTGATTCATCCAGTAATGAAACAAGTGAAGTCTTTAGGCTTGTTCGACTTGAACCAGCGTTACACAGGCCGATCGGTTTATGACATCAAAGAACCGCGAAAAAGCGTACGGAGCCATCTGCTCTCTAATCGCTCTCGCGGTACTTTGATGTCATTGCAGCGCTGGTTCAAGTCGAACAAGCCTTTTATGAGTGAGTCATTGAATCATTCATTCAAAAGATTTTTTCAAAAACACTGATTCATCCAATAATAAAACAAGTGAAGTCTTTTTGAGTGAGTCATTGAATCATTCATTCAAACCAATTTCTTTCTTTTTTATTATACGTTTTCAAATAGAAACTCAGAAACTCTAGTAAATTGTTACTTTATTTAGTCGTCTGTTCAGAATTGTGATCTCTGTTTGAAACTGATTTCATTATTTATTTATTTGAAATATGACTAACATGTATCATAAAAGTGTGTATAATAAATCATACCTTCTACAGTAAGCTCGAAGGACAAACTGTGTCTGATTCCTTCAATGGACACGTTGCACACATACAGGCCTGCGTCACTATATGTCAACTGAGAGAAGTCGGGCAGTTTGTCTAGTTTACGGTTATCCTGAAGGAAATTGAACAAGTTGTTTAGCTTGACTTGGAGGACTAAAATGAACCAACCCAGATCTGTTAGATTCCTTACAATCTCGTACCTTAGTCCATGTCACCTCTGCCTCATTAGAGGCATTTTTTTCCAACGACACCACCAAGTTTTCCCCAAACTTCTTTAACACCTTGCCTGTAGGAGTGAGGCTTACATCCAGAACTAAAAGAGAGAGACAGAAAGATAATATCAGTCCGCTGCAGGCTCCTTTATTGTACACCTGTCCCTCAAAATATTTCAACCACTGAAGAGGGCTGAAACACATCACATCTCTCCGCCGACTAAGAGTCCTTTTCGCACCCGTTATTCCTGCCTGAGACATTGTTTTCTATCACATGCACGTCTGAGATCCCACGTTTGAAAGCGTGCCGCAAAGATGCGTGAAATACATTCAAATTTTCAAACCGAAGCATCACTAAATCCCCAATTATGGAGATCATCAGGCCTTTTGAACCAAATACACACACACACACAAACACACACCTCAATGAAAATTATTGAAAGGCCAGAATGTGAGCTTATCAGTGAGCAGGAGCCCGTAGCAGCCTCAACTCAAGTCAAAAACTCCTAATTAAGCGGTCTGCCTGGTGTCCCGCCCCCTTTGCTAATCCTACTGAAGATAGATTTGATTAACGTTTCACTCGTGCATTCATTCGTACTATAAAGAAAGAAATTAATTGGAAATGAAAAGTTTGGTGAACTCTAGATGCTCATCTTCAAGGGCTGAGTCGGTTTATTCAGGCTTGACTACAGCAACACTGACTCAAACAAACAATGGCTTAAGTTTGGTTGAGCTAATTTTGCTAGATATTATACTCTGCATCTTGTGTCTTTTAAGGCACACGACAAAACTATCTGTTTATTATTCACATTAACACATTCCACATTTATGAAAACTGGTCAAATGAAAGTGAAACATGGCGAATAGGTAATATTTACAAACTTCATTTTCTTCCTTGCTTGTGTGACCCTTTCAAGCCTAGAAGTTTAATGCATTTGCCTAAGTGTATCTATTCATGAGACATGAATGCAAATGGTTATTCTCATACGGCTAGCTAAAATGTGTGTAATTTGTCGTGTGTCATTGGTTGGCAGATTGAGTAAAGTAGACCACTTATAGAATATAGTATGTTTCCAAATTGTGAAAAGCTCTTATTGAGGGATTACATCTCTTCAGCTCTAAGCATTAACCCAAAGCATTTAAAAAGCTTGTGAAGGTGGATATATAAAATGATTTTTTTTTTTATTATTAAAAAGCGAAATTATATTACTATATTACATTATATTATATGCACTTGTTTACTATTAACGCTTTGATGTGCGAACTTGATTATGGTGGAATTGGTTAATTTGAAAGAGATGCTCCATCATGAGACCAAACACTGAGAAACTTTGCTACTCTGACCGACGGAATTTCAGAGAATGCATTTGGAACTCCAATTCTCTGTGTTTTAGCCTGGTTTTAAACTGACTCTGCTTTTCCAAAACCTCAAAAAGATCTTTCCATATCTGTCAACCGCTCCATCAGGTATTTCTCTAGTGTGTAGGTGCCCTCAGGGAGAGATGGGAGAGAGATAGAGTAGAAGAGAGCATCTTTTTCTTCACTCACAGCTCACTGTGACGATCTGAGTGGACTCCATTACATCATTGTCAAGCAGGGAGCACTTGTACACGCCACTGTCGTCTCGGGTAACGCCAGTCAGAGTGTAGACATTCTTGTCCGTCACCGTGACCTTCTTGCCCTGAAGATGGCGAGAGAGAGAGAGAGAGGGGTGGTGTAATTAACCTGTGGGGAAGGATAGAGGGCAGACAGCAGGACCCTGGAGATGAAAGACTGGTGTGGTTGCTGTGGACACGGCCAGCGATCTCTCACCTTAATGTTGAAGTTGAAGCTGGTGGGAGGAGGGTTTCCATCCGCCTGGCATTTCAGTGTCACATCATCGCCTTCCCTAATGGGGCTCTGAGAAACAACCTGTAGACTCACCTTCTCAGTGGGGTCTGAAAGAGAAAGGAGGAGAGAAAACAAACATTAGAAAAAAACAACAGGAAAGCAAGACAGGGGAAGATGGCTGTCATTGCAGGGATGCGGTGTGACTTTCCAACATGTAGCAATAGCAAGCAACGAAAAAAAAAAACACATTCTCTAAGACACCGCGCAATTCTGCAGACCCCAAGGGGCTTAAACGCCTTCATTTCCACAACCATTTGCAGTCTCTCATTCTCGCCCAGCAGCCACAGAGCATTTCACATCACATCTTAACCCTGAGGCACTGAACAAACCTCTCAGCATTCAGATATAGATATATATATATATATATATACACACATGAATGAGAGAGAGAGAGAGAGAGAGAGAGAGAGAGAGAGAGCGAGCGAGAGAGAGAGAGACTACAGCAGACTCGGTTACCAGCATTATGCCTGACAAGACCTAGAAAATAAAAAAAACCATCAAATTGAGCCTGGCTACCAGCTGAGACCTTCAATTCAAGGTTCAGGACTCAAGAGATGGCTTCTTCATATACTGGGTGATGTACAGATACGCAGATCCCGTGAATATGGACCCCTCAAACCAGCTGTAAAATCAAACAAATAAAGCATCAAAGCGCTAGACACAGCATGTGCCACATCTCAGGAAGACAAAAAGCCCCAGCTCTTGACTACCATCCCGATTTGTTTTTATCTCTGGGATAATAAGGCAGATCCCCCTCTAGGGGGTGCTGGTTTGTGTACAAGTAGCCATGTACAGTATTAACCTGAATCTACTGGCACAATAAATAACATTTGACCTGAATTGAATTTGATGATATAAAGACTGGTTAACATGACATAAAACACAAGATGACTCAAAATGCACATACTGGTATTGTACATAAATAAACAGGTACTGTATATAGACATTTTTTATTACATTGTCTTTGCTGGCTGTGCGCAAAACCATACAGCCCAACTACGGTAGTCTGAATGACTGCAAATATTCGTACCCACGTCAAAAACCTGGGGGTTTTCACTCTCGTGACCGCGAAAATAAGAGGGAGCATATCTCGCCTTTCTTAGCTCTTCTTCAATGGTGCAATACACAATTGATTTTAAGATTTTAGTTTTTGCATGTAAAACCTTCCATGGACTCCTACTAGCATATCAGATCTTTTAAGCCTCAATTCTACTCGGAGATCACTCAGATCCTCTTCCCAGCTGCTGCTCCAAACTGTTCCAAAATCAGGATTAAAAACGAGTCCACAAGGCTTTTTCAGTATGTTTTGGACTGCCTTAGCTCTCTCTATCAGA
Organism: Semotilus atromaculatus; assembly: GCA_031834385.1. Classification (NCBI taxonomy): domain Eukaryota; kingdom Metazoa; phylum Chordata; class Actinopteri; order Cypriniformes; family Leuciscidae; genus Semotilus; species Semotilus atromaculatus. The sequence goes on from JAULUF010000003.1 coordinate 5,088,712, forward strand.
TGTTCCCTACACTATCTGCATTTAAAGCATCTCTAAATGTATATTTTTCTTTCAGGCTTATTCATAACTTGGTTACATTCATATTTTCTTTCAAGTTTTAATTTCATTGTCTGGTTTTGCTCTATTATATTTATACATAACTGGTTTATATTGTATTATTTCATAATTTGTTCATGTTTTTTTCAGGATGATGCACAAATGTGTATTGTGCACCACTTTTGTTCATACTGTTTTAAGGCACTATCCTGCATATCAATTTTGGCCATGACATTAGCAAGGATGCTTTAAATTAAACAAAACTGACAAGAAATGCATTTATAATGTTACAAAATATTCTACTTTAAATAAATGCCGTTCTTTTGTATTCATTAAGAGTATCACGGTTTCCAGAAAAAATATTAAGCGTCACAACTGTTTACATATTATATTAAGCGTCACAACTGACTGATAATTCAAAAAAATGTTTCTTGAGCCCCAAAACAACATATTAGAATGATTTCTGAAGGATCATGTGACTGAATACTGGAGGAATGATGCTGAAAATTCAGCTTTTTCATCATAGACATTTTAAAATATATTAAAATAGAAAACAGCTATTTTGAATTGTAATAATATTTCACAATATTATAGGTTTACTGTATTTTCCATTAAATAAATGCAGCCTTGGTGAGTATAAGATACTTTTTTGTGTGAAAAATCGTACCAACTTTTTGAATAGTAGTGTGTGTTTAAAAAAAAGAGAACTTTTTAATATAATTTGCATCTATTAAGTTACTTACAGTGAATTGGGAAAGTCTCCGGTGCTGAAACCTGGTTGAGGCCCATCATATGCTTTGCTGTGCAGGTGAACTGTGATGTCACATCCTCTTTCCTGGCTGTGTACTCCAGACTGGAAGAGGAGCTGGACAGACCGGTGACTGGGTCCTTGGTGACAGTAGATCTTATAATGACCGCTGCAGTCACACACAAACACACATATAGACAGACACATCAGTCATTAGAGCTGCCAAACACAGACTGTCACACTGGAAGTGCCTGACACCACGTAACAACCGCTTAAGTCTGTCACTACTGTCAGTATGTCCACTAACCACTTACCAATCAGCTGTGAGCTCGAGACTTGAGCAACAGTTAAACTGGCAAGTTCCCTTTTTTTTTTTTGGAAAGGGTTATTTTAGAAGAACAAAACTGCATATACATCTAGGTTAGGAACAAAAGTAGTCCGTCTCAGACCACAAGCTGAGAATACTAAAATATGCAACATAAAATGTCAAGGCAATCTGCTAATGCTTTTTTTATTTATTTAAAAAAAAAATTTTTTTATGAATCTTCTTTATTTCAGAGAGTCGGTAAAATTAGTGTCAGGAATAGTTCTGCATCACGTGAAAATATATATATATATATATATATATATATATATATATATATATATATATATATATATATGGTTTAAACACTATAAATCTGATTCTCCTGTCAAGTAATGATATGAACTCACTCTTGCCGTCATCCACCAGAGACTGGTTGTTCTTCATCCAGGTGAGATCTGCCGCTGGGTTGGCACTCTCCACCACGCATTCCCCCAACTAACATACACACACAGAAAAAGAAAAAAAATTGTGCATCTGTATTAGAGAACTATATCGAAACTTCCTATGAATTTGGAAGAGGTTCAAGTCTGCGATACTCAAACACTTTCGGTTTCACCTGTCTTTCACATCTATTTATAGACTCATGACACAGAGTATCACATAAGATTGTCACATGAAGTGTCATTTCCACACTTGACATCATTTGAATGCTTTGTGAGTGTGACTCTGGGACACTTTTCTTTGGGGCTTTCCTTAATGAAGGGACATGACCTTCTAGGTACTTTTATCCCACTGCTGCTGTACTTCTGGTGGTTAAGTCCCAGGGTGGCCCAGGGAAGATACCTTGATGTATATAATGACATCATCTGTATGAGCGAAAGTGAGCACGGGTTTAACTCTACAGTTGTGATACAGGTCTCCTATTCCCTCACTTTTTTATTTTTCTCGCCCCTTTCCCTCTCTCTGGTTGAGTAAAAACTCTGCCAGAGGCCGAAGAGGCTGTGCATTAATAACACGCTGACAGGATCACATGCTGACAAGCTATCTGCCCCAGGATAGAGAGATCAGCAGAAAGAGAGAAGGGTAATAATGGCAGGAAAGCAGAACAGACAGCAGGATGATGCATGTGCTCAGGTGTTCAGGGTGGCATGAGAAATCCAAGATTTAGAGGAACCACATCGACGGGGAGATGGGGTGGGGGAAATCACCGTGCTGTGATTCCGATCGCGATAACACACCGGCCCCTCTTCAGGAGCCGGACCACGATACATCACCTCTCAAGCAGAGAGTGCTGCCTGAAGCCTGCAGCTTCCATTGAGCCGTGGAACAGAGCAGCAGCTCTGACTAAGCACTTTCCTTCCTGGAATCTCTGGGGGATTCACAGAGAATGAATGCTGCCCACTGACGGCAGTGAATATTTGCATATGCTTTCTGCATTGTTTTAGCAACCAATGTAAGAATTTCCATTTCATTACTAACTCTTTTAGTACTTTTGAGGAAGAAATATTTGAAAAAAAGAAATGCAGTTCCATTGCAAAATTAATTGTTTTGCAAGAATATATATATATATATATATTTATTGAATACAGAATTGCTTATTTTATATATATATAATATTATATATATATATATATATATATATATATATATATATATATATATATATTTAAAATAAGCAATTCTGCATGACCATATTCTACATAATCCTACCCAATACCTAAACTTAACTACCTTACTAAGTATTAAGCAGTTATTAGGAGTTTAGTAAGTCAAAAGTCACAATTAATAGTTAGTTAATAGAGAAAATGAGACCCTTTTCTAAAGTGTGACCTTTAAAAAATATTTTTTTTATTTTTATTTTCAATTTCCATTTAAAGGAGCTGTATGTAAGAAATGTATTTCAATTAATCATAAATTTTCCCTGATATGTCACTAGACATTAAGAAATCATGTTCATTTCAAATACTTATATCACTGACAACAGTAGGCTAGTCCGGCCAGGATATTGTCATTTAAAAAGTGAAGTTGCAGCCCTCAACTGATGTTGATGTTGTCATGTTGTGTGTTGGTCTGAGCTCCACCCTCCACCGATCTACCAATCACGGAGTCAGTAGTGTTGCGGCATTCGGGTTGCCAGCTCTGCTCTAGTTCCCACAGCTGCAGCTAATAACGTGTCGTAATCGGATCCTGCAGCATATCTGTTTATTGCTTATCTGTTTATATCAGTTAATTGCCAAGGCAACATTGTGAAAAGGAAGAATGTGTTGCTTGAGACCATTGCCTAAGTGGTGCCTCTTTGTAAATTGGCACCACTATATTACTAGTCAAAAGTACTCTACAGGTACTTAAACTGGTACCAAGTCAATACAAAAACTTTATAAACTATGTTATGATACCAGTCTTTCTGCAGTACAGTTCAAATCAATACACGTTAAGGCTACTGTTTGATTAACAGAACATTGTCATCATATCATTATTATTAAAGGGTTAGTTCACCCTCATGTCGTTCCAAACCCATAAGACCTTAGTTCATCTACGTAACACAAAGGAAGTTTTTTTTTTTAATCTGAGGGCTTTGTCCCTACAGTACATGGACTGCAGCATTATTACAACTTTCAAGCCCCAGAAAGGTAGTAAAGACAACAATCAACAATCTCTTCTCACTTTTTTCACTAAAAGAACCATTTTAAGAAAGCAATACCACTGTATCTGATTTCCGAATGAATGACTCTTACGAGACTTTTAGTGAATCACAAATATGCTAAAACACTACAAAATAAAAGGATCAGTCAATATTTTGAGAAATGGACTATACTGGTCAAGCGGTTTGTTTTTGATACAAATGCTTTGATGTGACTGTACAGAATTTCTCCAACTCTGATCCAGAATAAAATCTTATAAAATCTTAAGATTTTAAAGAACAAATTCTGATTAAGATTAGCAATATGACTCGCCTTAACCTTTTCATGAATAACTGCTGCCATGATCACTGAAAAATATACACAAACATCTTTTTCAATCAATCCGTTTACGGCCTTTTTTGTGTGCAAAAGTATTCACCCCTCTCTTTCCAATTTCTTCTTTCTAGAGACCTTCAGCCTCCCTGCATGTTTTCAAGACAAGTAGCTATTTGAAATGTTATATATTCCGAGGAGGCACTCTTTCTTCCGTGCCCTTCCCCTCTCTCTGTCTAAGCAAGTCTCAGCACTTTGAACACGACAGACCTCGGTGGGTGGCCACGGAAAAAAACAAACCCATATTACTGTATACACAACCCCAGTCTTCCCCACCCCACACCTCCACCTCAGCCAGACTCTAAGATCCTTGCGCCTCTGAACTACATTAAAAAAAGAGAAAGAGATAGAGGGAGGAAATGAAAAATAACGACCCCCAGCTCCATTTACAAACAAGGACTGCGTGGGAAGCCTTGTATCTGCTCCAAGTAGTTCAAATCAAAGCTCCTTCCTCTTCTCATGCAACCGAATAATATTACTGTTGTCCTGTGTTAGAGACGCAAACTCTACACAACATAAAAGTGTCTGTTTCCTGTGTAGCTGTGGGTGACAATCGCTCGAGCACAGCCCAAATCAGGTGTGTACGCCCCACATTCGCTGATGTCCGTATCATTAGCATCGTCTTTGAGCCGCCTCTGACTGTGATAACAGCAGGTGTGTGTCAATGTGGAGACTACAGGAGAGACATGCTGGGTAATGAAAACAAAGGCACAGGGTTTGGCCCTGCACATTGTTAGTACACTGGCTGGTTTGTGTACTGGAGCAAACACCGTCTACAGGCAACAGCAGCAGAAGCAGTCTGGTTCTTAAAGGGACAGTGTAAAGACAGTGACTCACCTGTGTCAGCTTTTCGTTTTCCAGCTCTTTCGCTTTGTTTTTGATTACTGGGGTTGATGGTTTTTCTGCAAGAGATAAGGCATTGTATTGGTAAAGCATAGTATCATACTGTGATATGAATACTGTCAACATAATGCATATTGTTCTGTTTGCATAGAATGTGGGTAGTTACTTTTTTCATCTGGATTCTACATTTAAATAAAGTAAACATTTAATTTACATTTAATGATATATATATATTTTGTTTTATTTCACATTTTCTTATAAATCATGTGAACTCATTAAAAAACGTATCACTTAGTATGATTTATAAGCTGTTTCCTTATGGGAACAAAATAATGTCCCTACTAGGACAAGGATTTCGGATATTGCCATCTTTGTGAGGACATTTGTGTCCCCATAATGTTTTGAACTTCTGAATCCTGTGTATGTTAGCAAGGGAGTTAGCACACACACAGACACACATACACACACACACACACACACACTTTTAAACGTTTAAGCAAGTTAAGTTCATGAAATTACATAGCTACCCAAACCACCAACTTCATTTGATAAAATATACATTATAGTTACAACCGGAGCACAGTGTGACCAATATTGTATTCCAACATTCAATTCCCTCCACTTGGCCTTCCATTTACTGTGTGACGAATGCACAGCAAGCAATATCAACTGCAGGTTTTAACTCCTTTTGACTCCTTTTCAATACACAAAATTGAATTTAGTAATAACTTGAGTGAAAACCATATGCCATTCACTGAATTTAATTAATTATTTATTTATATACACACATACATATATTAGTATGCACAAAAAATTCCAGAGAAGAGCCAATCTTTCTGATCTATGGTGGAATACAGTGTGCATTATCAATTTCTCTGATATCCATCTAAAAGCATGCAAGCATATCAAGGCTACACACATGCTATTCTCCCCCATATCTGACATCTCCACAGTCACTTTCCAATACAATTTGAGATCTGACGCTTACATTCGGTTTCATCATAGACTAAAGCAGTGTTTAAATAATCGTATTCTCCTCTCTGATTTATTCAACATTTTGTGTGAGTGTGTATTTTACGTATACTCACTGTAAACTTTGACTTCCACAGGGTATTCGTCCAGGTTGGTTAAAGACACCACCATGCAGTAGAACACTCTCTGGTCGGTCAGAGAGCCCTGAGAGATCAGCAGGCTGGAGTTGGCGTTGATGCTAACTCTACTTTTGTAGCCGTCCGTGGCGGACACGGTCGGATGCTCTTTCGCAGCCTGTTTCACGAGTAGATCGGCGGGAGAGCCATCATCCTTCACCTGAACGAGATAACAGGGCCGTTAGCAAACCGACAAACACACATTTAGCACCTATAGAGATTAAATTAGAAATCAATATGATGGTGAGAGTAGCTGTATATTGCTTGGCTACTCAGACAGGGCAGGGTACCAGCCCAGATGCTTAGTAGGATACAAAGAGCAACACTCACATATTTCCATTTGGTGAAAATAATGCCAGTTGGTTTGTTATTTCCATTGTTGCATGGCACTTCGATGGTTTCACCGTACAGACCTATAACTGTCTCCACACAGCTCCCTGAAAAATACAAGACAAGAACATCCTGTTTTAGATGCAGGGTTGGTATCAAACAGAGCGGCTGTGAAGCATCGACAGAAATTACTGTCAAACGCGACACGCGTGCATACACAAACATCAGGGCATTATCTCGTCTCTCAAACAGAGCAACAAGAAATGGGAGGGAGGATAGGTCTTGTTTTGATTATTCCCAAAACATGTGCACGTTATGCATCTTAATTTTAAATTAGACGTGTTAGCAGAATCGGAAAAATACAAAAAGCACGTTCAATGCAAGGCCACCGATGATGAGTTACGTGCATGCAGCAGTTCTGCCAACAACAACAACAAAAAAACACTGGTCTGAAATTGTCCTCATGGGAAGTGAGTGCATGCATGCATGCATGCATAATTGACGGCACATTAGCTTGTGCGTTTAGGCATGGAATGAAATAACAGACGTGGAAGCTGAACATTGTCATCTGCTTTGATAGATTGCATGGCATCATTCCTCTGCCGACACGACAACGTTGTTTGTCACTTGTGCCGGTGAGCTCTGTAAACATCATACTGTCTTACGCAGATAAGCGCTGACAATCACAAACAGTCGATCGTAGTTTGAAGCGCAAAAAGAGTTGGCATTGTGACACGAAATAGCTGGTGTTTTTTGCACATTAACAGTATGAATTGAATCTACAGTTCCTCAGAGTTTTGAGTAAAACTTAGTACTTAAATATTGCAGGGCCCTTTATTAATGGCCTGGTGAGGTTGTCATGACAATGAGGCCCCATGTTCAGTGGCACGGTGGATTTAGGTAAAGCAGTATAAGGGGTTGAAAGGTCACGGCTGAAGGGACTTTACGGTCCGCCCACTTCCATCAGCGCTCCGTCTCCAAGAGAGACTAATCAAAGAGCCTGAACAACGAAGGTTCAAATTGTGGTCAAACCGAAGATGCTAGCTGTAGGCAACCGCTCTTCCGCACACATTCAGCCTGGCCTCCAGGGCAATTGTTTCCCATATTCTCAACTTTTCATTATGATAGCAGTTTTAATATTGACTGAGTGGCTGCACTGCAGAGGATAAAAAGAGCCGATAAGCAGAAACAATACCGATATACAGTAGACACACGCTTGAAAACACATACACACTCACACCAATTCAGCAGAACAGGTCATTTTGAACCACTGAATACAGACTAATCTGCACAGAGACTGCATTTCACTTTACACAACCTGCCTCTGGATACAGGAATACTGCCATTAAACAAGCAAATCAATATGCACACAATGGCCAATGTGTTGGCTAAAGTAATATTTCACACAAAAAATGTTGTTCCAAAGCTGTATGCTATTATTTGTTCTGTTGAACACAAAAGGATTTTTTTTTTTTTGTGAGGTACCCTGTGATCCCAGCCTAGTGAAGAAATCGGAAATATTACCTCTGATTCAGAAATAGGTTTCCATACTTTTTTGTCCTTTTTGTGGATTGACAAGACATCTTCACTATGAACTTAATGGAAAATGGGCATTTAAAAATTCCCTTTTTGTGTTGAAAGAAAAAAAAAAATTTGCATATGGGTTTGAAAAGACATAACGTTGAGTAAATGATGACAGAATATTAATCTATGAATTAACTACTCCTTTAAACAGTCTTAGCAGTCACTCTTTCTTTAACAGGTTCTAATACAAGTGAAACTCGAAAAATTTGAATATCCTGCAAAAGTTATCATTTTGATGATTATGGCTTACAGTTTATGAAAACCCCAAATTCAAAATCTCAGAAAATTAGAATATTAAATGAAATCAATCAAAAAAAGGATTTTAAATACAGAAATGTCGGCCCTCTGAAAAGTATAATCATGAATATGTATATAGTTATATACTAAATATATTAGTCCTGAAATACATTAACTTTTGCACGATATTCAAATTTTTCGCGTTTCACCTGTATATGACAGAAGTGAGATACTTTTTTCACACACATTTTTTTTTTTGTTTTTTTTTTTGCTAAAAGCTCTGAGCTAATAATACATCCAGTGAAAGAACTGAGAAGGTGACAGCCGAAAAGGACGGGTGTGGAAAGCATTGTGTACATAGCAGGGTCTACATTAATCTAAAGACTATTCACTGTTTGGATAGCTGACATGTGCTAAAATACATCACAGCACACGGACACATGATACCTGCACAGGTGGGAAAGCACCATGACAACAGATAATCTGCTGGAAGATTCTGACATTGAATAAAGACAAGGAAAGAGGGTTAGAAAGAGAAGACTGTTTAAACACAAATGGATGAACCTTTCTGAAACCTGTCAAAAACATGATTGCACTGTTGAACGAAACAGCTTAAACTAGCTGAAACTGGTTTGCTGGTGTAAGTTGGTCTTCCAACCTGGTCAGGCTGGTCTGATTTTCTGGTTTAGGTTTTAAACGCTAGGCCAGCTTAAACTGAACTCGAAAACTAGAGTTGAGTCATGATAGTCAACTAGTCATCCAATAAAGACGAATAAATTTTTAACGTTGACTAGTTTATGTTGATTTGTATTCTTTTTTTCAGTATGGGCAGATATATGTGCTTTAATTTTCCGTTTTAATTTTGTTTCCAAAATTAATTTAATTCAAATTAAATTTAATTTTGTGCTCACGTTTTCAATATTATAATATCAATATCATCATAAAGCATCACTGCTAGTGTAGACAAACCTCTCTACCTCTCTCTCTATCTGCTGTGTTGTGTCTCACAGTGTTTTTCTTGAGTGGCCCACAGCAAGCATTTCGCTTTCAAGTTTGTCAAAGTAAAAATAGTCCTGCTTTAAAAAAACGAGAATAACTGCAGACCATAAAACCTACACTAAGAACTCATAATGTATTAAGTCAGAACAGTACAAGAATGTCGAGAATGTCACAAGAATGTCGGTTACTTAACAGTTGATGTACCCCATTGACTTATAGAAAAAAATACTATGGAAGTCAATGGGGTACATCAACTGTTTGGTTCCCAACATTCTTCTAAGTATCTTACTAAGTGTTCAGCAGAAGAAAGAAATTCATACAGGTTTGAAACAGCTTGAGGGTGAGTAAATGATGACAGAATTTTCATTTTTAAGTGAACTAATCCTTAAAGTAGAAACATTTGCATTTGTAACAAAACTTAACAAAAAACATTCTAATGTATATGTGTCAAAGCCTGCCGTCTAATGGAGGCATTCAAATTTTAAAATGTCTCTCATATATCTTCATTATACAGGAAAATGTTAAAGTATGGGCGTTGAGAGAGAGAGAGTTCCAGAGACATGTCTGAAGTGAAATCCGGAAGCACAAGCCTGATTGTTGCTGAGTTGTTTCTGGTTTTCAGAAATGTCTCACAACCAGTCGCCACCTTATTTAAACAACCCGCAGCGACCACATCTATCACACTGCAGAGTGTCTAAGTCCTTCTGACTCTATTTGTACGCTGATAGCTCTTATAACCAGAGTTCCCACGGTCATAGAAAACATGGAAATATAGGGAATTTTAAAAAAACACTAATTTTCACACATGCAAAAGTCATGGAAATAAAATGAAAGTTAAAAAAGGTCATCTAAATTTCTATTTCTGACTATTTATGCTGAATGTGTTTATTGGCTATAAATTGCTTTTATAAATAAATGTATAAAATAATATACAATAACAGAAATGTCACAGAAATTAACTGGTTAAAAGAGGGAGAGCCGTGTATCACACTGCTTTTGCTACAGCTGGATGAACAAAACCAAACCAACAAGGACAATTTGTTTTCTGTCAGAACTATCAAAACCTCAAAGATGAGCGATTGGACTTCAAATACAAAATCTCTGCAGGAAAACAATTTCATCCCAAAACATCTCTCGCTGGGACACAGGGTCATTCAAAGAGTAGGTCTAGCCCATCTCATCAAAAGTGTTTCATTTTTGCAGAATGTGATGTTGCTTGGATAATATTGAAGACGTGGAAATATTTGAGCTCGCATAAATGCATACGCACCAGCAATCCCAATATCAACAACACCTCATACTTGTTTATAGTATTTGATATGGACAAAAAAGCATCTTCAGCAAGTTTGTATTCAAAGAGAATAAGCTCTGGCCAGTACAAGTGCTTTGGGCGGCTTCAGAAGAGGTAGAGATGATTCACTGTGTCTGAAGTGCCTTTATTGTGCTCGCCAAACTAATAGTGCTAATATTCGCTGAGCATTTGCACTGTCCTCAGGGTCAACTTGCTCCCAGTGGGTAATTTCACAGCAGAATTTAGCCTCTTTCCTGGCACTGTTATTCAGATGTTTTGTTCTCTTTGCCTTTGTTAAAACAAATTCGCCCAAATGAATGTCGTTTTCATTCCCATGGTGAACAACATACCTTCTGCTTCAGCCGGAAGAAATCTGACAAAAGAAAACCATTCACTGCTGAACTGCTTTGTTCTTTATTACTTGATGTTCACTTGAATTAAATACTTTATTTAATAAAATTTTGGCCAATATGACAACTAATTATATTTATGTTAAGGCAGACAAAAGCGATAAATGACCAATACCAAAAACTCTATGTTGTAATAATAATAATAATAATAATAATTGTATATAATTGTAATAATAGTTGTATAAAGTTCGGTCGCACTTTATATTTAGTGGCTTTAAGTACATGTACTTACATTGAAGTTACTACTTTGATACAATGGACTTATTATGTACATACATGTTTTTACATTGTACTTATATTTTGAAAATACCTGCATGTAATTACAACTGTAATTAATTGATGTAATTACATTTGTAATTACACAGTTGACCCTTCCCTTACACCTTAACCTACCCTTAAATCGACCCATACCACCACACCTGTCCCTAACCTTACCAGTATCACATCTCAATAGCAGCAAAAGTGTTTTACAATACAACCTGAACACAATAAGTACATTGTACTTATTTTTCTATGTAAGTACAAAGTACTTAAAGCCACTTAATATAAAGTGGGACCTAAAGTTCTATATTTTTTCTGTTTTTTTCTGACCCTTTTCTGTTCATCAAGGCTGCATTAATTTGATCAAAAATAATGTAATTTATTTCATTATGTAATTTCAGCAGCCATTTTTTTCAGAATTCTTTGGTTAGTAGAAAGTTCAAAAGAACAGCTTTTATTTGAAATAGAAATCTTTCATAGCATATTAAAGTCTTTACTGTATATTTTGTAAGTACTTGCTGAATAAAAGTATTAATTTCTTGTTTTAAAAATCATACTGACCCCAAACTCTTGGTTCAGTATTTATATGTAAATAAAGGTCAAACGTGGACATTAGCATATAAGTTTGTTGCTGTTGTATCGAAAGTGGAGTTGAGAATCGTGAAATTTTACTGACATCAAGTATTGAAATCCTGGTATTGTGACAACGCTAATTATCTCGGATCACCAATCTCAGCACTAGAGCTTGACAGCTGGAATACTCGGCACTCTCCGGTTCCTCTAAATCAGCTCCATGTATTCCAAAGCCCCTCACAGAGAGCACCAATGCTAGGAGAGAGGGAGGTAAAAGAACTGGCACTGGGGAAATCAATGCCTTCTCCGCTTCGCTCAACAGCCTGCGATTCATCAAACGGCGCCTGCCGTGCCCATGATCAAACCCAAACATATTAGTGGCTAAACACGAGAGCAGATTGAAGGAGCTTCTCACAAGCACTCAGTGTTTATCTTACTCTGCTTTCGCTCAAACAGACCATCGAAAGAGCTTTTGGCACCGTCTCGTAACTTCAACATTCTCCTTAATTTAAAACCTGCTGGGCATAAAGCCACCTTGAATACGACTCGACAGTTCCACCATTCTCTGCCAACCGTCAGAATGCATTGATGTCAGATATGATTCTGTGATTCTAAAACTACCTATAAATCTAGAAATGTATGCAAGGAGTTCTTCGGCCCGTCTAGGGAGACCTGGGTTGACTTCAGGCTGGCGGAAGATCAGAGCATGGTTATATTAACTGGTAATGCTCACATGCACCTGAGTTTGGCAACCGCCGCTTTTTTTAACACACACTTCAAAACATCACACACCCAAATGAGCAAGTGCATTTTGGTCAATTTGAGAACTGTAGTATTTTTTAAATTTTTATTTATTTATCAATATTGAGGGGTTCGGGATGAAGCTGTATTTTTAATTGTTGGTCTACGTAGAGATGTGTCAGACTTCATTGTTTTCTCAACATTGTGTGACATAAGAGCATTTTCAACTCATTGAAAACACACAGCCAGTAAATGCCTTTTTCTCAACATACACATATACTGTATATATACACACATATACAAACACACACACACACACACACTTAGCCATTAGTATAACCCCCATTTTGTTACACTTTTATTCAGCGTGCTTATTAAAACTGGAAAAACCATTAAAACCATTTAAAAGTTCATGTAAATTAGTTTCTTGCAATATAGAATGAGCTTAATCTTAATATTTGTATATTGCACAGCATGTGCACACACTCAGTGTTGAGCACTGTTGTTGAAAATTACAGACTGAAAATTACAGTGTACACTTTACTCATCAACTTAAACATTCTAGAGTTTTTTTTTCTTTTTCTTACAGCAGTTGCCTTTGGTTTCTCACATGGGGGTTGTTAGACACCATTTTCTATTTAACTTAATTTTTCTCATTTCACTAAAGCTGCTTTGCAACAATGTGTAGGCTACTGTTTAAAGCTCTATAGAACTAAATTGAATTTAGAACTGACTATTTCAGCAGGGAATGCATCGCTCTCTAACCAGATGAACTGCAAGGTACATCCTAAAATGCCACCATCATAAAATCATAAGGGCCTGTCTTGGTATGCTTGCATAGCTGATGGACTTTGATCAGTGTAAAATGCTTTGAAAAATAAGAAGAAGTGTAAATCAAGTAGTACTCAAGTAGTCTGGTGGTACTGCTCATCTGCTATATGAGCAGTAAAATTCCAAATCGAAATTCATCTGGAGGCATAACCCTGAAATGCTGTGCCTCCACCTGTGGAAAGTAGTAAAGCTGTGCTGAGTTCACACTTTTGTAATGAATGATTCTGACTTTTGATCTTTTGACCAAAAAGACCCACTCCATTGCAGTAGATTTTGTACGCCACAACATTGCCATTTAAAAAAATAATAATTGATCAGCCACAGGTTTTACTAACAGCAGAATTTATTCCAGGACCTAAATTCAGATATTTACCAATTTAATCCAGCTTTTGTTTAATAATGATGTGAATTTAACGTAAAAGTATTGGTGTTTGCTGTGCACATCCCTAAGTGTTTCAGCAGTTCCTAATCTATAAAAACCTACAGAAAGGGTGCTATTGTGGTGTTTTGCTGCCAGCCCCAGATTCTAATTGATTTAAGCCTGTCTAATTAAAGTAAAGTGAATGAAAAGCATCCAGACCGGTGATTTGATGGAATTAATGAAGCTCTGACTAAAGCCAGTAATTGGTTGGAATTCCATTAGGCGTGGATTTCCTCAGACGCGGCAGCAGCAAACAAGCAGGGCATGTGCTTTTGTACAGAATCACCCAGCGTGGCTGCCGAATATTGACTCCTAGCTTGAATGATACCTGTAGACACACAGCCTAAATTTTCCTCTTTAGACATGATACAGAATTTGAACAGACTCATTGCGTACACACACACACAAAGTTTTCACACACAGACCAAAATAAGGTCCCCATTTTGTCCTTATAATGTAGGGTTTACCAGTTTTTACCTTTTGTTCAAGGCATAAACTTCCAAGGCACTGTATAATCCAATATAATGCAATATAATAACAGCTGCTGCATATAAATCATGCTAACCTTAGACATACACACTCTCAATTAAAAAAGTGTTTTGTTTTTTTAAAAAGTGAGAAGTGTACTGGAGATGTATTTCTAGAGAACTGTGATTTGAATGTCCATAAGACAGTAATTAACATAGGGATATTCCTACAGTCTCATTAATTGAGAGAGGAAGACGGAGTGTATTACTACGCATGGAGAGACACAGCTAGATACTGAGAGGTGTAGTCCGCAGGTTTGACCTGCAGCTCTATTAAATATATTATTACTGATCCATCATTATAAACTGCCTCCACAATCCAAACATAACAAGCCTACAGTGAACCAGACTCCACTGCTAGAAGTTTTGCAAAAAATGTGTGATTGAGAATTCTGTATAGCGTGTTGAGCCTGATCTAGCAGCTAAGGGCCTCTGAGCACCAGGGCTAATAAACACATAGTGTTTGCATTGGCTAGGTGCTTTCATCTCTTCTAATGCAAGTCTGTTCATCTTCTAAATCAAATATTATTGCCTGCCCAGAGCCATGGATCCACACGAAAATTATGGTGGTATTAACTGACAGAAGAATCCATATTTTTTTTCTAACAGGTAAAAATCCACAGATAAAAATTCACACAGAAATAGCAAGTCTTTGTGATTTGATCGACACATCCCGCTACATTATTTTTCTCCCAGAATATAGAGACTCATCTAGCATCAACCTTAGAATTGTAGGTGAAATTATATGGGCGACAGCTGGTATGTGGCAGATATATAGAATGCGTTATATTGTATAAAATATAGAACAATTTTATAATAATAATAATAATAATAATGTTATACTATACACAAGCTTGTATCGCCAAAAAATATATTATATATATATATTTATTTTTTTTGTGGTACTTTATGGTATACTATAAAGTCACACCACTCAGTGCTCTGCATCCTTATTAAATACGGTACCCTAATTACGAAGGTAAACCATATGCACATCAATGGAACACATCAGTTCAGGTTTGCGCCACCATCTGTCTCATCAGTAAGTGGTGGTTTGTTCAGCTTAATTGAGGGATTTGTCCCGTACTGCATGTCCCTTACATCTGCATATCCCCTGAAAAGAACAGTCATGGCCAAATCACCAACATTTCTGCTCACTGGTTGCCCATCCAACAAGTAAAAAAGGCAGATAATCATCACTTTACTTTGACTGGATGCTTTTATCTGTCAAAAAAGCCGAAGCCCCCCCCCTCCCTCCCTCCCTCCCTCCCTCCCTCCCTCCCTCCCTTCCTCCCTCCCTCCCTCCCTTCCTCCCTCCCTCCCTTCCTCCCTTCCTCCCTTCCTCCCTTTTTACCTTTTTTTTTTTAACCTTTTTTAATGTTCCTCACTATTTTGTTAAGCTAGCCATTATTCCATCTCTAAAATAGCATTAAGCGGTAGTGCTCTTTGCTGTCAACGGCCCATCAACAGCAGTGGCCATGCATAAAGCAGATGGTTTAGTGAGCTGTGTCAAGAGAGTGTTAGCATTAGATAGGCGTGGATGTAATCATCTTTGTGATGGGCGACAGCAATTACAGTGCAGGGAAAGAGCATTGTCAGAGGGGCTATTTGTTCAACTCTTTTTGCTTTCCCTCTTCTCTCTTTCAGAGTCCAGACTTTGACTGGGATCCATTGCCTCTGAAGACTGCAGTGCTGCTACTGAAATGTTTGTGGACTGGGAGTTTCTCTCAACAAATTAGCAAGTTGCTATTTGTTACTGAGATGATTTCCCTGTAGAAAAATCCATCCATGGTAAATGGACGTTAAATACAGTAACTATGTTTTGAAACATGGTAGCTTGTTTCTAGCTGTTCCAGTCTGGTTGTTAGTTGGCTGACCATAAACCAACTTGAACAGCTTGCACAGCTAAAGACTACCTAGAGCAGATACTGTAGTAATCAGCTACTATGTTCTAAACTACATTTTCTGGTTGGAAATCTACTAGGTGGTTGCGAGACTGGGCTGTATGATTGATACGAGTACTTCGGGTGGTTGCTAGAGTATTCTTTGTTATTGGAAATAGTATGCAGAGGCGCTATGAAGTAGTCGGTAGTAGCTAGGGCATTGCTAAGTAGTTGCTAGGGTGTTCATTGCAATATAATAAACAAATGGTTTCATGAGTCAATTTGTTTGGTTCTAAAGCAAAATGCACACACAGATTAGTGATAATTCTGAAATGTGTATTTCTCAACTCAAACTAGCAACAACAACTAAATGATTGATAACACCCATTGATCAATAAGCCATATACCAAGCCATATACACATTGTTCGTTACTGTGTTTATTTTCCGGTGTAGGAAGCCTCAGGACACGCAGAGCTGTCGGTGTAATGCAATGGGTGTTTTTGTTCTCAACGCGCTCAGGCTCTGGAGATGCGCTGTACACAAGTAGGCCAATCACAACAGACTGAGCTGTCTGGCCAATCAGAGCAGATAAACTCGCGGAAAGGAGGGACTTAGAGAGATTGATTCATTTGACGAGTCGTTTGAGGATCATGGAAAATGTGATGATGTGCAAATGTATATTGTGAGGAAATGAATTTTTTTTTTTACATTTGATGCGTGTAAACATGTTGTAGGAGACTCTACAACAACATTAGGAAACTTTAAAATACCATGATAGGGGCACTTTAATTTGCACATTGTCAGCAGATCACATGCAGAAATTTCCACTCCCATCTATGCTTTTTTTGGAATTACGCTCTGTTTAGTCAATCTGGCCCTAAGTTGGTTATCTGTTATGAAGAAAATTTTTCTTTTTTTTAAAGACTTTCTAGAATTGTTTCAGGATGGTTAGTGCTGGTTAATCTTTCTTTCTGGTGAAGCTTGTTGATCCTAGTTCTACTTAAGCAAGTTAAGAAGTCTGGTGGCAAGAGCAGCAAACCAGCAATGTATTTTCAGCAGGGCAGAGTTCTGTGACTTCCCTCTAAGAAATGTGCAAATATTTGCTCTGAGGACCCAAGCAAAGCTTCTTTTTTTTTTTTGGTTCAGGATGAGAGCCAATAGTCTGGAAGCAGTGGATGGATTGTTTGATTATGT
Organism: Semotilus atromaculatus; assembly: GCA_031834385.1. Lineage (NCBI taxonomy): Eukaryota > Metazoa > Chordata > Actinopteri > Cypriniformes > Leuciscidae > Semotilus > Semotilus atromaculatus. Next base: position 5,106,091 of record JAULUF010000003.1, read on the forward strand.
TCCAATAAATTTGCAACCCCATAAGAGTTGAATCGACCACTGCACAGTGCCTCTGTGTACTGTTTTCATTAAGACATATGGAAAAACACACATTCAAGGATCGCAGCGCACAGTGATAATTGGCCTTCCTCTACGACTAGCGCAAGATGGCCATTAATGACATTTGCTGAGGAGGAACATTGCCTACAGCGGTTTAATAAACACCATCCAAAACAACTTCCATCCGCACTGACAAGAGGAAATCTGCTTTTGGCAGAGCAGCATCCATACTATTAACTTGACTCTGCTTTTTCAACAAGCCAATCCATTAGCCTAAAACCATCATGCTGTCAACATAATACCTCTCGTTTCTGACTAACCACATGAAATAATAATGAGGGAAGTGGAGAGAGAGATTAAGACTCTTATGAGCTTCCTGTGTATGGAGACACTCTAATGGCAATGTACAACTATGCACTAAAAGAGTTCCCGTCCATCACGGCATGTCAGAGCATGGAGCAAGAAAGTAAGCGGTCGGTTAATGACCTCATCCAGAGAAGTTTGCGACCGTAGTCTGGCCAAGAACGAGAACAACCCGCTCACAATGCAAATGCGAACTGGGGATCAATGCCCCTCGCCCACTGAATCTGGTCCCCGGAGCTGTTAACAAGCAAGAAGTAATTGATTAAGACAGCCAGCACACGCAGAGTAATGAAGCACACAAACACACGCCGACGTGACTACGTGCTCAGGAACGAACAGTAGGTATACTGAAAGTGTGCGGCTCAGTCAAGGGCACTGCCTTTATTAGGAAAGTCTTCATTACACCGCAGGCAGGCGAAGAAATCAGAGCATCTTTTTTTTCTCGTCCGGCTCTTTGTAGAGGGCCTCTGGTGGTGCAAGCAGGCTAATTGACCCATCCATGGCCCAGGCTTTCAGGAGCGGACGGGTACAGAGCCTGGAGTGCTGAAATAATTGACTTGATGAAATGAAGAGCAGAAACTCTCAGAGGATGGCTGCCTCATCCATTCACAACTTCTATCTCTCTCTCTCCACCTTTTTAGTCTGTTGCACTAAGGGAGAATTCACTAAACGGTTAGACCACTTTTTTGCCACAACAAACTGTATATTATTTCACTAAACAACCGCAATCCAGTTTAAGAAGCCGCTAAATGTGCGGATATAGTGTTGTATTTAAATTAAGCCATTGTCATTTTTTTCAGCTATGCCTGGCAAAAAGGAAGCAGAAATCTTAATTCAATTCCAAAGAGGTGCTTATGTAAAGTTTCTATTGATCATGGCAACAATTATTCATCAAATTAGGCATATCAGACATACACAGTTTTAAAAAGATAATTCGGGCACTCTTCCACTGATGAATCTTCGGCTACATGACAAAAGAAATCATATTTTACCTGAGTTGAATGTGAGTCTGCAGGCTGATTTGAATTTAATGCTATAAAAAGACTAAATAATTCCAAGAATCTTTCTGCCAAGTTAGCTCATATCTCCATGCAAAAACAATCAGACAGACCAGTGTTGCCCGATTCACAAACAACTGACTCTTATGAAAAGATAATTTTTAGGGAATTAAAAACATACAGCGTGATTTAGAGTAGTCGGTACACAAACAAATAACTCGTATGAGCCAGTTCTTTATAGTAAATCAAAACATAACGTGTACAGTGTAGGCGTGTACAGTTCATAAACAAATTATTTTTTAATGAACTGAAAGAGTGTGATTCAGTGTCGCAAGCAAAGGACTCCGAGTCACCTCTTTTTAGAATGGTTTGGTTCACGAACAAATGAATCTTAGCCAGTTTGAAATTAATCAGTCTGAAATACTACCCCTGTCGGAAATCGAAATCCAATGAAAAGCTTGCGAAATTAGATTAAATCAAGACTCAGAAGATTGGGAATTACACCTTGCTAATTGCGTACTCCAATATTTTAGTCGGTTTCATTAATTGCAAAAATTCTTAAGTGAATCAGGCACCAAACACAACACATGCATAAAAATAAATGAAAGTAACAGGAAGCATAGTTCGTTCTAAACGCGTTCCCCTATGACTGATTAGTGAAGTGAGTCAGTGCTGTCTTCAGTGCAGTGTTCTCTTCTCACCTTTAACACAGTACTGTGCAGACAGACTGACTCAACAACCCACTTAAACAAATGCAAGCCCTGCAGTGGACCATGGAGACCTACTTGTGTCTGACTAGACCTCTTATAATAGACATCAGTATGCACTGAAGTGAAGGTTGAGAGTTTGAGACTGGAACAGGAATACGTGTTGCTATTATTAAGACAGGTGCTTCTTTTGAGAGTATGCTGCTTATTTTCTAAGCACACAAACGTAGCCCAAGGCGTTAAGGTGAGGTGGGGATATGGCCCTTTTTTGGTGCATTGCAAGGACAAATTTCATAACCATGTGAATTTTTAACAGCTGGGAAACAACCTGTTGCTTCCAAACATTCCAGGATGGTCACATAGTTAAACGTGGTATGCTACACGATAGGGCTTGTAACACCAAGGGCGCCTATTGGGTTGAATCTCACGAAACATGAGGTATTTATGTGAATTAGATGCCTATGTTCTTTCCAATATCAAAATAGGTAAAATGACACATTTTAAATTTAATAATTGTATCATGAAGCCCCTAATTAAAAACAATACCAAGACATGTAGCAGATGGAAGCACTGAATAGGTTTTACAAAGTGTTTTTACAAAGTGGTTTACCAGTGTTTATTCTTCAAGTGCTAAGTGAGTTAAATTGTATTATTATATTTATATTGCCTTGTAGTTTGCATTTGTATGTGTAATTTAATTCTTTTTTGCTTTAGAACTTTAGAAATTTGTTTTTTTACTCCCAAATTTCTCATTACCATAATGCAATTTTATATAATAGTAATGTGTGCATGCAAGAATTTATACACTGAAAATAATGTATTGCAGTATTTTTTATTGTATTACAGTAATGTGAATCACCATTGAGAATGTATGCAATGTAAAACATTATAAAATGTTATACAGTAATGAAATGTTTGGTAGAAATTGTGGTCCTACGTTTTATTAATGCCAAATATGATGTACTTTTTTCTTTGTCCCTTTAGGGAACAATGTGACCTGATTGTGAGATTCACACGATCACACCTCTACCACCTGATGTGTATAGGCAATGAGAGAAAGAAAAAGAGACAGAAAGAGACAGTTCATCTCCATGCACAGCTTGTGCTTCACTGAGCAGGTGGCAGGAAGTCTGAGGTACAGCGACATGGACGTGAAAGGGCGAGAAACACAGTATAATTGCCCTAACCACGTTAGAGTCAGTTTCTCAATAGCGCTGCCAGTAACACATGCCCGAAAGGGCTTATCTGGCAGGAAAGATGCCATTTCTACCACGCTGAGCTAACCAAACAAACTTACTCAATTCAAGCAGATTACAGAATTTCTATAGGAAAACCTTGAGGGCTGTATAACAGAACAAATTGAGCAACACGGGCCAAATAACTATTATATGAGTCAATACGATTTCCGAGACTTATGAGTACTGTGATATCATAGGTTTGTGCAACCTTGGGCAGCAGACTCTAGACAGCCACTCCAATGCAAAAATAAACCAATGCAAACATTTTTCAGTTGCGATGCCTGGAAATCAACGTTGGGTTAGGGCTGTAGATGTGTGGGGGAAAGAAGGAAGAAGAAGTTGCAGAGCTAGAATTAAGGGTTGTTTTTGTTCTTTGGGCACACAGAGAAAAGAGGAGAGGAACAGCAGTGTGCGAGAGAGTGAACGTGCTGTGAAAGAAACAACGGGGCTTCTGGACTCTCCTAGGGATAAGCATCATCATGCAACCAGCTTTCTTTTTCCTTTGCGCCTCCTCTTCTCTCTCTTTCTCCACTCAGTTTGTCTCTATGTCTCTGTTGGGTGTTTCAGATCAATGCTGGCACTCCCAGTGCTCACTGCTACAGTGCTGTCTGTACTGAGAGATTTCAATCCCATTGATAGTAGAGGTTGGTCTCTGCACTGAGGCATGGGCCAGCATTTTAATCCAGAGGCCACTCTGCTATGCCAAAACACTCTCAAGGGAGGCATTCATTCTGCTTCTGTGTACACACAACGCAACTTTCCGCCCGGCTTAAGGAAGTTCTGAACCTTTGCACTCCTTACCATTTGCCATATTTGCTATTCAAATGTATTCTAGTAAAATAGCCCTGACATCAGGATTATGCAAGGTGTCAAAGGTAATGGAGAAGGTATACATCTACAATTAATCCAGATGATGAGAAAAGTTGCATACGACCTTGAAGTCAAAACGAAACTGACCCTACTTACTTTCCTAATAGACATTTCTGGTCTTTGTCCATAAGTCATTTTAAACTTGCATCTAAACTTGCACCTCTAAATTAATTTTCTTTTCAACTGATGTCATCAAGGACGCTGAAGTTTCAGCCAACCAGCAGCTGAGGGTAATTATCAGTGTTTTGTGCTACGGTGTTGCTGATAATGTTAAGAAATCATGTATTTCTATTAAGTTCACTCACAGGCAGCACATACAGTGTGAGCAGTGTGGTCCAAAAAACTAAATAATGACTCTTTTTTAATTAACCCAACCACACAAATCGCAACCAGTTTTTGATTTAAGAACAAATTACTCTTATGAATGCTTATTTTTATTGAATCAAACATAAAGCACAACCAATGAAGTCTGATTCAAGAGTAAATTACTCTGATGAAGAGTTATTTTTAGTGATTTTACACCATACAGTGCAGCTATAGTCCAAATGACAAATGAGCAGTTCAATTAAAAGCAGCGCAAAATTTTAGACCATTTTAGACTGGTTAGGGGCGTACAACTGGGGAGTAGCCCAGTACCTGCATGACACGTCATAGACATAAACAGAGAGAAGTACTACAATGTTCTCCGGCTACAATTTTCTTCTACATAGACGATTGCAGTTCTGTTTATTAACCGCTAGAATGACTCACAAGTTACTGGTTGAAACTCACTGAATCAGTGAGAGCGTTTACCTAATCATTTCACTTGCTAAACTGCAAGTTATCATTATACTTTCGAAATTTAAAAACAAAACAGTTTTGCGTACTTATGGTTTGTCCTATGTCCCATTGTACCAGTGTGTAATTCCCATCCTAAATGTTTAAATTAAATATCCTGTGTCAGTCATGTTGCATAAGTAAAATAGATTTTGTATATGACATTTCATATTGGCAATCTTTATTTTAAGCATGTTGTTATTTTAACACACAAAAAAGGTTTTTCTGGAGACTGACTCTCTGTTTACAAACACAAGAGCAAAAGGAAGCAGCCACAGTAATTATGAATAGTATTTTAATCAGACCTTTCTAGAAAGAGTTGTTTACCGAGAAAAAAGAAGAAAAAAAGCATAGTTTGTCACCTGGCTAGGACTATTCTTTTGTAACACTAAAGGATTTTTAGGTGTCTAAGGGGTTCTGTTCTGTACAAACAAATTTTAAAATTCAACTGTAGTAAAAGGTTAAAAATAAAATCCATCCGACTCCTCAGCTATTATTCAAATGAAAGGTATTGCTTAGGGTAGTTGAAAAAGGTGGCAACATACCAACTGTAAAGCAAGTAAATAAAAAAAAATAAAAAAACATCATAGACCATTACTTGAATAGTTTTGCAATTACCCATCTGCCATGTACAATTAGAGGAGTGGCCATACAGGTGACATGGAAAATGTCAGTGAAAATGAACGTTTTTAAAAGTTAAAAGGTAATCTTGAATGCTGAAATGTCAAGGATTGCTGAGCTTCTTTCTACTTTTCAGTAACACATAACAACACTCTGAACTATTGCGCACACACACACTTACTATGAAAGTCACCAAGTTTCTCTGCTGAATTTATCAAATTTCTCATTCAGAGAAAACAATTTGACAGAACTCCTTTTGCCACAACAAAACAAAAATCCAATTATCATAGCATTCAAACACAACAGCGCCAAAAGCAGAGACTGAAACAGTCACACCGAGGAACAAAAAAGAAAGAAGCAAATTAACTGAACATTGTGCGTCAGCCTGAAACCGCTCCCATCTCTTCGCTCTGCTTTTCTCATTTTGATCTCTTCTTTGCAATGGCAGGTGGAGCTTGTTAAAGAGAATCCAATTCACCTTATCCAAATGTGGATTTTTTTTACTAAAACTAAACTAAACTAAAAAATGCAATAGTAAATGATACAAATTATTCATAGTTCGCAATTGGCAGCAAGGTTTGCTTGCAATCTAGCATGCACAACATGCTGAGGTGATTGTGTACTTTACTTTAAATGTTACTGAATAATAAAATGACATTCATTTATCAATAAAATATGTCCTTTCTCAGCTTGAAGTTTTGTTGCAAAGCCTCTTTGACCACATCAAAGCTAAATGCTATTTGATTGGTTATGAAAATGAAATCACCTCTGATTGGTCAGTGACACATGCCAGCTTAAAAAGAGCACAAGCTTAAGCACCACCTCCATTTTGTCTCATTCCAATTGAAAACTGACTAAAAACTCATGGTTGCAGTTACATGCACCCTAAAACAGAACAAACAGCAGCATGTGTCCTGTTTCTATGGTGTGGGTGAGGTTCATCTATTGAAAGCACACAGTGGATGGAATGGCTCAGCCTCTACACTACATGTGAAAAAAGACACTAGTCCATAAAAATTTGAGGATCTTTCAAGAGTCAGAGTACAGCTTTTGGAATAAGTCAAAATTGCTCGAGTGATTCTTCCCTCTCCTTTTATCTGCTCTCTTCACAGGGAAGCATACCACTCTTAAGGCCCAGGGGGAAATGAAAATGCATATACGCATGCTGAGGAAAACAAGAGCATAGCGGAGCAAAGCAAAGAACGTGGTCATAAAAAACCTGTCCATCAGTCATGGAAGGCAGGTAAGTGCACTTTGCAATAATTCCCGTAATGCTCTACATTATGAATATAGTATGCAGGGTATCCTGTGGGAGCAGCAAAGCAGGAAGTCCCAAGAAGTCAGTCTTGGTGGTGAACCCTATCCGTGTTCGTCTGCCACCCTTAATGAAATGCTATTAAACCCACTGCAGGGCCATTTGGAAAAAAACAACAACAAAACCTCCCCGTAAGTAAAGACTTGCTGCAGGGCATCATTACACCTCAATCTCATTTAGTACTGCAGGTAACGTAGCAGATTCATTACCCTGCGTCTGTTACTCATACAAAGGACACTACGGCCCATCTGGAACCTGACACCAAACATCTGAACAGCACAGTGGCCATAACAGGCGGGAACGGGCATCCTCCCATTACCGGATCCCTACAGCGACTGTGTGAGCAGATGTTGCTGTTTATATATTCAGGTGTAGGTTCAGATTGACTGCAGTTCAGGCTAAGTTCCCCACTGTGCAGTTAGTACTGGTATGAAAGGGTAAAAGTAGAAAGAAAGAGGGCTCAGGATCGGTTCCTGTGGTACACCCTTTGAATTGAGTTGTCATCTGACAATGTGAATGTCACGATCAAGAGTTATTGGTCGATGATTCATTGTCATGCAAATAACTGCCATTAACGATTTAATGCAGTTTCTTATGTCACTTACAACTGTTTAAAATATTTATCTTTTGTTCTTTTTTTTTGAAGCCCAGCCTTATATTTTTATTGTTGAATATTATGCAATAGTATTTCTGTCCTGTTTTTTTTTTTTCATTATTTGAAGGTGATCCAAATTGTAACCAGAAATATTTGCATAATACATGTGAAAAATATTTGTCCTTATATATGACAGTTGACTTACTAGACTTACTAGAAAGTTACTAATGCGTGTTCTGCTTTGACTTTGTTCGGAATTATTTAGAAAAAGAGTAAAAGTAACACTATATCTAAAACATGACATTAACTTATTGATTTTATACAACAGGTCTATAAACAAGGTCACACTCACATTTTGAATATCCAAACAAGAAGACTTTTAAAATAAAAACTGGTAAATGTATTTAGAAACACATTAGAGTAAGATCACACCATAGTACACAGACACATTTTGCATTCCACTGTGCTGTTTATCCATTGTTTTTCTATGTAAATGTGAGTAAATGTGACCGTTGTGCTCACGATTTTTGCGCTTACGCCTCACGCAAAAACAAGTCTTTTTTTTCAATTGCCCTGTGTCTTGTGTTTATGAGTGTATTTGTGTTTATAATTGCAGATTCTGTGTGAATGGCCCCTAATGTAACACAGATGCTTCTGCACTATTCAGTGGCACTTAAGTATAAATAGTGTGCGTAGCATGTTCACACTAAAAATGTAATTCCATGATGAAAAAGAGCACTTACACGGATGATACATGCAATTAACAGAAAAAACTAAGTGTGGAATGGAATGTTGGACACTTCATGCACTCAACTGTCACAGCTTTCCTTCCATAGCGGGTGGGGGGAAGGGGCTGAGACTCCGATGTTAGATGACAAACCGATTCACACACTGGACGGCTGAGTACATACTGCAGAGTATAAGTGCATAGGTAGTATGGTATGTCATTTGAGATACAACTATTAACTCAAATACATGTACTTCTCACTCAGCTCACCAAAGCTGAAAAATGAAATAGGAAAACCCATGTTTCAACTTAATAGGTCTTTGCGCTATACACCATGTGCAAGGATACTGTGCCAAGTGCACGCATGCCTTTTTTATAGTCAATGTTCTGTACTGCCAGGTCTTGACACAGCAGAATTCTTCTCACTTTTGGCAGTTTTCAGATTTCCATAGCTTTATGGAGAGAAGCAGGGTGAGAACAAAATCACACCGTATCCAAGCAAAATCCTATTATTAACTGTAAGTGTCTGATGCCAAAGACCTCTTTTTCGTCCAGCTCCCAACCATAACCAGCAGCGGGAGAGGTGAAGGATGACTCCATTCTCACTCATCTCTGTGTTTGTTTTACTGAAGTTTCAAGGTCTTCTCAGCGGAGACTGTTTTTCTCTCTGTTCTCCCGTCTCATGCTGGTGAAAGGCCAGCAGTGTGTCTGGAATGGACAACACCCCACCACCCCCCTGCATGATACCCACAAAAGAAAACGTTCCCATGAGAAAAACATGCATACGCTCTGAGGTTTCCATTCTGCTGCTCTGTTGCCCATTAGTTGAACTGGGAGGAAGTTCTGTTTGAAAGCAGACAGGAAGTGAGGATGGGCATGAGTGACAGTGTGAAGATGTTTTAATGGCTAGGGACCATTTAGCAACACAGACTTGGATAACCGACTGACATGCCTCGTTCTCCTACACACTGGAACAGTTTCACACCTGTGGGAGTGTAAACCTTTTAGTGAGAGCTTGTGTGAGAGAAGTGTGAGACATGCACCATTAGCACTGTGTGTCAGTCAGGCTGGCCGAATATCTTGCTAAAAGACACATTCCTCCGTTCGGCTTTAGATCACAAGCGATGTGTGCAATTTATACTCTGACTTAAAGGATTAGTTCATGTAAAATTACATCTGCCATCATTCATTCGCCCTCATGTTGTTCCAAACCCATATGTCTGGGTTCCATCCAAGGAACACACAAGATGTTTTGAATATACAGTAGGACTGTACTGATCACTTTTTTTTTTATGCAGTTATAATAGTGACTGAAGATTTAAAAAAAGATGCAAAAGCATTGATAATGTACAATTCTACTTTCATCGTTCACATTTTTCCAAATCTTCTGAAGCTTTTTATGATGAACAGAGGTAATTTGACCATAGAATTAGTGAGTTCAATCCAGCTTGATAATAAAAAAATGAAATTTTAAGTTAAAAGTACAAAAATGACTAAACCTATAACTGAAACAAAAGTAAGTCAAAGCTAAATTAAAATATAAAAAACAAACTGATACAAATAGCAAAAAATTAAAGACAAATAAAAGGTTATTTAAAATATTAATAATACTGAAATAACACTGTTTTTTTTAAACATTTTGTAGCTTAACTTTATATTGTTTACATTGAATATTATTTTATCATTTTGTAGATGGACTTCATATTGTTGATATTGAAACGAGCAATGACAATCCTGATATTCTTCAACAACAACAACAAAAAAAATCACCTTGCCTTTTGTGTTCCAAAGAAGAAAGAAAATCGTACCAATTTAAAACGACATGAGGTTGAGTAAATGAAGACAGAACTTTCATTTTTGGATGAACCATCTTTTCAGATTTGTGAGATCTTTTCCATTTTACACATGGGAACTGCAGTCAAGATCCCTGCTGACAGAAACCCCCTGGGGTGAGGGTGGTGATAAAACTCTCACGAGACTGTGCAGAACACTCATCTGAAGTTATGGTGAATGTGCAACTTCTACAGCGCAAGCCACCTGCCAACTTCAGCTCCAAATCCACCCACGACGCTAAAGACATGCAAATGGTGCAATGTTCGCCTAATGTCATTTGGAAAAAAGGGTCTCTCTGAGGCCTAGGGGCAATTACTCACAACACAGAAGAAATGACAGCAGATGGTCTTGGCTACACCAGAGCCTTACCTGGCTGCCTTTCCCTCCTTTACATGCTTCACAACATTAATTATGAGCTAACACAACTGCCATGGAGATGCCCAAAACACTGCCAAATCCAACTTTCCAAAAATGTAGTGCAGACTCCTGCATTCTAATAAGAACCAATGCATTAAGTGTATTCTTAAAAATGGTTCAGTACAGTAACACAGAGTTAATTGAAGCCCGTGGACATCTTTCTTGCTTGAGCACGGTAACAGGCAGAGTTAATGAGGATGACCCCCTCCAGAGTAAGTCTGCTGTGGGCTTAGTTGGCTCCAGAATCTGCTGTGCCGATTAAGCGCTTGGTCTTTTGCTATCAGACCTCCTTTTGTGTTGTTCACTCTCAGCACAGCCTTAATCCTGACTAAAAGCCCCGATTCTACAGTAATCCAAGCCAGTGTGTGAAGATGTGACAGAGGAAGCCATTGATCTTTGAGTTTACCCAAGAAGTTAGACTAGTGGCTTGTATTAAACCTTTCCTTCACTTACGGATGGTTGGTATTGTTGGTACACGACATGGCGCTGCATTTATTACTACTAAAGTAAAGTATTTGGTGACCTCATCATGTTTGGATGCGTGCAAGTGTGTTGACTTGCAGAGAGACTGAGGAAGGAAAAAGACAACTCAAGCGAGCAGGCTGAGTCATACACAGAGAAAAGGGTATAATCGGTATGTGCTGCAAAGTGGAGCCACTGCCTGTACATTTGCTCACACATTTATCAGCTAAATGGGGACTTCTCGTGATTCGAGTTTATTTGAATGCACAATATATTAGAGATTTTTTTTGAATAACTGATAAATAAATAAACCTTATTTTTAAACTTACCTAAACAAAAACTTAAAGGACACACAATACATTTGCTGTTCTAGCATGACAAACGGTGATCCTCTCCATTATAGACCTGTCAGGAATTCAGAGCATGTCTAGCATTGACTTTGACCCCTGAGAGTCTATAGTTCGAGATTTCAACACAACAATGCACCATCCTCCATTGTGGTAAGGTTTGGAAATAAATTAGAAAGGGTTTGGAATTGAATAACCACACACACACACACACACGTAAATATATATATATATATATATATATATAAAACATATGATTTATGCCCAACAGGTGAGAGAGAAGAGAACATCCCAACCCCCTGCTAAAGTTATTCAGGCCCCGGCTTGGCGCACCTTGAGTACCCACAGATCAAAGGTCGAGGGGTCAGATAAACAGCCCTAGCAGCAGGAGTCACGGTTGAGGCCAGCAGGTGATAGCTGATACTTTTTTGCCTCACTGCTCAGAGCCACAGCAGGGTCACCTGGAGCCCCTCAACACGGCAGCTGCTTTAGTCATCATTATTGTTTGCTAGCTCCTATTCTCTTCAAGTTGAGAAATCTTCTGGATTGATTTACCGTGTTGTACTGCACATGCACACAAGCTCTGGAGTGCAGTTGTTACCCCGACAACCTGAGGGCACGGCTATTTTTATTTTCCTTTCGGACAAGACAAAAACCAGAGACCTGATCACTTCATCCAGGCAAGAGTTATTACTTTTCAGTGAGTAATACAAGTGAACTGTGGTGAAGGACATACTCATTTTACCCACTCAAAAAGAAAAAAATAAGAATATGTTGCAAACCAAAATGTTAAATACAAAATAAAATGCATCACATTACACAACTCATTGAGACAGTTCTGCTGGACACTGTTGCTAAGATATGATGATATTGCTCTGTTGCCATACACAGCCAGATAATAAAATCTTGCCCACAGGATAAAAGCAGATAATGTTTCTAGATGGTATCCGGAACCCAACAGCAGCTGGTCCGATAAAATTGCCGGTTCCCTCAATCACGCTACTGTTAGTCTAAGTGGAGTTTGTGTTTGTGTGTGTGTGTGTTTTAGCTTAAAGTCTTAAAGGAAAGGATGAGCACAACAGCATATTCCCCCATTTACACATTCCATTAGCCTACCAAGCCATCACTCACAGTACTACACCTGAGTCCTGAAAAATGGCCCATTTCACGCCCTCAAAAGAGGTCATGATCCTTTGTTCCAGCATGGATCCCACCTCTCTGCCGCTGAGATTACTTCTTGACTAAAAAGAGCTATTTTTTGGGGGGCACACACACATATACATTGTCTGATTATCATGAAATCTCCAGCGAAGCAGTGTTTCAGCCCTCGGGACAGACCTCTATGTAGAATGGTTGATTTGAAAGGTATGGCGCCATCTTGTCTGGATTTGGGCTGGGGAGGACGGAAGCATCAAATACGTGGCTTATAAATATAGCATGCGTGAAATGCTCTCTAATTAAGATCTAAGAGAGATTACTGCATAAATTCCAAAGGGAAAGCCCTGTTGAGTGAGAATTAAGGCACACCCTACTTCTAATTTTGGGTCCTGGAGGAAACTTCTAAAATGTGTAATGTGAGGTGAATGAGTCAAGTAGTCATTAGTGAGTGAGACTTGCTAAAAGTTAGGAGAAGTCCAATATCAGACCCTTCCTGAAATGTCACAATCCTCATTATCTGACTAATCTTAGTCACTGGCTAAGGGGGAAAGTTATCAACTCTTAAAATACAGTACTGTGACGGATTGCCCTGTCCCTTAATTCGCCGCCCTTCGCCAGGTTCCCAACTGGAGTGGGTGTGATTGGAGAGGAGGGGCGCTGATGAGGAGAATTGGCGGCATGTGAGGAGGCACACCTGACGAGAATGAAGCCTCATCACTGCCGCCTGTTAAATGCTGAGCGCGCCTCTCCTCGAGAGACCGGTCTCTTCCCTGTGCATGCACATCGGTGTCCTCGTGGGTCCAGGAAGGGAGCGCTGAGGGACGCCGCTGACGGACCAGGATGTTGAAGTCTCCACTTCCCTCCATTGTTGGGGCCGGGAGAGGACAGGTCGTGATGCCGAAGCCACCGCCCATTTGCTCTCGGCCCAAGGAGACAGGGAAGCGCGTGTGATTGCCAGACACCGTCCGCCTACCTTGATCCATCTCATCTCTTCACTACGCTTCCTTCACGATTCCCTGGCACAACGAGAACACCAGATCCCCATTTATTTTAACACTTTATTTCCCCCTTTTTGGAGGTTTTTCATTTATTTAATTTAATAAATGCCTTTCCAAGGCTTGACACCAGTCCCACTGTGTCTGTCGTTTGCTCCCCTGCCACAAGTACAATCGTCTTTGTCTTGAGAGTGGACCACCAACTGGTTTCTTCCACTTCCTCAGCTTCATAGGCACACCCAGCAAAGTTGGGGGGTGGAGCATTTTTTAAGGAAAGAAGGAGCTGTGTCTGCTCGCATCTGGGAGCACACTAGGATACTGAACCCATGACTTCCTGTAAGAGGGGGTCTGAGTTCGGTTGCACTGGAACTGTGAAGCAATTCGTGTGAAAGCAGCTCAGACTCAGGTGCGTGCTTGTTCAGGAAGTAAATTAACACGCGCATGCGTTTTAGCCGATGACGAGTTTTAGTTCAACAAAACACAAGTTAGGGGATGACAATAGTGATGATTTACTTGGGATACTGGAATCCATTGCAAGTGTCTCACTGTAACACTTACTGTTTTCTTTTTTAAGTAAAGGAGTGACACGTGAAAATTTATTTTTGTGGTAGTAAACATTATGCCACAAATAATGTTGACTAATCTTAACTTGAAATAAACCTGGGTTCCTTTGATCTAAATTGACTGTAGTAAAGGGTGAAAGTGCTTCCTACTTCTGAAATATGACAAAGGACACAAACGCCCTCCAAGGGAGGCCAAAGTCTGCTTGCAAGCAAGCAAGAGAAAGTGAGAGAGTGTGGTGGTGTGTTTGACCTCCCTATGGGTCAGGCTTCTGTAACAGAACCCGCGTTGATCTCAAAGCTCTCTTAAAGAGCAAGTGTTTGTCATTAGGAGGAACTCGGCTCCTGTTAGTCCTCAGAGATCACATAAAACCCCCATTCACCTCGAAACACCCCTATCCCTCAGCATGAGTACCAAATGCTGATAACCCTGACAGGATTAAAACCAGGCTGACAGAAACAATCCTCAGTCTTCTCAGACTTACCGACCCGGGGAAGGTCATCGTTAAAAATCAACCACAAGAGATGAAACACAGAGGCCGGTTGAGAGCTTGTTAAAAGAAGTTCTGCTACAAGATCCCCATTTATCTTTTTAGTGCAGGATTATAATTCATATTAACAACAAGAACTTCTCAGTAGCTTGAGTACTGACAGATTACATTAGCAATAGCATTCATATCCATAGCATTCATGTGAAAAAACTGTTCAGATTATATATGGTTTTACTCAAATCACAATTCCTGCGTTGATTTCCAACATTTAGAATAATAAAATATATTTCTTGGCGGAAGCATGCGGTTTATTCTGATTATTATTGAATTTATCTTAACTGTTTGAAATAGTTCTTAAAGATTTATGTTTTTGTCATATTGATTGCATCATGCCTATGTAAGAAAAAAAAAATGGGTGAGGAAACCCAATTATCACTTTATTCATTAAAAATTGCAAATGTGAATTACTCAATTACTTTTAAAATTTAAATATTTACATAGAATTTTTGAAATCCTTAAAATGTTATATTGTTTGCTCCCAGATGTGAAGTCTGATGGTAATTTTAAATTGATTGATAGATGAATAAAGAAAAGCAAAAGGATTCAGAAAAAGAAAAAAAATATCCAATGCTGTGTAAAACCATCTTTAAAAAAAAAAAATTGGACACTTGCTGTTTCTAATCCACTTGCTAAATGCTTTTCTTTATGTTATTGAGTTAATTATGTTTAACTAACATTTTTAACATTAATTAAATACAGTATATATATATAAAATTACATTTATTTTATTTGTCAATTTGAAAAGTAATTTTTTACTGACTTAAAAACTGACTCCATTTTGTTTTTAAGTGGCACTCTCAAAAGTCTAGGTAAAAGTCTTTCATGGTTTATTGTTTTCCCTATATATTATATATATATATATATATATATATATATATATATATATATATATATATATATATATATATATATATATATATATATATATATATATATATATATATATATATATATATATGAAAAACCAAAAGGAACACACAAGCGGCGTAGGATGTGTGGCACAACCAATGAATGAAGACAAGCAGACTCAAAGCTAAACGTGAGTCACCAACATAGAATCAAAACAAAGTTGTACCATTAGCAATAATAGATTGTTTAGTCATTCTCATTTCCTGCCTGTTCGGTCACATTCTAAGATTAGTCACTGTATCTGAAAAGGCCATGCAAGATTGAAAAACTGAGCTGGCACCAGACTGTAAGACACTTGTGCCTGAGGGTGCAAGTTTGAAATGTTGGAAAACTCTGACCCGCAGAGGGCATCAGAGAATGTGAACTCTAGACATGGATTGACAGAGGAACCTTTGAGATACATGAAAGGTCCATTGAGGGCTGTCAGAGTTGAGTTTAGATGGGAATGATGGCAACAAGAGAGAGGGCTGGTGTTGTGGCTCATATCAGCATGCTCTCGTTCTTCCATTTCACCCATTTCGCCAAACAGGGGCTGCCAGCCTTGGCAGCAGGCCTCCAGGGGCCAAAAGGAGGGGGGGCAGGTGTATTTGACGGTGGCCACAGAGGGCCCTGTGTTAGGCTCACTATCAGCAAGGGAGTGCTCGGAGAGATAGGTGAGTCAAGAGCCGAGGTCACCCTGTCTCTGGGAGTCTCAGATAAAGCCCTGGGGGAGTTGTTATGGGGGCTCTGGAAGAGGTTAGCAGGCTCTTTCCAGGCAGTTTGCAGCCCACACGGGCCTGTCGATGCCTTATCAGGCCCGCCGTTCCGGAATCGTCCATCCACTCACACCAGCTTAGATAAAGCCAAGACGGAGCTGTATGGGACACCGCAGGCCTGTAAGAACAAACGAACCGGGGGACGGCAGCAATGCTGAGAGAGGTGCCAGGAATGGAGGACAGAAAATAGCCACTGTACTTAAGCCAGATGAGATCACAACTCTAAAACTCTCCTGTTCTATCAGCAGCCAAAAGCTCCTTTGTCAAGCCTTCTTGAGCCTTAAACTTCAAATCAAACCTTCTTAGTTGTCGTAGTTAGTTAGCTAACCTTTATCAAACAAATACAACATAGTAAAAGTGTAGCCAGACTTTCTATAAGCACTCATTCGGGCCTTGAACCACTTAACCAGGTTTTTGCAGGCTTATCTGAAAGAGATACATTTGTACAAAGCGTTTGTACAAAAATTTTTTCTAGATTTTTCTTTTTCTTAGATTCTTTTTATTCCCTTTAAAGAATGGTTGAGCCAGACACTTCTCTAGACAGATGTTTTTAGCCACTGTTTTACTTACACAAGCATTGTGTTTTCAAGATGGCTAAGTAAATTTTTTTATTATTATTATTTATTCAATTATTTAATTTAGGCAACCTGCCAACTTGTACATTTTGAAAATGTGTAGTTCGTCTCATTCCTAAATCGAACTCATGGCCTTGGCAATGCTAGAATCATGATTTATTTGTGCCTACAGGAATTTCAATGTCAGGAAAGATTAGTTTGTCCTCAAAAAAAGTTTGTTGTATCAATAAACACAACGTTGTTTCCAGGCAAACTGGTCTCTCCCTATACTCCTGGAAATTCCATAGCAACCAAACAGATAAAAACTGGCAAAATCAGTAATTTTGTGCGCAATATGCATTTGATGGTAACCGAAAAACATTATGTATCATATTCTCTCAAAATTAAGACTATTAAATCACAAACAAAATCTAGCAGACAATGTTGACATCTCTTCCAGGACAGCACAGAGCGAAAGTACTGTGTGGAAGAACTTTGATGTTAAGATAAATTAACTACTTTGTTCTGAGGAGGATTTTGCATGTGTGTGTGTGTGTGAATAAAAAGATGTGAGTTAATGACAAGTTAGTTTATCTACTTCCCACTCTGAAATTACTCTTGGGCTGCGCAGAGGAGGATCTTCATATAATTAAAATATGCTAATGCCGTCCATACATTTGTGTCTAACAAGTTTCACTCAATTAAAGGAGCGAACAGCAGACCACGGTGATAATTCACAACCAATAATGAAGAGGTGATGATGTAAACAAATGAGGGCCATTTAGTTTTATGAAAGTTCTATGAGGTTCTAGTTCACTAGTTCTACTCAAGTCCTGAAGCTGGAGAAAATGGAGGAAGTAATTTCCAAAGCTACATGAGTGTTTGATTGTGTTTGTCCAAACACTCATTATTTTCACACTTCGTTTTCGCCCCCTTATCTAGAAGACATTCACTCAAACTCCAGAAAAACACTCATCACTGCATTAGTCACACAAACACAGTCTTTTGCCTGGAGACCCGATTCACTGTCTAGGCCAAAGCCATTTGTGTGTCGTTATAATCAATCATTTGACTGTGAGAGGACAGTTCTAATGGAAAAGACACAAGCAAACAAACAAACAGAGTAAGAATTGTGTATGAATCTCTGTATCCTATTACGCACTGAACCGCCGTGTAAGAGAATCTCACAAAAGCTTAAATGTTTGTTAGTGATTAACATTTGACATTTGAGACTACCGTTTCCGCGAGAAAACACAAAGCCGATCTCGTCGGTCTGGAACCCGTTAAGCTTGTGTGGTTTAGTAGCTAATCCAGCTGTTACAAAACCCAGAGATGGATGAAACACTGATTAGGGTGGTGGATCAGAGGAGATATATTTGGACCGCTGTGAATACCCAGAGGAATAGAGACGACAAGAGCCACTTTCGACTCTTCCGTTTGTCGTGGATATAATTGGCAGAAACGCTCACTGGTTAGGACTGAGTGAGAACTGAGAAGGTGTAAATTACCAGTGAGCATAGCGTGACTTCTAAATCAAAAGCTGTGGTTTCTTCAGCTTCAAAACCGAGGCTCCCAAGACTGTATTTCTAAGATGGATATCAGAAACTCTCTGCAGACAGGGGTCAGAGGTCAGAGGTCAGAAAGAGAAACTTCAGAGGCTGCCCATAAAATTTGCTCGGTCTATAACATCAGAGGGTAGATATGCACATTGCTTGTCTACATAAATTTTTAAAAGAGCAGTGCCGCCCCTCCTTTTACACCTCCTCCAGGACGGATTCTCTATCTAATTTACATGTCTGAGTTTTGGCCCATTGTGAATGAAACGGACTGTTAAAGGAATATTCAGGGTTTAATAGCCTACAAGTCAAATTAATTTAACAGTTTTTGTGGCAAGATGTTGATTACCATAATTTTGACTAGTTGTTTAAATAATTTATATACTTGTTTTAAGGTATTCGATTTTAAGGCTATGTTGAGGCAGCCAAGTTGTAAAACTAAATATAACTTTACACAAAAACGGTTAGTAAGTGTTTCTTCCACACTAAAATCATGTTTACACATTCATATTGTTTACATCCAACCTTTACATATTGGCTCTATTCACTTTCACTGTAACACAAACGTTTGCTTGTTTTTTAAAAAAAGGATGGAAATTGATTTTTTTGTTGTTGTGGTAAACAACATTATGCCACAAGCATTGTTGATTATATAATCCAGTATATTCCTTTAAGTGAAAGATGTGCCAACTGCTCTCCGTGTCTATCTTTTTGACTCTCATTGCGGGTGGAGCTTGTAGAAGCTCAAATTCATTTCACCAAGCAGAAAAAAGCTTTGAGGAAATGCGTTTTGTTTGCCTGGGTAACAGGTTTCATTTAAGGAGGCGCACACAATCACTAAGACAGACAGAGAAAGCATTAGTACACCAAGCACATCCTCTGTTTGAGCGATAAAGCTGCTGCCATGGAAGACTGTGCTCCCCTCCCATTCTTAGAGAAGACATCCATGTGAGTGTTTTGCTTTTTGTTTTGGGGACACATATGAGGAAGCCCTATATAGAATGATGTATCACTGCTGCCATTTGCGATTACTGTGAAAGCAATGTGGCACGGCCGCAGCCCCTCGATGAAAGAGCAGAGAACAAAGAAAACATATCACATATTGTATACAGCCATTCAGCTGAGAGTGGCAAACAGGGACCTGCGGTTAATCTGAAAAGATTTCTGTGAGAGTCTCTATATTGAAGAACATCCATATTTAATCACAGTATCTGGAGTAAAACATCTCGCCGTCTGTGAATCATACACTTGCTTTATTACCATATTTGCTAGAAACGTCTCGTATCCGCCACTGGCGACGGGAGAATGGAAAACGGAATGATTTTGTAATGGCTTCTGGCACATCCATTATTCAATATGAAATACCTTGAAAGTTTATTTTACTGTGCTCCGTCTCGCACTTCGAGCTGCCATTTCATATGCGGCTTAAATTGATTCAGCGGTGTTGTGCGGGGTGAACTGTTCCGACCAATTTATCATGCAAAAGGTAAGCTTGAGTAACAGAGGACGTTAGGAAAGGGAGATACAAAGGCGATTGTGTGGGCACACGCTGATTGGTTTTTAGGTTCTCCAGTCAGTTCTCGCCAGATAAGATGGCCATTAATGGCCACAGAGTCAAGCTCTTCAGAATTGACTGAAGCTTCTTTGAAATCATCAGCCTGACACTTTGAATCGATACCAGCTTGGTCTTTAACGATACTGTTGGATTGACTAATCCCACAACAACGCGACTCAGGAACTTGTTCAAACAAACAACAATGCAAAAACAAAGATTAAAGTATGTTGAAGAACTTGCAGGTCTGAGAATTATTGTTGCGCGTTCTTTATTTGTATGCAGAATGATGGAATGTCAAGCATCAGGTAAGGCAGCTTTTGTGGCATGCAAAGAAGTTTCTAACCGTGGGAGAGAGAGATAGCGCATGAGAGCGATGGGGAGGAAGAAAAAACACAATAGCTCAAAATTGTGGCAGTGCAGGGGGAGTGTTGGTGGCAGGAAGAGAGGTTGAGAGTCGATGCCACCAATCTAGTTATGACCTATGTAGTGATTGCTCTGCAAAACTTAGCAATTACACCAGTTCTTTCTTCCGCCGTAGGCTACTATGCAATCAGACTGGCTACTTGCAGACTAGCAGCGATCGCTGCCCAAAACTGCCCACTGTGTTACTGCCATTAGGAAAAATAAATAAATTCAAGCTCATTGAAATCTTATGGAAATTTGAGATTATTTTCATTTTCGGCACAGGCTTGCTATATCTTACATTATATATTGTGTTGCCTTTAATCACAAACCGTACAGTGGGATCAAAAAGTCTCAGACCACTAATTTTATAAAAATGTTCTTCATTTGAAATCACATAATCAGTATAACAATATGAGTTTCAAACTTGAAAAGTGATCATGCATTTCAGAATGCCTTAGTATATCATTTTGTATATCCTTATTTGCTTTTAAGAGATCATCCAAAAATGAAAATTCTGTTATAATTTTTTCACCCTCAAATTCTAAACCAGTAGTTCTAAATCTCTTCCCTCGAAGGCCCCACATTGTCCAACACAACATACCAGTAAGATGTTCTTTCACAGAACACTAAAGTGTGATATTTTGAAGAATGTTGGGTTTCAAAACGTTGAACATGGATAAGAAAGTGTTTTCAACATATGATCTTTTGTTTTCTGCAAAATATAGCATGAGGGTGAGTAAATTACAGGATTTTCATTTATGTCTGATCTATTCCTTTAATGACATTAGCATACCTATAAATAGCGCAGAATCATAAATATTTTTGACTTTTGGACCCTGCCGTGCGTCTGTTTGGACGGCATAGCTGTAATATATTCAAGTTGTGTAAAGTCATTAAGATCCTGGTCACATCGGTTAACTGCAGGCAGAAGCTAATGATCATGTGAGAGCCGGATAGTGTTTCTAAGCCGGTTTGGGTCTAGGGAACATGTGTTGAATCATTTACACTGTTTACTCCGTGCATCAGAAGGTGTTAGACTTATGCATGCTATTTTAATAATCTGAGAAAAGGCAGAAATACCATTCCCACACCAGTCTGCTGTATAACAGCTTCAGGCTCATAAAACAATGTGCATCTTTTTTTTATTCTTTCCCTAACATACTTTAGAGTCAATGTAAATGTATTCACCTTCAAGAGAAAAGCTGTTCAGTATGGTCTGAAGCATTAATCGTGACAGGGTTTGTAATGCTATTTAAAAAGGGCCCATCTTTTATAAGACACATCTTTTGTTGTAATTCATATTTATATAATACGAGTTTCCAATAAACTCTTTGAACGTTTGATGTCTTTGAAATTCAGCAAACACGGAGATTGCATAGGGTTTATTTTTGTAAAGCCAATAAACCAATGATACCAAACGCATAGGAAATATGAGAGCGAGCCCGTGTTCTGCATTTCTATAGTTGACACCGATCCTCCCTGATCGGTCCATATCTTCAGGTCCTCTAGAGTCTAGACCCCAAGTTCAAGCATTTAATCCGAAAGCTATGGAAAACTGAAAAGTCAGTTTCTGAAAGTCCTTTTTAGTGCATGTTAATGGTGAACATGTCAAGCAGCTTCAAAAATGCATGCTGAGAACTGTGCTATTCAAAATATCACTTTTGGCCTTTCTTTAAAATACAATATGATTCAATGGCTGTTCATAAAAAAAAAAAAAAAAATGAAGCCTAGTCATTATGACTTGATCTCGGCTGGGGATCTGATGAAGAAATGAAATCTGCTTTATAACTTCAAAGGCCTTCACTTCAGTTCAGGCACCTTGCTGTCCGGCACTACCAAGCCCAGTGCTCCTGGCAAAAAGGGTGAAAAGGGAACTTTTTATCAGATAACAAAGCCTAGGAAGACAGAATAACCTTCAGAAATACTGTGGTGTGATATTCCAGCACTAATTTTGAAAAGTGGATTATTTTTAAATCCGCTCCACTCAAATTTTAAGTGCCATTGTGACACACCGTACGGCTGAAAAATAGATGTAGGCCTTGAAATGGTTGCATTCAACTGCTTATGAATCCACCTGAATAGGACTGCTGACACAAACAAGCAGCGATGAAGCTGTATTTTTTTATTACTTTTCTCTTTGTGTGTATGCGCAGGAGCAAAAGCACATCTGTTCATGGGGTTTGTGTGTGATTTGGGGAGGGGGTTTTGCGGGTGTGTGTCTGTGTGCATGTTAAAGGGGAAATGGAATTTTACCCTGAAGGCAGCAGCATTACACTTTTAGGACAGACTCATTTTTGTTGGTCCTGACCACACCCAATAACGGCCCCTTCCCAATGGACTGCACAAGACCAGACTTGACATCCAGTCTGATGAACCAAGAAAACCATCCCTTGGCACCAGTTTGTGAATGTCTTTTCTTTATTTCTATTATCTATAATTCAGCAGGAAAGAAAAATCATAAATAGTATTAGAGATGCATGTTATATTTGTACCATATTGGTGAACAGTAAATATTAGGGATTTTTTATTAACTGGTTTCAGTGTTATTTGAGTATTATTTATATAGCGTTTCATTTAATATTTTAAAAACATTAACAATTTAATAATATTACATAAATTTAATCTTTAGTATATCTCAGAATAAATAAATTGTTCATACTGTACATGTTAATGTTGTTATGCCTAAAGTTACTTGTAGCATTTACATTTTTAGTTTGGCATTTGATTTTGATTTATTTAGACAAGACTAGTATAGAATTTTAATTTCAGTCATTTACCAATTACCAACTTGAAAAGCTAGACTTCCAAGTCAGATATTCTCTGATATGCTATGCAAATTCATTTTCTATATAGCTATACCTTTGCTATATGTCATCAGTTGTCTCATTTTCTTCTCTTGCATGATTCAAAGTTGAAGCGTGTCATTTCTGCGCTACTAGCAGCATTTAACAGAATTTTCAAAAATAGCTGTTTTCAAACAGGTTTCTGAAAAAAAAAACATTACTCATTTTGTTGAACTCGCACCATTGGTTGAGCCAGTGCTGCTGTTGTCAGGAAGCTCAAGATGTTTAAACAAACAGAGCAATGTTTGCACTGAGCCAGTGTTTACACATTTTGGCATAAATCAACCTATGAATTGCTTATTTATATTTTTCAAAACTGAAACAAAAAACAAAACAAAAAAAACAAAAACAAAAATCACACACTTCATCACTTTTAGGAGAAACAATTAAGAAAAGGCTAAAATAAAACATATCTGAGCTTCTGGGAAAAGCAAATGCTTCTCCAAATCTCTGCACAACCGCCCACTTTAACATAGCAAAAAACAAACAAACAAAAAAACAACTTACTATTGGAAATGACTGACAGAGAAATCAGAAGCAGTTGAGAGAAAGGGGTGTTTATCATGTGAATGTTGTCGTTTTCCTTGAAACATTGTGTGAAAACATTGAAAGGACAGAAAGAGGAAGGTGGATGCAGGACACAAACATCACTGCATAGAAACATCAGAGCTTTCAACTATCAGGCTCCTGCAGCCAAACCTTCTGTTCCTTCAAAGCAGGAGGCTCAGAAAGACCTGCAGACATCTGATGTTTTGTTCAAATACTTGTCAGGCCTGGGCATACCGTTATGGCATCACTATATTGTAGATTTAATTTTATTTGAAAAGGGGGGGGAAACAAAGCCGAGGCATGATCTGAACTGGATGAGAAGATAAAGTCAGCTTTGCTTTGTAGTTTCAATCATGCAGAGGGATGCAGCATATAGCCACTGGCAACTAGAGCTAGGATGAGGGCAGCTAGTTTCCTCCCTGCCGTTTTACCGCACAGCTCCTGGGGGCACTGAGGATTCAGTTACCACAACAGCACAAGCTAAAATAAGATTTAAAAACACTTTCCCTAGCCAAGAACAAGAAATGAGCCCCGGATCCCAATAAAACGCAATCACCTGAGGAATATCCAAGCGAAATCAAAATAATATTGAATGTGAAGGAACGCTTTGTTTTTAAAGGGGAACTTGGCAACCATTTTAACTAAAAAAAAAAAAATAAAAAAAAACATTTAGAAATCATTTGGATGGTAAAATAACCTGTTCTGGTGAGAATGGTGACTTTCCCCGCTCCCCCCAGCGTTCCCAGGCGGAAAACCAACCTTGCAACATGGGGACTAACGTCCCGTTAAGTTGGAAATAGGAAGTCTCGTGAGAAGCGAGAACGAGCGAGAAACACGAACTGCTTTACGGCAATTCGACATTAACACACACGCCATGAGATACTGTGTGATGTATTACCCACCTCGGTAGACATACCTCTACATGATAAAGTTGGCCGGCTCCGATAATAACAAATGCACATGAACAGCAGTAGAAAGGTGCCGCAAGTGAGTTTTATACGACAGTGTTGTGAAATATACGGCCCACAGCTGTAGGGGGAGCTCGTTGAGACAACATGCGACAACAAAAGTGAAAATCAGCGAAGAAATGGCTAGAGTTGTATAGTAAACGTTAAAGTTAAAATATTTTAGGCATAGTCAGGGATGTAAAACTACATATAGGCCTATAGATATAAATTTATATAGATATAAAAATAAATGCAGTAATATATATGTAATATGTTATATATTAACTTGTTTATTGTACCAAATATATATATATTTATATACAGTACAGTAAACAAGTTAATATGTAAAAGCAATATCACATTCAAATTCGTACTGTTGGTCTAAATATCAATTTCAATAATAAGAACAAAATATATACTCAGCAATATAATTCAAATAATCACATCTGGCTTTAACTAAGTTAAAACAGTGTTGGGACGTTTAGCAGATGAAAGGGGAAAGTTGCTGCACTGCTGCCCTGGATGGTGCAGCGACTGATTTTGCAGATAAAACGGATCAGTCGTAGCACTGAGCCGTTGGCTGCCCCGGCCCATCTGAGATGTGAGAGCCATGGGGAGTTCTTGAAAAGGATACATAAAATAAGAGAGAGGCCGCACTATACATAAACTCTTTTATAGTTTATAAAATC
Organism: Semotilus atromaculatus; assembly: GCA_031834385.1. NCBI lineage: Eukaryota > Metazoa > Chordata > Actinopteri > Cypriniformes > Leuciscidae > Semotilus > Semotilus atromaculatus. The sequence goes on from JAULUF010000003.1 coordinate 5,131,465, forward strand.
TTTTACTAGTTTATGCATAGTGCGGCCTCTCTCTTATTTTATGTATTCTAATCATCCAGGCTAGCACTCTTAAAGTTTAAGTATAATCATTGAGTGAAGCCTGATCCTATCCTCACTTATGAGTTCATGAAAAGGATCAAACATGCTCCAAAGTTTTATAGAGATATGATACGTCAGCAAGGCAATACAAAATAAGAAAAATTATATTGAAAGTTCTACTGCCTGAACTGAATAAAACAGACTTTGTGCCAACTGAAAAAGGCTGAAGACCACCATTGGGCCAAGTTTTGTCTATAGTAAGGATTAAGTTACTCTCAGCTGGTAGATTGCTATAACTACACCATTCTGACCAAAAAACATCTTTCTCCATTGACAGCCATTCAGAAGTAGCCGTGTGGTCTAAGACACATTTTTCGGGCAAGAACAAATAATATTTGTTTTTGCAGTATTATGTTCTGTCTACTTGAACGTCACAGCTCAGGATAGTTGCTAGTGGAGGTCTTGAGACTAACAGCGTTCTTGTGGTGACCTTAGACAATCAGTTGTGTAACTGAGATGAATGGGAATGCTATAATGACAAAAACCTGATGTCAATATCATTATGCTTTTTTGGTTTCTAAGCTTTTGCTTTGGAAAAAGACAAATTCTCAGTAAGTTCACAAGAAGTAAGACAGAGAAATAGAAAGGTTAAATTCAGCCCTTGTATTCCTAGTTGTGTGTTAGTGTGAGGAACCTTGTGTTTCGTAGGTCAGTTTCATTAAATGACATCTGAAATGTGGTCATGAGACCACTCCATGGGCTTGAATCAAACAAATACTTTAGCTTGTGTCTCCTATATATAGAACAGCAGAAGATTAGCACACTGCCCAGAGAAAAATGCATTGCCTCTTATCTCCTAGGAACACACTTGAAGAAATCTTTTCAAAAAGTATGTGTGCAGCCCCAACGAGAGGGATAGAGTGAGATGAGGAGCAAGAAAAGGAATTAAATCTCTTCACCTGCAAATAGTCCACCTAAGACGCTGGCAACACCAAAGGCAGGCTTTTAGCTTAAATACCTTTAGTAAAAGATCTACGATAACTACTCGAAAACCTCCCAAGAATGGTGTTATCTCCGAATGCAATGAATGTGTTCACAGGTACTTCCAAATAAGGATGTAAAAACGAAGTGGAAGTTGGTGAGCTTGTGGTTAAATTTAGTGTGCTATCACCCCAAGCTTTCAGCGTGGAGTTCCTCTCAGACATATTACAGCCTCATGTCACTGAAATGGCACTTCAGAAGATGTAGTGGACTCCTTAAAGTGCATTGGATGTTCTAGTAACTTGTTATAAGCAACAGAGTTATTTATGTTTATACATTAATGAATAAATCCCAAATATAATCACAGGAGTGGTTAGAACAGCTGTCGGATATTAAAAATCTTAAATTAGGACCAGTGAAAATATACAGTGCTTGGGGAGTGTATATAAAAAAAAAACTGACTGCAATCTTTTTTCTTCCTTTTTCCTGTTTCTTTCAGTCCATTCAGATAATGGCTTATATGAGCACTTTGAACAGAATAGTTAGCCCTGCTATTAAAAACCAGCCATTTTTAAGGCTTTCATGGCTTTTAGCTGCTACATTTCTTTATAGCTGCTCCCTATTTCTTTGGAGGTTAATGTTGGATGTGCAATTTGCCTAATTTGCTGTGAGGAAAATGTCAAGGTAGGTCAATACACTGTAAAAAAAAAAAGTTGGATTAACTTAAAAAAGTAAGTTACCCGTTTTTTTTCTTCTCCATGTTCATCTATGAAACTTTTAACATTGGTAAAAGTGGTATAATACATGGTATTAGCATTGCAAAGTGGGTACCTTGGGGTGACAAAATGGCAGACTACCGGAGTAGTGAATCTTACAGAGGTCTTTCAGATATAACTCAAGCTATTTTCTTTTCTGATGGCTCTATAAAGAGCACAGCCTCCTTAGACTTGATATTCAGCAAAGCACGCTCTTGGCTTTCCTCTGTGCACATCTACAAGACTTTTAACATAGGGCCCATTGTACTTGACCCTTCTGGATGGTAAATAAATCAATTTGTGCTGAATGCAGAAAGTGCTGTCACACGAGATGAATAAAGAAACAAGGGATTTTGAGGAGAGGGAGGGAGCGAGCGAAAAGGGCAAACACCCAGAGGTGGGATTTATTGAATAAATAAAGAGACGGATCCGTTCTAAACTTTCCCTCAAAAGACAACTGAGAGTGGAAAGACGAAAGAGAAAGATTTGCTAGAGAACACTGTTGCTTGATCCTGCTCTTTGCAGTATTCCCATCATAAAAGCAACAACAAAATCAGTGAAGATAGAGAAAAAAAATCCCCATAACCATTAAATTTACATGTGAAGAGAGAGATAAAGACCCGCTCATGAAGACAGGAATTTTGGGAGGAGTCGCAACAGCCCCTCAGGCCACCGATCTCGATGTGCAGAAACAGGTTCATGAAGAGGGGTAAAAAAAAGAAAGAAAAAAAAAGAGGAAAAAAAAAAGAAAAGCAGACTTCTTTTCCCCCCGATGTGAACCGAAACAGCTGTGCGCCGGTTGTGTGTACATAATCAACAATTTACCTCTACTCCAACTTTCAACCTTTTAAAATCACATTAGAACAGTGCATGCTGAAACAACACGGCGCTCTGAGGAAGCTCCTCCAGCCTGCGAGAGCTGGAACTAATTTATCGCATGAGAGGATGCTTCTTCCCCTGCCTCTCAGGAGAGGAGCATGGGTCGGTTGCCTGCCCTAATCATTTTCACCATGAGGTTTACTGAATGTTTAACCTGTCAAAAATCCAGTGCTATCCGATATGGCATGTAAAGTCATCCGGCAAAGCTGTTGGGGAAATTCAAAAAGGAAATAAAATGAGTCCAAATGAATTCTATATGCCATGAATCTTTGGGAACCCCTTTGTTTGGGAACCCTTAATGATACTGCTATGCACGATTTTACTGGGCAACATGACCTTGCATTTAAACTTTCTTCTCTGACATTTGGGTTTTCATCTCAACAATGTTTTTTTTTTATTGTAAACTCATCCAGCCGCAGCTTCATTCATTCTTCCTCCCTTTCACTCCCACCAGTAACCCTTTTAAATCACATTACCAGAATAATTTATTACTTCGGTGAATAAAGACAACAATTCAGCGCCTCTGAGCTTGATTTAGAGGGAGGTGCTAAAAAGGGATGTGAACATGAGGGAGGAGGCCACTAAATTGGTAGCGGGAATAACATTTTAAAAAATTTTTTTTTGCTCAGATAAACCCATGGTAAAGACAGATGACATACATCTGAAAGGGACCTAATGACTTCAAAAAGGCCACCACTTCCTCTTTCAGTGGCAAACTATGCTGCATTCGAAACTCTATGAGTAGCTCCTGTCGGTTTGAGTTTTTCCCCAATTCTAACAGGGTTGCATTTTAAATACAATAAAAAAAATATTGAATTTACTCATTCTCACGTCATTCCAAAAGTGCATGACTTTCTTTCTTTTGTGAATTCCCAAACCTCAGTGTTTTATATTCAGTCATACTGGGTTGAAAAGACATGAGGGTGAGTAAATGGCGGCAAAACTCTTTAAGAATTTACCTTTTTTTAATTGTAGATAGATGTACATCTATCTTTTTATTTTATTTTATTTTTTTGCCTCACTGCCTCACTGCAAAGGATATTAAATTGGAATGACAGAAAGAGGACTAAATTGGAACTCAGAGAAATTCAACACAGGTAATTAATGCTAGGAATTTAAGTGTTCTTCCACCCTAGTTAATTTAGTAAGTATGACACACACACACACACAAATCACATGTAAATCTACCCCTAAACATATCCATCACAGAAACCTTTCTGCATTTTTATATTTTAAAAAAATCAGTTCCTCATGGGCCATTTTGGACATTTTGTCCCCATAACGTAAGGTATACCAGAATCTCACACACACACACACACATACACACATAAATATATACATAATTTACTCGCACTCACGTCATTCTAAAACTATATGACTTACTTTCTTCTGAGGAACATAATGTTTTTGTCCACGTATTGAAAGCCAATAGTGTCCAAAACAACATTAGACCTCAATGGCTTTTTCAAAATAACGTCTTTTTTGTCCCATAGAAGAAAAGTTTTTACAGGTTTTAAACAACATGAGGGTAAGTAAACAATGTAAGAATTTTCCTTTTTGGGTGAACTATCCCTTTAAATAGAAAAGTAAAGTTAAAAGTGATGTGAATTTCCATTCATTTTAATTTCACTTTCTTAAATTCTAATACAAAGTGTAATGGAATTTAAGGCATTCTTAATTCAAGCCTAAATGCCGCAACCTTATACAAACTAATAGGTGTATTGTGAACCTGCTAAAAGAGCAATTAGTGCTTTAAACGGTGAGACTTCAGACCATTTCTTCCGCCCGCATTGTTTGTGCTGAACGTCTCTCTGAATAGGGCCTCCACCCGTCAAGATCATGGTTCACCCCACATTACCTTTAATAGATTTAATCGATGTCAGTGCTTCCTCATTTACCCTGACAGCTCTGGGAGATCCTGTCCCTAACACATGGAGCTCATGGGCACTCTAACCTTCTTTAACATCCACCTCCCTCACTCTATCCGGAACAGATTTAAGAGAGGGGGGGAAACTTTGCCTTCCTCTGTCATGCCCTTTTGGGTTCAAAGCATCACTTAAAGAGGCAAGAGTGGCAGGCAGGAACGTCTCCTCACACATGGAGAAATGCAATCTGCACATCACAGACAGCATCAAAGCGACGGACCCAGAATGGGAATCCGGTTATCGTGCGTCTCCATGGCTGCCAGAAAGGTTGTGTGCCTTTGAATGTCAGCCTGAATTGAAACGCTCAAAGCCTCAGATGGATATTTGACAGAATGTGATTTGGAGGGAGGGAGACGGGCTAAGGGCTGCTACAACTCGCAACCTTTTGTAGATGGATCTAAATGCCAGGACAAGCATTTGACATTGAAGAAATAATATCCGCCGGACCACCATTAACCACTACATGTGAACGAGCAGCCTGATGTATGTAAATCCTTTTCTGGGGGGTATTATCGACTTCAAAACGTATGGCTTAAAGTGTCTCGGATCAAAACGCACCATGTACGTTTCATAAGCGAAAGCATTAAACACACTCAAATTGGCTCTACACTGTGATCTCTGAACTGATCAATACGACAACCCCGTAGAAAGGATGACTTATGACTCTTGCGCTATAAGCAAACTTATAAATAACATTCCAACTGCCACATAATTGATGCTAAAACTATGTTGAACAGCTCGGGGTGGCCTCGCCGTAAAAAGACTAACCACACTCTTGAGTTATCGCCAAAGAGTGCATGTTAAAAAACACATTGTGTAGAAATAATTGGATGCTTGTATAATCGATAGCCATGCCCAGAACCTTTCATTGACTGCCATGTCAATATATTTATACCACCGGCCCATAAATGAGCAAGAGTGGCCCAAAAGAGTCAGTTATGGCTCTTTAAACCATCCCATTAAACTCAAGATAGAATAAAAAAAACTAAAAGACTAGAAGATCTGTTTGCCAACATTCTGACTTGCATCCTCTCAAGCTGCCAGATGCTTAAGTCTGCAATAATCATTAATATTAATAAATAAATGCACATAAACTAGTCCAGTCGGCACATTTAATAAGCTTTCCGCATTCTGATTGAAACCAAAACATCTTATATACCCGAGAGACAACTGGTGAGTTTGACGCCCACAATCAGCTCTATTAAAAAGATATTGATCTGAAAACACACAGCCTTGTTTTTTTCCGGTGAAAAGGAAAACTTGAAATAATGTTGTTGCTACTTGCATATTTGGTGCTGATGAGAAAGCTGCTGTTAAAAATACGTTATTGTGTACAGCATGCAAAAGTTAGCGCTCTCGTTTAAAGCTTATCTCAGAAGCTTCGCCCTCGTGTCTCCCTGCTGTGCATTGCTACACTGATTATATGCATAACTATATTAAAGCAAGAGAACAATATTCCCTCAAAGCAGCACTTAAGACCACCAACTGCTTTTATCAACCAGCAATCTTGGTAAAAGGTGTTTCAACAGTCCATCAGACTGCGTACACAAACCTAATGTAAGCATTCCCTTTGATTATGTGGCAAAAAGGAGGGGTGTGGGACCAGATGAGTAGATAAGACTGGGTGAAGTCTCAGGGGGCCATTTTGGGCGGTGCAGACAGCAGGTCCTCCTTCTTAGCAATGCTCCGATTAATCCATTAGCAAACGGGGAGTGCATTTGATGGACAAGAAAGACCCCCGATGAGGCCATAGGTAATGCATGCATTATCGACCCCCGATAATGCATGTGTTCATGGGACAACAGATGCTTGGTCCAACACATGGCTTGGGTAATTTACAGTAAAAGCCTGTGATGAAGCATATGTATGCGCATGCATGTACGTGAGTGATCGGGATGAAATTTAAATATGAATAAATTATGACATAATGGCCTCAGCACTTCAACCCATTTAAATGGTTGGTCAAAAGCACATTCTGAAACCTTAACTGCCTGTCTCCTAATCCAATCATTTCAGCATAATACCCACAATCATTTTAGCACATAAAACACTGTTCACTTAATAGCCTATGCTGGGTTTTTTTTTCATTCCTCTTCCCACCATTTGAGACGAACAAAGCCTTAAAGCTGTAAAATTAGCTTTTACCATATGCTCCCATTGGTTCTTCCTGAAAGCAGTTCCATAGTTAAGCTTTAACTAAATGAATATATGCAAATATGAATTAGACTTTTCTTTTTTCACTACATGCGTTTTCCTGTTTGATATCTAAGTGGAACTGACGTTAATCAGCTCAAGCCCTTGCCTGCCAATAAACAATGACAAAATATTCCCCCAATAGACCACGGTGGCATGAATCTTTCGCTTGAATGCTTAAATGATCAGATGTGGGATTTCCAAAGTGTAGATGTGGTTTAGTGTCAGTCTTAATGTAATTAGGTTTTTCCATCTCTCGTGCTAGACAAAGGCCTGTGTCTTCAGTTCATAGGGAGTTTCAGTTCCTCCTCACGTTCAAACGTCATTCAGAGTGACATCACTGATGTGTAAATATAGACGTAAGCCTCTTATAACCAAACAGGAAACTTGTGGAGTTTACAAATTCACCTTAAACAAACCCCTAGAATCTTTAAAATATGATGATGACTCATGAAATATTCCATGCATGCTACTAAATCTAGTCCACATACACCAGTCCTTCAATCATGCAGCTTTCAGAATGAGAAAAAATTCTTCTTAATTAGAATAAGGAAATGTTTCATCAGCTAAGTCATTTAATGATTGAAAAACTTAATTCATAGAACAGGTTTTTGCTATAAAAATCCATCAAGAGCACATGATACAATCACTGAGCTTGCAAAGACAGCAGAGGTGTTTGCATACAGGTGATCAGTCTCCTGCTGACAGCATTTTAGAGAAACTGACCTTTCCAACACACAACCAAAAAGATCCAGAGGGTCATAACAGCAAATACACGTTGAGTAAAGGGTGGGTTGTGTGGTTGTGTGTGTGTGTGTGTGTTCTTTAAAACTGCCTAGCTTAAAGCAATGTCTGTGTGGGGTAAACCAACATATACTAACATGCCTAACATCTCAGGATAAATCATGAGATGTCATGTTCTGTCACTTAGAAACTACACTAGGAAATACTGAAGGATGGTACTGGTTCCTCAGGCAAGAATGTGAGCCACGCCCATTGCATAAAGCATAGGATACCAAAACAATAGCCTGAACAGAATCTTCACTCAAATTGTATTTTACAATTAATTTCCAGTGTAGTTCAATGTATTCAACAACATATTCTTTGTAACACAATAAAACAAAATTAAGTTCTGTAAACAGGCTGAAAAACAAGTGTTATTTTGGAAAATGTCATATGATGTCCATTTTCCTGTTGTGTGACGGAACTTCCTTAATTTTATGCTGAACATGTTTGATTTGATAAAAATAAATATATATCTAATTATGGACTGTACTGGCACACAGTTACATACCTAACATGGTAAAGATTTTGATTTTATGAGTAGGCTACTTGACAAATAGAGGGGTGCAGGGATGACGTCAAAACCCGGAAGACTAATTCCCCCTTGGCTCCTTTGAGATTTTCCTATGGGGTTTTAAAACTGCTTCAAAGTTTTGTGTTTTTTTGGTATGGATGTGTGTAATAAATCATCTATCAATGAACGTGAGGTCTTGTCATTAATGTAAGCAATTATACATGCACAGTAGGCTACATGTTGACTGTATTTTATGGCAAAAAATTTTTTTTAAATAAATAAAAAAAATAAAAAAAGACTTAGGCCTATCTCGACAGACAGATCACACATCTTTAGTGGGCCATCATCGAAGAAAAACACTTCAAAAAGAATAATGAGCAATAGCCTACTACAGCAGCCACCACCTCAAAGTTATCAATCACTTTACCGCATTAACATAGATTCGTCTTTAGACGAATAAAGACATCTATGTCAGATAAATTCTGATGAGCAAACAAACATGTGACACTGATAAAACTATACAAGTCAAATGACTAAATTGGTACACACAGCTCTCCACGTCCGCAACCTCTCGTGAGCAAGCACACGCTCGCTTCTCTTTCCCCCGTTCACGCGCGCACACACACACACACACGCGCTCAAAGAAGATTCAAGCCCATGGACTGTAATGAGTTGTTCGCGCGCGTATCGAAATCCCTTATAATAATTGTGCATGCAGGAAAAAAGCCATGCACGAACCCAAAATAAAGCAGTCGCTTATTAAAAGGATAGTGCATCCCAAAATGTAAATGCTGTATCATATTAATAATCCGTAGGCTATGACTTTTTCATTTGCAAAAAAAAAAAAAAGAAAGGCTGAAGGAACTAGCCCTGCGGTTTTTTTCCTATGCGATTAGAATGAATGGGTAATGGGGCAATCAAGCTTTAAACATGACGCAAAATCACCATAAAAGTAGTCCAAAGACGATCTAGTCCTCTGGCGACATAGGCTACAATAGCTTTTTGAGAGATTAGCCTATTGGTCTTTTCAATTAATCAGACAGGTGACCCAATTCACAAAAGCTTCGTTCATCAATCAAACAGATCCAGTTCTCACTTGACTTTATGATCAGATGACAACAGTTCCTTTCGGCTCGTTCCTTACCTATTGTATGATTACTTCAGAGGACTTGGAATATTGCGAGTCGTGTGACTACTTTTATGGGGGAAGTCCTTTTCGACGCTTCGGATGAATCAGGCACCATTCATTGTCATTCCACGAAAATGACCAACCAGGATATTTCTTGAAAATATTCATGGTTGAAAGGACTTTAATTTTTAAGCTGAACTGTCCCTTTAAGGTCCGTGTTTAGTTTCTGTTTGGGGACTGACGCATATGCTGGGGATTTCAGAAACACGAGCAAGTGTGATGTCACTGTTTCTGCGTGTGATACAGAAACATAAACACGTAGCCTATCAAAAACATGACCTCGCGTGTCCAAACTAAAAGTTGAAACACTTCATAGTCACTGTTCTGTACTGACGTAGCCTACAGAAGTTTGAAAGCTTTATCACAGTCCTACAACTGGTGATAAAAAATGGATGAATGTGAATGTCCGAGGCGGGCACAGATGCTTAATCTTCTTCAGGTGGAGACTTGACCTTGTTCTTAACGTGGGAGAAATTAAAGGTGTAACACATGTCCTGGCAATGATTGCCAATGAATTGCGCCAACGGCTATTATAAACACTTGTTGATGTTGATAGGCTATAAGGAAGTTAAAAAAAAAAGTCGAATGGTCACTATAGGAACAAACCTGGTCAACAAAATTCTCGGGATTACGGCAGCAATTTTTCATGGAAAGAATGGGATACAAATATGATAAATTCATGATAAATTAACTGACATACCTGGATGAAACACAGCGACTGCTATGAAGGCAACGAAAAGGCAGATAACCGATTGCATCCTTAAAGAAAACCCCGGCTCTCCTCTATACAGTCCGAAGAGAATTTCAGAAATATGCTCGTCTGAAGTTGTTGGATAGTAACGAGAGAAGTCTCTGTTTGAGTGCGTTGAAAGGATCAGGCGGGTTGCTCTGAGCTGTAAGCAAGCACAGGTGAAGTCTGGAGTCTGGACGAGCAGCAGTGGAGATAGTGCGAATTCACACTGGAGAGTTGGGCGCCAAGCCCCGCCCCCGTTCCGCCCCAGCGATACGCCCACTCCCGACGAAGCCTGTCGCTGAGACGCTGCTGTCTGAAAGTCCGAATTAGTAAATCCGTTCGCGCGAACTGTTTGAGTGAGTCATTTAAAAACGATTCTGCAATTCGTCATTTAAAAAACGATTCTGCAGTTCGTCAGACATAGGCTACACACACACACACACACACACACACGTTGGGTTTTCATGTTTTATGGGGACTTTCAATGGACATAATGGTTTTTATAGCCTACACACTGAAAAAATATTATGAAGACTTCAGATGCCTAACCTATGAAGAGACGGCGCCAACTCCTGCGAAGACTTCAGATGACGCAAACTGTGAATCAATGCACCAATGCTAAATTTTTCTAAATGTCATAATCATTTGTTAACAAACAAGTAGGCCTACTCATTAATGAGCTCTGTTATTGCCTTCAATTATTACATTGTTTAAATTAATATATTTCTAGCTAACTGTGATTTTGTATAGCCTGTACATTTCTGAAATAACTTAGACAGATTGCCTACCTCTGGTAGCTAACAGATCACTCTAAATTGTAATGTGGACTCATGCATTTTCTGTAAAGCTGCTTTGAAACGATGTGTATTGTGAAAAGCGCTATATAAATGTGAACTGAATAATAGCCTAATAATATATTAGAATTATTCCTGAAAGGCCATGTGACAATGAAGACTCGAGTAATGATGCTGAAAATTCAGCTTTACCATCACAGTAATAAATTACATTTTAGAATATATTAAAACTGAAATTTTAAATGTAATAATATTTCACAATATTACAGTTTTACTGAATTTTTGATCAAATAAATGCAGCCTTGAGACGTGATGAGACTTCTTTTCAAAAACATTATTATTTCAGTAAATAATAAATGCAAGTCCGTTTGGTAGACTTTGTACAATGTTGTAAAGGGGACCTATTATGCAAAATTCCCTTGTACATAATGTTTGAACATAAATGTGTGTTTGCAGTGTGTGTGTGTACACAACCACCCAGGTAAAAATCCAGCCACTCTTTTTTTTAATCCGCATGGTTTCTGAGAAGCAGAAGTTGGGTAAACTTCCATAGCGGTGAATGAGAGACTACATTAAATATATATATTTTTTGTGTTCCCATTTGCTCAAATAGCAAAAGAAAACAATGCAATAGTGTTTTCACAACTTTCAAAAAGAAGAAAAATTAGAGAGAGATTGATGACGCCAGTCAGAGGAAAGAAAGATGTAAATTTTACCGTCACTCCCAAAGCCGTATTAGAAACACGCTCATGGCAGCAATAACTTTCAAAAAAAAAAAAAAAAATTATGCAAAGGTAATGTAAAACAAGGTATAGTGTTATACATGTACATACATTAAACATATATATATAAAACTTTGCAGAATTTACAATGCTGATGACCGTTAAATCACGTCAACGCAGTCTGTGGACTGTCTTTATAAAATATCTTCTTATTAAACTGTCTGTACACTTACGACGTTCTCAATGCTTCAGTTTGCAGGTAGGGACCCTCATTATGCTACCGTGTTAGTGTTGGGCTATTTTGAGCCTTGTTAGTGGTATTAACTAGTGATTTTTATTTTCATTACTCTATGCCCAATACTAGCATTAAACAGTTTTTAGAGATAAAACTCTACATTCGACAATCATGAAAACAAATCTCAGAGAACGGTTGACAATGTACCAATGTGTAATTAGACCAAAGGTTCATTTTGCGCCAGAGTTGTCCTTGTATGTATGAATATAATCCAGATGTACTACATCCGCCGCGTTATCATTATCATGTGACCTACCAGCGTCCCTTCACCTAAATCCAATCATAAATCCACTCCATCGTCCATCGAACGCACAATCAGAGCCCATTTACGGAGAGCCTGGCCACTCCCTAAGTCCTATTGTACCGAATTTTTGTTGTAGTTCCACCAGAGTTCCACTGTGGGCGATCGCCCTTAAGTACAAAATGAATGGGAGTCTATGGAGCTAGGCTAAATTTGTCTCTTTTACCCGAATGCCTTTGAGAAATCTCAGATTTGATTGTAGGTTTTGCAAGTTCAACATGGGTTATTGGTTGAAAGTTGAATGAACGAGTACTTATGTCCTTTCGATTTCTTACAGGTTGAGTTGTTGTTGCCCATAACACGCTAGCATTCTGCTAATGAACGCGGATTGGTCAGTGAAGGACTGATTACGACCAGAGATACCGCTTGATGGCATCGTGGCATCCGAAGCGGGACCAGAATGTTAAGGCGTGGTCTTTTAAAACAACAAAACAAAAACTCTTCAAGCACGTGTATTTACCTGTGTCAGGTGTGTTGTCAATGCCTCGAGAGAAAAGAAAGTGCAGAGCGTGAAAGCACCAAAGTGACTGAAGGATTGCCGTAAAGCAGTATCTCTGGTCGTATGATGTGTATGACGTCATTGACATTTTAAAAGACTTTTTAAAGCAAATAAGTGACTCTAAAAAATATAAAAGCCAGCAATGTGTAATTTCTTTGCATCTCCTTTCAAATACAACATTCAACTTACTAGACAAAAAATTATATCCTGAGAAAAGTGGATTTGGAGGGATATAGCTCCATAAATCTCCATTCATTCTGCACTCGTCCTGTGAGCGCCCTCATATGGAACCAGAGAGGAACTGCAACCAGTTCAGAAGCCGGAAGTTTACTGAGAGTGGAAGTTCACCCCTTATTAGACATTCTCTGGCACAATTCAGAATCTCACCGGAAGTATTAGGTCATCCAGGGATTTTTCGACTATAGGCCTACTGTTTTTCAAATACTATAGCTGCCTCCGAAATCACATACTTCCCTACTATGTAGTAGCCTAGCCTAGACGAAAAACAGTATGTGACAAAAGCAGTATGTCCAAATTCACAGTAGGCCTACTGATAAAAGAGTAGGCAAAAACATTTACCTGGATGACCTACTTCCAGCGAGATTCTGGTGTGCATAGGATACTAGAACATACTTTTTTAAGCAGTCCTGAAGTAATTACTAAAATTCAAAATAAGTACCAACTCAAGAGAGAATGCAATTTCGGACGCAGCCTATGTATTTAGACACACTTGTACTGTTTTTCGCATACATACTATAAGGAAGTATGTTGATGCACGCAGCGCATGTCTCAGAACAAGCCGTTTGCAGATTTGCGACGTCACAAAATGCCTAGGGCTGCGTTTCCCGAAACCTTCTTAACGCTACGTCGTTCTTAAGTTACACCTTAAGCTGTACCTTATCGTTAATACGTGTTTCCCGAAACGCTCTTAGTTAAGTATACCTTCTGTAAGTCATACGTTCGGAAGGTTGGTCTGGAGCACTCTTAGCCAGTGCCGCCGCTCCCACCACGCGCATCACGCGCTGTGCGTAGGGCACCAAGTGCTGAGGGGGCACCAAAAATAGCCTAATGAAAAATCAATCATCAAACTTCTTGTTATAATCAGATTCAGCGCGTTCTTCATCTTCAATCCGCAGCGCCGAGCAGAGCTAGAGCACGTCAGAAACAGAGAGGACAGGGTGTGTGTGTGTTCATCTGAGCCTCATTGGTCCGTCACTGCTCGTCAATGTCAGAATATTTGAGATGACCAATCAAATCAAAGTAGGCGGGCTTTATGTTCACAGACGCTGAGCGCGAATTTTAACAGTGCAACTCGACGCTTCAGTGTACGGTCAAGTGCGAGATAAGATGTAAGTAGCTAAACGTAACGTTTCATATTTGACAGTTTTTTTAGGTCATAAATGTTAAACGAATGACAAAAAATAATTAGGCAAACTAATATAGTTTTGTCTAATTTCGCCATTTTGAACTGAAAATAGGCCTATGTAACATGTAGCCTAGTGTAATAGTTTAGGCTACTGTCATTGTGAGGGGACAAGAAACATGAACAAAGCCGTTTTCATCATGTTAGGCACAGGATTAATAATGAATGTGTACATATTGAGAATAAAATACAAATTGTAGCCATTAGTAAATAAAAAAAACACAACTTTAGGAGGGGAAGAGACAGGGCAAGATAAAAACAAAATGAAAAAGAGTGTGATGCTGATGAGGAGAGAAAAATAATCAGCTGCCCACTGACATGGTTTTAAAGCTGTTGTTATCGAATTTTTTTTTTGTTTTTTTTTTGTTTGTTTTTTGCCTTCACAACATCTTAAAATGCACATCTGTAGTTCAGAGAAATCCAAAATTTTCTCGGGGAAACCCCGAACCCTCCTAACTAACCTGCCTCAAATTCGGGACCACGGTGATGATAAAACCATGATGAAACATAAAATAATGAAACTAGTTAGTGAGCATTAGACCCTAAACTAAAGTGTTACTTTTTAATTTTTATATTTTTTTTATAAATCATATCAATGGGGGGGGGGGCATCATAAAGGAATTATGCTTAGGGCACCAAAATGGCTAGCAGCGGCACTGCTCTTAGCTATACCTTATCACTGTTAAAGGTCTATATGAATATAATTCTGAAGTTTTAATACACCCAGACAGTGTTCAATTAGGCTAATTCAAGTGTTTTCATGCAAAGAATAAAATTGTCATTACACTGATTGTTGTTACAATTTTAATTATATTATTATATATAATACAATTTTATAAATTTATTTTAATTAAAGAGCGCTTTTAAAGGCCAGTGAAAGCATAGGCTACTGTCAGTTAAGTCCTATTCGGACGCTAATATTGTTTATCATGGGCTCGTAGCCTACGGTATTTTAAACATTTACAGGGGTAAGTCGGTTATTTTAGTGCCGTCCGAATTCATAATATCAGTGTTTTTTCTCACCCAACCCGCGTAAAAATCTCTGTCCAAATTAGTACCTACTGATTTTTTGACAAACAGGTCGTGTGGTAATTTAATTGCCGTCTGAATCCACATCTCTGAGTTTACAAGAAGAGATTCAAAATTCACTGTTTAAATCCTTTTTGATCACTGCCGAGCACCGTAGCTACATGACGTACTCTTTTATTACTGAAATGCTTGAAAGTATTTACAAGAACAGCGCTTTCTCACATAAGCAGCCCCTGCACGAGAGAATAATTGATTCTCGAGTCATCGATATCAACAGATTCAGCACCATCGCCACGGACAGCACCCGGTAACGTCCGACGTAAGAAGGTATATCTTAAGCAGCTTTCTAAGGTATAGTTCGGGGAACACGCCTAGAAATGGTATACCTTCAGTTAAGTTATACCTTAAGAGCCTTCGTATCGCGCTAAGAGACAACGTTATCGGGAAACGCAGCCCTGTGAGGTATTTTGAGCTGAAATTTCACAGACACATTCTGGGACACCAGATTTTTAACTTTGTGAAAATGGCTACAATGGGTCCCCTTTAAAATATCCATTTTATGAAACAAAGACACTTTAAACAAGATAGACTAATTTTATTTTTCTGGAGTTTCAAAGAGCAAAAGGTACTAAAATGTAGGTATAGTCGTATATGCCTATTGGACTAGTATGCATGGAAACTTTTCATAAAGCGACTCATTGGCAGATAGTTTGATTTAAATTAGTTTTCCTATACATAAAGAAAATCTGTTAATATGAGTCGTCACACAGTCCAATTGAGATCTTCTCCACATCTGAGCTGTTTTAGGAAAATGGTGAGCTCAATTGTTTTATAAATGCATCTAATCACAAACACCTCACAACGAATAAAAGTCTGTGTTCAGCAGTGTCACCCCAGTTTGTTTCCCACCTTGTCATTGGACAGAGATGCTCTGGGGAAGAAACTGACACCAACTGAGTCACACTGAATTTAAAAATGAATGAAACAACCACACCAATATCAAGTTATATTTTAATGATTATCTTTAATATAATACGTCTTTCACTTATTTTTAGAAAACTGCAAAAATAATATCCACTCTATAAGCATTACATGTGCTTTTCTTGTCATCTTTAATCAATAACAAGAGAGAAAATGCACATACTATTATGAGTTAGTGTTGTAGCTAATGGTTACTTTGTCCTATATTATAATCCAAAATTAAGAGGTTGTGCTTTCAGAACAAAGTGGTCTTACAGGGGCATTCATTCTTGTTTACAGAGTTGCTGTCTTTTTGAGAGAGGAATAATGGCATATATTACTAATGGCAGAAAAGATTCATCTTTTGTCCTTGTCCTTTTTTAATTGAATGCAGCTGTTTCATTATGAATACATTCCTGATCCTCCTAAATGAATGGCCTGAGGGGGCAGACAATGTCTCCTTATGTTTTGGTCATTAGCATTAATTAGCTGTGTTTAATGGACATAAGCTCTGGCTGTTTTTTTTAAGTTTAAAATTTTATTTTTTTTATTCTTAATAATCATTACTTGACCCTCCAGGTAAGAACATGTAAATTTTAATTTAATTAGACTCTAAAAGACCTCTGAAACCAATTAACAAACTATATGATCCTAAAGCTGAGAACTCCAACTATTTTTTTGTTTTGTTTATTAGTGTGTTATTATTTATAGGCCAGTTTGACACCTGAAGCCACATATTTGGCTTAGCATATTATGTGCATTCAAGGGGTCAAGGTTTAAGTGGTTAACATGGCACCCTGCTGGTAGATGAGGTAACTACACCATCTGACAGTAAAGTATATTAGACTTAAAACGGCTTCTAGAATAAGAAAAAATGTAGGGCAGGAGTTGATTTAGTCTATCAGGAATTGATTGGATCGTTGTGGTTAGCTATGTGATCTCATGTGAGTGACAGGTTGTCCCGCCCTCGTGCCAGTAGGCATGTCATCGAAGAGATGTCGCTGCCAGAGTGAGATGAAGTTATTTTGATGAAAGATTACAAGGGCACATGGATTAAAAAATTAATAATGATATATTATTTATAGTTTATAATAAATACCGCAATATTCCATAAAAAATAAGAATTGACAATTTTGATTTCATGGTGACATTAAGTTCTGTTTGTATACACTCGCTTGTTCTGAATGGTTATATTCATTGTCATCCATGGATAATTGTCACAATCCTAAGTCACCAGCCTTCAGCACTACATCTCCCAGAATCCTTCCTGGTCCACCACCTATACACATTCCACAATCATCACCATGCAGCTGTCACTAATCACCTCATCAACTCTGCACCAGATATAAGGACACCACACCACACATTGGCTGAATCCAGAATACTCTCAAATAGGCTGTTATTTCAGGGGACAGCCATTTGTAGTGGTGTCCGAAACCATAGTTGCCATTATTAAAGGTGCACTTATTCAATCCCACATTGCACTGCAATAACGAGGGTGCAATCGATGTACGCTCAACAGCTGTCTGAATTCGCTCACTCGTTTTCATTCACTCCTTCAAGTGAACAGTATTAGTGGACTAACATGGGGAATGGTGAATGAGGGTGTAGGGGGTGATTTTGGATTCAGGCATTGTCTGTTCTCATTGTTCAATCGTGAACCACTTACCCGACCACTCACCTGAGAGAATGCAACAGATAAGACTGTCATCCACAGCCATTCCTTCTACAACTACCCGTTTCTCAGTTTCTCTCCTGCTTACTTTGATTGTCGGCCAAACCTGCAATTTACTTGCAGCCTGCAAGAAAACTTATTTGGAGATTACCCTTGTTGCATACTTCTGTTTTATGACAATAAAGACCAGCGATTGCATTAAAAAACAATCAGTGCTTTAGAAGGCTGTCAATATTACTGTAATTTTGTTGAGGTGCCTACGTCTTGTTGCTAGGACGATTGTGCTGTAAGCCTACATTATAATAAATTAACTATTTTATAGATAAATAAAGGGGTGAGATTATATAGCATAATTTCAACAACATCCACAAAAAATGCATACCATGTAGCTATATACTTTTTGATTTATTACTTTTTTAGTGAGTAGTTGTGTGGTAAGTGATCCACGTCCTCCTGAACACCCTGTTGGGGTTAATTTTGTGGGCCTATCCGGCTAGCTGTACATTATCCCAGTTAGTGTTTGATTGTTTTTATGAGCTATAGGTCTCTTTAAAGCATCAGTCACAATAGTCAGTTTACCTGGTAGAAGTCGAATATTTCCGGCGGGTCTTGAGCCAACATGAATGCAAAACTGATCACCTTTCTCTAGGCAATATATACAGAGATGGTATTATTATTGGGAGATACTAGGGTCAGTGGCTTTATTGGAGAAAGCGCAACGGCCAACTTGGATCACGTGTGCCTTGATAACCAATCGTCATTGAATTTTGTTCATAGTTGTGCGACCGTCACTGTTTGCAGATACCATAGAAATGAATGAGAAGTGCAGTGAACTGAATCCGACCTGTTGCGTAATTGTCCATGACTTCTCATATGTAACAGCATTTTTTTTTTTTGGTGTGAACTCTAAAAATAGATCAATCCCAAATTAATGTTTAAGAGCAAACATGTTAAAGATAAGCCGACGGGCTGTCGATTCATTAAATGATAAGCCGTTTTCCCACAAAAGCAGTTTATTCAGTGTAGTGAAGCCTCTCCTCCATTGACATCCATTAAAACAGACTGCCTCTCGTCTCCTTCCCTGCGTACCACAGCATTAGATTTGAGCTAAAACCAAAGAACCAAAGCCTTCCTTGGTTAATGACAAGTTTATTTAGTATCTGAACTACATTCTCTTGATAGCTACATGTTTGGAAAAAAATCTTTATTCTGAACAGGCGTGGACATATTAATGCAAGTAAAGACAGTAAGAAGTTATTCCATGATCTTTGAAAAAGATTCGAACACCAGGGGTCCACTTTGAACTGAGAAAGGCGTGATGTGTGCCTAAGACACGCGTCAGATTTTGTGATCTGGAATCTTCACAAGAGTCGGAATTTTCTCTTTCAACTGTCAGTCCAATTCAGCATTCAATCGGTTTTGGCTGTTTCATGTCCAACCACAGCTGCGAACGTGCGCGCATTTAAAATATACTTCATTTTCGATGAGGAGAGTAGACCACAGGGCTGAAAATATGTTTAGCTATTCTCATCGATCATCTGCGGCACACTCACAAAATGACAAAGTCATAAGCCAACGAATAGCCTACAACTACGGAAATATTACTGATTAGATCGGTTGAAAATCGTGTCCCTGTGCTCAATATGTTCAGCATGTTTACTTGGGGTTCACCTGTATCTGAGACATTTTCATTATCAAAGGAGGAAAACATTTATCCAGCATTTGTTTTGTGCAAAAACTGTAGCAGCTTTATCACTGAGTGACAGCTGTACCCACTGGGATATGATTTAGTTGGATTTTCTCTCCTTGGAGTTAGTTTTAACAACTAAAGTGTAATATGGGACTATACAAAAGGACTTCTTATCTGTCCTCCAGGCATAAGGAATGGAGGACTAATTATCTGTCTGGCCTTTGCAGTCCAGCGCCATTTTCAAACCAAGACTTGCAGCATTTATAATTTATATCCTGCATTTTTAATACAAGATGGGGTTTGGCTCATCTCAGCATGCCTTGTGTCAAACTGCTGGAGTGACTGTCACAAACTTTCCCAGATTAATATGAAAGCACACTCCGTTTTATGTTTGTGATATCAGCAACAGAGTGCCTTAAGGAATGATTTAGACATTCAGTTTTTGCTTCGATTTGCTGTAGAATCATCTATTTGCTTAGGCATTCTGTTTGAGATAAGAAATTGTGATCTAAAACTGTTCAGAACGCGCCTGTATTTTTCATACTATGTTTTTATTATTTATTTGCTTGTGAAGCTGTGCTTCAGATTTTTTATGTGAATCTCACTCCTCTGTTCTCACACCTGTGGAATAGTAATCTGCAGCACTGATGCTGATGTGTTTTCTCATTTTTCTGATGCTAGGACTTGTTTACTTCCCGTTTGGCAAGGACAAAACAGTGTGTGGGGTGCCGTCAGACAGACAGGGCTCTATGTTATGACTTTGTATTTCTCTGTGAAGTAAATGCAGTTAAACATAATATTGATTGTTATATTGACTCATTTGGCATGGTGGGGAAACCTTGATATTGTTGAGGTGGAACAATTGATTTTATTCAAATGTTTGTGGAAGGCGTGTAGTAGACAAGAAAAGATATGTTTATGCAGAGTTTCTGAGTTTAATCTCTTGTGTATATGTCAGGATCTGGCCTGTGCGTTTGAATTGAAAGCCCACAGCAATTTCCATCAGTGGGAGAGCCATGGAGACCTTTTGAAAATGAAATGGTATATTTTATTATTTAGTCAAATGAATCAAGCTATTCAGTGTGTTCCGGTTGCTCTGTAATTATACCTGCCAGTGTACATGATTCAAACAGTTATTAGTAATGGTCATAAGATGGAACGAGTCACACACTGTTTGATTAGGTATTAAAAGAAATTAGAAGTATTTTGTGACAAAGGTGACAATTTAGACCAATTGGTTTTAATGGTTCATTTGACCTTTTTTAATTTAAGTTTTTTATTTTTTTAGTTAAATCTAAATTTGCCCATTGCATTTTTCCCATTTAGTTTTTAGCCTTTTAATGTGGCACTGTAATATATAAATGAATATTTAGATACATTTTAATTACAGGCTGCAGTGTACAGGGAATATTAGAAAACAAGAAGCACAACTTGATTTTACGTTTAAAGTGATGGCCTTTTATATACAAAAAAAGATTTTATGATGTTTTTCACTTTATTTAAAGGTGCACTGTGTAATATTTAGGAGGATCTGTTGACAGAAATGCAATGTCATATACATAACTATGTTTTTAGTGGTGTATAAAGACATTACATAATGAACCGTTATGTTTTTATTACCTTAGAATGAGCAGTTTCTATCTACATACACCCTGGGTCCCCTTACATGTTAAGTCGCCATTTTGCAACGTCATGTTTCTACAGCAGCCCACAAATGCGTTTCGTCACTATGTTGTTCTTCGTGCAAAGAAAGCTAAAGTCAGCGAATAAAATACTGACACAATGATGAACAAGTAACAATAATATTCGCAATTCGGCCCACATATCACACCGGATATTTTCCCTTCCAATGCAACGTGGAAAGAATCTTTTGGAATGCAGGCGTCTTCTGTGATGTCCTCACATGCTGCATCCCTTGCAGACAGGAGGGCCATGTGTATGTGGCTGACGATTGTACTCCTTCCACCTCCATGCTGAAAATATCTCCTCAATTGGGTTAAGGAATGGTGAATAAGGTGGGAGGAATTCTATGAGCATCCTCGGGTGGGTCACAAACCATTGCCTTATGAGGACAAGGTTGATCTCCCAATATCCTGCTGCACCCTTCGACCCGCCTCAGCCATTATAAGGCCATGATTGACAACATGGTCTATAGTGGCCCTTATGTAATCAGATAGGTGCCCATGTCCTCTTCTGCCTCTTACTATGGTTTGCCTTCCACCACGTATCCTTGCTACTCTTCTTCCTCCTCTTAGCTGTTGACCCTGTTTGTTTCCATCCATTATTGGAAAATTGCAACTCTGTGTTGTGGGCTGTCTATATATGATAGCCAATTGATTTTTCATGAGATGCTCCTTTTCAGACAACTGTTTGATTGTTGGTTGAACTAACACTTTACATTCCTTCATGAGTGAGTGTCAATTTCACCTACACGATTCATCAATTCACGTTTTTGTACAAAAGGTCTAATAGAAATGTGTAATGTGTAAAAAAGCTGACACTTGTACTTTATCAGTTACAATATGTACAAAAGCAATTGCAATTTGTTCAAAGGAATAAGAAATTGCTTTAATGATGTGCACAAGTGACTAGATGATTTGGAATTTGTACAAGTAGTATCAAGAATTGCACTTTTGATCTAAGAAATGCACCAAAGTGACTGAGAAAAACTGTAAATGGACAGCATGTTTTATTTAATGAGTTTAGATGAGATTATTGTGATGCACTGTTTGGTGGTTGTCCTGCATCTTTAATAAATAAACTTAGTCAAGATGCAGTATAAAGATTAATAAAATATTATATTGCAACTTTTTTATTTTTACAATTATTACTTAAGTTCTGTATAGATTACAAAGTTTTGTCATTCACTTATAAGGAACAGGTTTCCTGATAATATTCACTATTCTGACAAACATTCCTAGTTTAATTGTAGATTAAAGACATCTCTTTAAACAAGAATTCACACAATGCATTTTATAAGCTTGTAATTTTGCTATATTAGATCTAATACATATGCCTATGTTATATTTTCAGTTGCACAATGCACAAACACAGATTTGAAGATGAGAATTAACACATGGAGGCAAAAAAAAAAAAAAAGAGTGTACGACTATAAATAGGAAGAAAACAACCAATGTATGTAACTGCTTACAATGCAATCAGATTAGTTGAAAGTCAATGACTGATCATTTGATCACAAACCTTTCTGGATTCTCAAGACTTCAGTTGAGAATCAACATAGAATGAACAAAAACACAAATTTCTAATCCCAAAAGAAAGATTAGAACAATGCTTATCTGGATAATAAAGGAATTGAAATGAAAACTTAACACACAATTTTAAAGTTTAAAAATTTTAAAGATATGGGCTTGAACCCACTATCTCTGGGTCAGACGCCTGTCACTCATCTGGGAAGTTGTGTTTTGTCCAATATGTAGAAGGTCCATAGTTCCAAGTGAGAAGCAACTCAAAATTAAGTATTTTTAAATAAATTACCTGTAGTCAGGGGCGTGGTACCGGGGGGAAAAAGGGGACAGAGTACCCAGGGCCCGAGGCAGCGGGGGGGGCCCTTTAGAAGTCGACGAGCTCAAGTTAAAAGTCCGTCGGAGAAGTCCGTCCGAAATTCCGTCTCCTCGCGCAGTAAGTCCATCCGTCCGTCCCGTTGGAGAAGTCGCACAGTCCATAGTCCGCCCCCCCCCCCGTTGGAGAAGTCGCGCAGTTCATAGTCCGCCGCCACCGTTGGACTTAGCGGAGGGGGGCCCAGCAAGATGGTTTGTACCCAGGGCCCAAAATTTGGTACTACACCCCTGCCTGTAGTATTTATTGAGTTCCTTCACCTGGAACAGAAGAAACTTTTCCACCACTTAAGACCACAGTACCTCTTGCGGTCTGGGCATGTGCCACACAGCCACAGGATTCGAACCCACGACCAGAATGAATTTGTACGTAAAAGAACTGCATGATGTATGTGACAGCTTCAGATGAGATCATTCTTAGGCACAATGACTGGAACAGATGCAACTTCTGCATCTTTTCCTGCCACAGTACCTCATGCAGTCTGGGCACGTGTCACACTGAGTGGCAATCCCACAATGCTAAGCATCGGGATCCGTGGTGTAACACGTTGAGCTAATCACTCATACACGTTCACCAGCCTGAGGTTTCAGTGTGAGAATGAGTTCCCAAAAAAGTTCCATGACATGTTAACCAGATTAGCATGCTATGCTAATGTATCTTATGGTTAACTTGATAGCTGAAGAGCCAGATTAGAAAGAATGGCATCTGGTTAGCATGCTAACCAATTATTATGCTAAGCTAACTAGCATAAGGCTACAAATACAGGCTAGGTCAAATTTGGAGAAGAATATATCGGGAACGGTAGCGAAAATCAAAAATCCGTTCAGTCACTTCTGTGCGGCTCGGTCCAAATCTCATCTGATCAAAATTTGGACAAAATTGAGCAAGATTTGAAGGAGGAGTGGTGAAAAAACTGTTTACCATTTGCTTAAATATGGCGGACAGTCACATTGTTGAAAAATGACAAATGAGATATTGTCTGAATCGGCATAAC
The DNA here is from genome assembly GCA_031834385.1 of Semotilus atromaculatus. Taxonomy (NCBI): domain Eukaryota; kingdom Metazoa; phylum Chordata; class Actinopteri; order Cypriniformes; family Leuciscidae; genus Semotilus; species Semotilus atromaculatus. The sequence goes on from JAULUF010000003.1 coordinate 5,155,414, forward strand.
CCAAGGTACATAATGACATAGAAGAAATCAAAATTTGAACAATATGTTCAAAAGTTATAGGCGTTTTTGCCAAAAATGTTATATCTCTGGAACACTAGGTGGCGGTGTTTAAACCTCTCATGTCCCTTTAGGACATGGTGTCGATCATCCCTACCAAATTTTGTCAAACAGTTTAAAAGATATAGCAGTTTGCAAGGAATCCATAGATACCACATTTATGATTTTCTGACAAACTGTTCAAAAGTTATTGGCCAAAATAGCTATTTTTCATAAGTCATGGCCCATAGGTGATGCTGTTCCCAATTTTGACATGGACCCTCAGACCGATAAAGCGTACCAATTTTCGTTTCGGTTGATCAAACTTTGCCCGAGATACAGCCTCTGAACCAATTTTGGGTCAACCTCATTAAGTTTGCAACATCATAACTTTTTTTTTCACCAGTATGTCATGAAATTCTGTTCCGTAATTTCTGTGTGTTTATAGCTTTCCTCATTATAGCTTTCCTGTAGCTCAAACAGTGTGTTGGCGCTTTCAACTCCAAGGTCACATGTTTGATTCCTAGGGAAAGCAAGAACTGATAAGAATGTAAAATGTGTAACTTGAAATGCAATGTAAGTTGCTTTGGATAAAAGCGTCTGCCAAATGTAAATGTGCAGTTCAGTCTAAACATCATTTGAACAAATGTTTGGACAAACTTTGAAGGAGGAGTAGCTGAGTACTGTACTTGAGTACAAAATGGCCACTACTGTAATGGGCGGAGTCCTAATGTATGATATTGCTTGTGATCACCATGATGAGAGGAATCAGCTGTGCTAAGTTTCATTTCTCTAAATAAAAGTGTTTAACCATTTCAATGTTGAATTTTTGAACTGGTGGTGGCGCTAATAGCGATGGTCCTAAATTGCTACAATAACAATTCATTACAATCACTACAAGTGTGCCAAATTTAATAATTTTCCTACTTACGATTCATAGGGCTGCCTTTGACTCCCATTCGGGAAGAAGAAGAAGAAGAAGAAGAAGAAGAAGAAAACGAACATACACAATAGGGGCTTAAGCCCTTTCAGGGGCAAACATATTGTTTTACTGAAAAATTAAGTAAACATAATTTGTTAGTTTATCTTTGTAAAGAAACCTTATTGCTTAACTGTCTACTCTCTGCTGTCCAGTGGTGGAATGTAACGAAGTAAAAATACTTCGTTACTTTACTTAAGTAAATTTTTCACGTATCTGTACTTTACTTAAGTAGAATCAATAGTGCATACTTTTGACTTTTACTTCGTTACTTTTTGCAGCAATTATTATACTTTCTACTCCACTACATTTCTACAATGTTTCGTTACATTTTCGTTACATTTTCTGTGTAAAAATGTACTCCCTGCCAAAACAGGGATTGAAAAAAATCTCCATGTTTTCGGTGCTGACGCGTTCATGAAACATGTAACGGTGGCGCTGCCAAAAAAGCACCTAAAAGCTGTCACAAAGAACCGGCAAAAGTAATGTTAAAATATAACAAGGAGACATTTTAATTGTTTATTAATAAACAAGTGTTTCCTGCTGTGTCAGTGTCAGCAGCAAAGATGAAGTTGACGATGCTGACGCGCGATCTTTGCAGTGAACTCGCCAGAGATAAATGCACATTTCAATAGGATTACATGCAGAGAACAGTCTGTTTTCTTTCTGTTTGAATTGTTCTGTTTAAAAGTAGACATTTCAGGCTTTCTATATATATACGTCTCAGGTCTGTGAGGCAAGTAGGAGTTTCGGTTTATTTCTCCAGTTCACGCGCTGGCGCGGCCGTGACCTGATTATCTATTTTCTGCTATATTTACTTATTTATTAAATCCAGGCAATTGGTTGATGAAACATTGATTAAAATGAAGATACAATTAATGCAAAACGAAATTTATTTTAAAGAAGGGCTTTCTATTTGAGTTCTCTGTGAACGTTTTAAAGCAGTATTTTAGTGCCGCTTTCAGAGCGCTCACGTAATGGAGAACTGACACGTCTGTAACATTGTTTTTTCCTCATAAATGTGAACACAAAAAATATAATGAATATTTTATGTTCTGTGGAGAGCCAACCCTTCTTCATCCGATGTGTATATTAGCCTAGAAATTCACAGAATTACAAAAAAATATTTTGCCACCTAAAAGTTAAAAAAAAAATTGTGTTACGTCCGTTATATATTTCCCTCCCTCATATTAAATATAAAATGCATGTGTCTGTAGACTGATATTTTTCTAATGTCTGGATAAGTTTCAATTGGTATTAAATGCATTTTCTGAGAACTTATATTTCAAGTTTTTACTGCAAATGTCATATCCATAACGCTGGGATTGCCCAATTTTAACGAATTTATCCTAAACTAGTTTTGTGGTGTAGGTCTACGTATTGTATAATGTTAACTTCAAATAAGGGGTGTGTCCTCTGCCTTCACACCGCGACACAGGTTCGTGGATCTGAGTGTCGCGATTTCGGTTTCATATTGCATATGGTTACAGCCCTAATTAGGCCTATTAGAATGTAGACATTAAGATAATAAATTGTTATGCAAGTACTTTTACTTTTAATACTTAAAGTACATTTAAAATCAAGTACTTTTTACTTTTTACTTAAGTAGGGTTTTCATTGTGGTACTTTTACTTTTACTAAAGTAAATATGTCTCTGGTTATTTGTACTTTTACTTAAGTACTGAGATTCAGTACTTCCTCCACCACTGCTGCTGTCTCAGACGATGACATATTTTCTTGTCGGTCACCGTAACTTCTGTTCGTTGCAATTCACAACTTCACCACTACACTGTAAAAAAACTTAACTCATTATTTTGAGTTATCTTTTTGCATGGGTTTTTTTTAGTTTAACTAACTTATTTCGATAAGTTGAGGACAAGAAAACTTAAAATTTCTTGTTGTCTGTACAATCTAGTTAAAAAAATAAGTTGAAATAACTAAATTGCTAAAATATTTTTTACAGTGTAGATGCCGCTAAAAATTACACAGTGCAGTGCACCTTAAATTTGATTTAACACCATTGTATCAGGTTTCTGGTTGTGATTGCTTACTGTTAAATTGACTTGAAACTGTTACTCTTTGGCTTAAAGGAGAACTCCGGTCAATTTTAACATTGAGCTTATTTTTTTGTACATTTGGAGTGCTGTCAGTACAGACAACAACGACAAAAATTGGCGTTGCCTACACCGTGTTATCGTCTTTTTAAAATGTTCACCCTGTTGACTTCAATGGGGCAAGATTTAAACCTGCTTTTAGCCTCTTAACATCCTTGATATGTCATTACAAGTGCACAGCCATGTGAGTGGTGTTATTAAGAGTGAACACGGTCAATCTGACTGCAGGAGATGTGAAAGATATTAATAAAAATGATGTTAATTCAGCCAGCTCACATACCTGTATTTATTTCCTGTTTTCGGTCGAAGTCCACAGTAGTCGATTGTGGAGATCGCGTGCGCGATCATTGGTAACTAAGCAACAGTAGAGACTCTAACTGTCAGCTGTCAGCCGATGACGGTGCTGTGTGGTGTTCGAGAATATCAGCTCAAATGGATAATTCATCCGAATCAGATGTTGAACACACGGAGGAGGTTTTTGAGTTTGATGATCTCGCATGCGAACTCCACAATCGACTACTGTGGACTTCGACCGAAAACAGGAAGAAAATTCAGGTATGTGAGCTGGCTGAATTAACATAATTTTTATTCACATCTTTCACATCTACTGCAGTCAGATTGACCGTGTTCACTCTTAATAACACCACTCACATGGCTGTGCACTTGTAATGACAAATCAAGGATGTTAAGAGGCTAAAAGCAGGTTCAAAACTTGCCCCATTGAAGTCAACAGGGAGCAAATTTTAAAAAGACGATAACACGGTGTAGGCAACGCCGATTTTTTCGTTGTTCTCTGTACTGACAGCACTCCAAATATACAAAAAAAGGAGCTCAATGTTAAAATTGACCGGAGTTCTCCTTTAACTTGATGTTTAAATTTTTTTAACAAAAAATTTTTTCAATCAAACAGACCTTTCACTTTCCATCATGCTTGGGGCCTAAATAGGGAATAAATGTTGAAACAAAATGTTATTTTATGCAATTTTTTGAGAACATGGAGAGACTTGTTAAAATGTAATGTTCTATTATGTTTTTATTTAAAAGTTTCTGTTATGTTAGTGGTTTTGGGGGGTTACTTACCATTGTTGTGAAGTTTTTAGCTTATGCTTGGGTTAACGATGATTGCCTTTATAAAAGAAACGATACTATGGTAATGCTCTGGATGAAACCATTATTAATTCTGGACTGTCAACAATGAACATCCCACCTGTAAAGAAAAGTTATATTTACATTGTTGTTTTGTAAATCGCATTACTAAACAAGAAGCATTGTAGGATTATTTGAATAATTCAATTTAAATGAAAACAATTGATTCAAGTTAAATGAACACCATTGGTTATAATAGTTAGTAGTACATGGTTAACTCTATTGGGTATTACTTGTTTTAAATATGTGGAACCACTGTCCATGATTAAGTCATGTTCAGACAAAGAGCTTTTTTTTTGTTTCTTTTTTTTTAGCTGCCTAATTTAAGCAAAAAAAAAAAAAAAAAAGAAGTAGCCTAGTATCATAACTGGCATCAGCAAAGATCCACAGAGTTAATTAGTTATTGGATATTACCTATTATTATAGGCCTACAATGGATGTGATCTGACTGGTCAGGGGTCCAAATAAGGAAGTCCTGAAGACCCGGGGCCATGAGAGTTTTGGTCTGGTAAATCAGTGTTGTTTCTACATCTTTTGAACATTTGCTAAGCATGTGCACGGTTTCATGCTATGCAATTTTTTGTGTGACATTGTTGTAAATTTTGCTGATTTAATTAGGAAAAGTTATCTGGCTGACAGAGATGAGGTTTTGTTGAACTGTAAGAATGAGTTGTCTTGGATGCCTCAGTTAATGAGTTGAGAATGGTAAACAGATCAGTAATGTTTTGCACCATATGCCAACATTTTTCATCAAAAGTCTGTGTAGGTATTTATAGCAGTCATGGAGTTAAAATATATCTTTTCAAATTTCCATCTATTATTGCAAAAGATATAATATGTTTTTTTTATTGTAGTTTAAATAGTTTTCAATCAATTTAAATGTATTTAAAATTAAGCAGCACAATTATTTTCAACATAAATAGTAATCAAATGTTTCTTAAGCATCAAATTATTTCTAAAGGATCATGTGACATGCACTGAAGACTGGAGAAATGGCCACTGACAGGAATAAAATTACATTTTAAATATATTGAAATAGAAGAGGTTATTTTAAATAGTAATATTTTACAATATTACTGTTTTACTTAAATAAATGCAGCCTTGGAGAGAAGAGACTACTTTAAAAAATATTGATAAATCTAATCGATCCCAAGCTTTTTAACAGTAGCCCATACACTATACTATAGTGTATATTAGACATTCTGCTAAAAACATTTTTTAATTTTTTTTTTTTAATTATAGACAATGTTCACAAGTAAAAAAATTAATAAAATATCAGTCGTAAAAGTCCTCATTGATAAGCCCTGTATGTGAGCCCGGTTTTTTAAAAGGATGCCCTTTACATAAGTATATTTGATCATATTTTGGATAGATACTGATGACTGCTGCTCTGTATTACCTATTGGATTTATTTCAATGGCACAATATAAATCCAATCCAAGACCATAAAGGATTTTCAATGAAAAATGACAAATGCAATTTAACCTTTTTGCTTGGGCACTTAATCTGTGTCAAAGACACTGACCCCTTTTGCGTTGGAACGTAAAGCTAGAGGGAAAATATCATCTGTGTGTTCATTACTGTTGCCTCCATATAGAAACTTTGCAGCACTTGGAACAAAAGTCAAGGTGTTATTTTGGTTTGAAATCCTTTGATTATATGCTCTGACCATAATTGTGATTTCACTCGAGCACACAGAAAACTTACTAAGAAACAACACGGCTCACTGCAAAATGTTGAAGAAAACAGGTAATCACAGATTACTGCAAATTGTAATCCATCATTTACATCTATTAAATTCAGTGGACCATGAATTTCATGCCTCAAAGAAATTGCAATAAATATCTTTTTATTAATGAATTAGGTCTAGTTTGCAACCATTAATCCTAAATGTTCAATAGATAAGGGTCACGGTCTGTTTTTAGACTCAAGACCACAAAATTGTGTTGTGGCTTTGTGCTGCATTTTGATCTGATGGAAGTCCCTGATTGTTTGTCATGGCTGTATGGTTGGGATTGATGTTTATCGAAACGGAGGAGCTGGGAAAGAATCAGATGGGTGATTATGGTGCGGTTGTCAAAAGCCTGAATGCCTCCAATTGTCAGATCTATCTCAGGCTTTCAGTAGGCAAGATGAGCATGATTACATAATTATGTGTGCAAAGTGGCTCTGAGGGGCCAGCAAGTGGTGCATACAAGAGCTATTATTTACTGTGGGCAACACAGAATACACTATCGAATGACCTGTGCAATTGCATGTGCTAGAGATAAACCGCATTATCTCCCTCAGTAACTTCAATGTGGATTATTATTTCCTATCATTTCGTTTTCAAACACAGCCCACGTGTGAAAACACATTATCAGAGCCATGAAAACATGAAACATCATTCTAATTGCCACTTGTACCCGCATCTCGTTTTTTACTCTAAAGGTGAAAAAAGCTTTTTCAGTCATAAAAAGCTTTTTTCAAGAAATAGATTTAATATTACTTGAAAAGTAATGGCCTACAACATAAATAACAAGCAGCCATAAACTTGGAATTATTATTATTTATTTTTTTTTGAACCACAACATTGCATATAATACAGTACAATATTACTACTTTGACATGTTATTTCTTCATATTCCAGGGGGGAAAAAGGAATAATAATAATACTTTTTGGGTGATAAAATAGCATAATGAGAGATTTATAAGCAATTTTTTGTAGGCCAGTGATTTTTGACCAGGAACACCACAAGCGTGACATGCGTTATGCAAAAATCCTGGGTCAAAATTCAATAATTTCTTCCTTTTCGACAAAATATAGGCCTAGTTACCAACATGAATGCTGTCCACAGTTTCTCCAACATTTATCTGAACAGGATGAATTCCATTTTGTTATTATCTGTAGAGTTCGAAAAAATCTTTTTATCTTATTATCTTAAAAAAAAAAAACGGTGACATTTTATTTTATGGTGTCCTTGTTACGGTGTAATTATATATTCAAGTAATATTAAGTAACTATATGTACTTACTATAGGGATAGGGTAGGATTAGGATTAGGTTGAGGGTTTGTTGCATGTAATTATGCATCATTTACTGTTAATACTTTGGTAGGTACATGTAACATATGTAACAAGGACACCATAAAATAAAGTATTACAATCCAATCTTACCTTCCATTTGAACTCCCTTCAGATATTAGAGCTGGTCACAAGATGTGCTTCTCCACAAGCTTCCCCAAAGTTTTGAGAGAAACTGTTCTATTAAATTCAGCCTCCCATTTCTCCTTTATCTCTAAAGGGTTATTTATTTCCTAGACCACAAAAAAGTCCGGTTTGTATTTCTTTTAAAAAAAAGCTGGAGGAAAATTGTGAGGTTTGCATTGTGAGGAAATGCAGTTGTAAATATCGATTAAAAAAAAATCAGACCTTGGGAGTGTGAATTCATTTCTTATTTGTTCAAATGATTTACTTGCATCATTGTGGAATATTTGAAGTTTGGGGAGTCCATATTGAGACCACTTTTGAAAACTCAAAGAATGAGTCTGTATGGGATGGTACAAAGTCATTAAGACAACCAACACCAGCGGATTAAACTTTCTTAATCATGCCAAATCATTTGTGTATAGGTTTCAACAACAACAACAACACATTTTAGCCTATTTTAGCTTTAGTCTATTATGGCTTTTTTTAATAATACATTTGGGAAAAGGTATCATTTTAAGGGGCATCAAACAGATGCTCTTTTCAATATTGACCCACTGTGTGTGTGTGAGATCTCTCATCCATGAAATCAAGAGGCCTCAGATGAGCAGCCCAAAAGTAAAACCTGAACTTTGGAAATCCTAGACCAATTTTTTATGGTTGACTGTATTTTTTATATGCATTATTCTTGGTCGTTTCCCTTGCCATATACATTTTTAAATGATTTTATTCAGAAAATAAAATGTATATTTTGGAACTTGGTAACATCTGGAACAATTAGAGTAATCTTGGCAGAACATTCATTCGGACAGATTCAACTCGGCCAATCAGAGAGAGAGGGAGAGCTGGCCAGTAATTAAAAAATATTAATGAAGATCTGGATCATAAACTTAGTTTCATAAACTGTACTGTATACTTGGTCTAAGGAGGAGGGGATAAAGATACCCTAAAAGTGAATTTTAAAAATGTAATGTTCTTTAAAATCCTAAATTGATACATAAGGATTACAACTGTTGTTAGTAAACTGGTCACAATTTACTTTGTTTTATTTATTTTTTTAAACACACAGTGGCTTCAAAATATACATTTGAAGTATGATGTAATTCATGTTTAACAAAATGTAAAAGGTCTTTATTTGCACCACAGGGTTTATATAACTGATAAATTGCAAGCACTAATTAGTGTTAGTGTATGTTTTGTAAATGTAAACATTTGGTTTTTATATTGTTTATTGTTATATTATACTTTACATTGGTTTTGGTGATATATTGGGCATTGCTGTTGCACTTTTGCTGATTTACGTACTGTATGTCTCTATATCTTGCAGGCTAACATAGACAAGGTTTCTAACTGTTGAAATTGCTTGTGATGGTTCCCCCAAAACCCCCAATTGAACATTTTAGCTGGACAGATGTAAGCAAGTTTTAGACAGGGTAAGCATTATCCAAATGGACCTACAGATCTACTTGCATACTTTTCTTACATTAGTGCAAATGTCTCTTGGAAATAGCTGGGTTTTAAATGTAATTAGACTGATCAAATCTGTTCAGTGATTATAATGCATTCGCCTGGAACGACAGTCTTAATGTGTTCGCCTGAAACAGATCGGTCCGAGACTGTATCTTCTGTGAATTTTGCAGTCGAGAATATCCTTTCCATTCAAACTCATTATTGACTTTGAGAGACAGAGAGAATCACAATATCTCATCTGTATAACAACAGTGACAGCATTTGGATTTTTCTAAAGCAAAGAGTGACATGTTTGAATAAACCTCAGAGGCTTTATTAATTGACTCTGAGTGATGTCATTAATATATTTAACTCCATCACTAATGCGTGTGAACCCACTCAAATGCTTTTTCGAGGCTTTCACCTCTGTCATAAGCATATTAGCAGATAACATTTTCCTTTTGAATCATGTCAAGGGGCTAATTACCTAAATGTCACGAGCTACTTACTTACATTTTTCCACGTGGGCTTTACAAACAAGGGGATTCTGAGATTGTCTAATGCTTTATCTAACACCTGCAGTCGGCACAGCTGCAGGAGCACCCTCCAGGCGTGAGACACTTTAATGCACCTATACAGAATTAGCATACCTGCACCAAACTGCGGCACTGTGCAAATTAATTTTTCAGAGGTTCACTTTGCTCTGAGAGAAAAAGGGACAGAGAGATAAACAGAGGAGGAGTTTAAGAGAGACGAAAGAGACAGGCAAACTAGCACCCATCTGGGTCATTCTACACAATTTCTGTCAAATGTATATGTGTTCAAATTAATTTAATGAAAACTCTTATGTGTTAGTATAGATGTTTCAAACTCACAAAAACAACAACAACAACATTTTGTTAATTGTTTTATATGGTATACACACACACATGCTATTGTTCAAAAGTTTGAGGTTGGTAAAGATTTTTTCAGTTGGTAATGTTTTGGAAAGAAGTCTCTTATGCATACCATTATTTAATCAAAAATACTGTAAAACAGTAATATTATAAAACATTGAAAATATTACCTTTTAAAAAAAATCTGTTTAAAGGTGTAATATTCTTGTGATGGGAAAGCAGCATTTTCAGTGTCACATGATCCTTCAGAAATCATATAATATGCTGATTTTCTGCTCAAGAAACAGTTGTTATTATCAGTGTTGAAAACCATTGTCCTGTTTAATACTTTTGTTTAAACCGTGATACCTTTTTCAGGATTATTTGATGAATACAAAGGTCAAAAGAAAAGTATTTAAAATAAAAATGTTGTAACATTATAATGTACTGTCAATCTAATGCTAAATGTCTTAATTATAAAATTTAAAAAAAAAAACTTCTAAACTTCAAAAAAAAAAACTCACTGAACAGTAGCCTACTGTGTAGGATTTATTCTAGTTGCCAATCTATTTCAACAGATTTGAAGTAATTTGTGCATCTTTTTAGTTTAAGTAATTTGTGCAATTTGTGCATGTTTCTCCTTTAAAAAAAGTCTTTCCACTTTTGTATTACTTCTATCTTTGGTTTGTAATTAGGAAATTTGTCAACCTTGTTATTTTACAACATTATATGGACACCAAGGGCCCTATCTTGCACCCGGCGCAACTGACTTTGTACACTCGTATTTTGCACCCGCGCAAAGTGGACTTTTCCCTCCACAGACGCACGCCGGCAAACTAGAGAATGAACTTGCGCTCCCTGGGCGGTTCAGCGCAAAAAAGGAGGCGTGTTCCGGCGCAAACAATCCCTGGTGCTATTTTGCAGTTCCAGAAAACAATTGCACCACTGACCAGAAAAAACCTAGTCTAAAGTCAGTGGCGCGTTGAACGTACATTCAGATGCTATTTTAAGCGCGCATGCTTGGTCATAATACTGAGTGTGAACAACGCGCATACACTGTAGATGATTCTCTTATCTACACAGATGCATTTTCCTTTTTGCAAATTATACAGTATTATAAGGAATCATTTTAAAACACGAGGGAAATCATTGTTGTGTCCATGACGATGGGAAAAATAGGCATAAAGCTTACATATTTACCCAAATTATTATATGCATGTATAACCGAAGCTAATTTGGGTTGGTTTGTCCCATCCCCAATGTCACTTCTCTTTCTTCTACGGCCCTGACGAGAACATCGATCTCCTCGGCTGTGAACCGATTCTGAAGCGCGCCTGGTAAATGCGCCGTTATAATAGTATTGCGCCATGGAACAAGCGCACCTCGTTCATCATGCTCTTAAAGGGAATGTGATATGACGCTCTGATTGGTTTATTTCACGTTACGCCCAAACCACACCTATGAATAATGAAGCTACTTCAGACCAACCCCTTTTAAACTTGCGTCGGGCGCAAGCGCCGGTAAATAGCAACAGCGCCCAGGACCCGCCCACAAAGTTACTTGCGCTTCGCGCTTGATACTTGCGTTTCAGATCGTTAAAATAGGGCCCCAAGTGATAATTGACAATGTAATATGTAGAAATATCATCATTATTTTTTTCTAACATGCACCTTGCAGTTTCACAGAGTTGTGGTGTAAAATAAAATGCTAACATGATCAAACCTGATACTATTCTGGAGGCATTATTCATTATTCCATCATTAATGTATAAATGTATCAATTTAGCATGGCAATTAATTAACACTAAGCTCATTATTAGTGTTTTAAAAAAGTACTTAAAACAATCAGCATTTGATTAAGTGGAAAATACACCTGTTTCATAGAATGGCCGATCTATTAAAAACATCCTTATCAGAAGATGCCATCTTTTATGTCAATACATGTAAATTAGCGTAGTCCCTAAAGCAGAATGATTTGACATTCAACCATGCACTATCAGTGACAGACGGCAATGCCACATTCTGGTTTAAACGTAAGATCTGTCACCCAGACAACAGAGGCCTTCGTATCAGGACTGTGCATTTGCATGTGTGTGAAAATCTCCAGACTCCTTCACACACTGCAGCCCAACTTCCTGTTTTTCCCCTCCTTTTAAACACTTCATGTTTGATCTTCTCTGTATCGTGAGCACAGGGCTGGCAGGTTGGATGCTGACATCCTTTGAGGCGCAGGTAGGCATAGATTGGCAGTAATAAGGGCTGTTTGTCACCTCTGGGGACTCTGCATTCTCCCCAGCAACACACTAAAGCTTTATATAAAAAGAGAGCCAACAGATCTTGAAACTTAGCGAAAAAAGATCTCTCTTTGTTTCTGCATCCTCCTCCAAAAGGTGTTTGTGAGGACTCCATTTTGCCGTTTTAGTTTCAAGCGAAATGTTCCAAGCACCCATGTCACATTTATAATTTACAAACTGGAAAAAAAGAAAAAAGAAAAGAAAGAGAAGTTTTTGTGCATATGCCTTTAGCAAGAGAAACAAACTCGGTGACTTATGGACTGTGTTTCGAATTTTACTGGCAAATCTCAGCTTGTGAACGCTGCATGTAAAGGAAAGGATATTGCTATGTCTGCAGGCGTTCACAAATCGTTTGTTTGGTGAGTGGAAAATCAAACGGAGAGTGTGTTTGAATCAGTTGTGACCCCTGTTGCTTTAAGTTACAGCACTACACCATCTAACACCAAGTGAATTATCCCTGCTCAGTGCTGATATATATACAGTATGTATACACACAAAATTCCTTAAACTTTCAGAAACCACCAAATTTCCTAATTTCACATCCAATATTGAACCATTTTACAAGGAACTCTGTATTGACGGAATACAGTAAATCCTACTCAAGAATAAAGTGCTTAAGGATTAGTTCACCTAAAACTGAAAAACTTTTATTCACTGCACTTACTGACTCAAATATGGTGGCTTTTGATGTGTTTTGTCAGGTTTTACGTCAATGACATTTAGTCACGACTCACGAGACACGAGAACCAATGACTTTTGATGTCCAACCTGTAATATAGGTGCCATGTTTGATTTTATTGAACAACCGTTCAAAACTTTAAGGTCAGTAAAAAATGTTTTTGAAAGAAGTCTCTTATGCTCAGCAAGGCTGCATTTATTTGATCAAAAACTGAATCTAAATAGTATTTCAGTTTAAAATAACTGCTGTAACATAAACATAAAAGAGATATGTTACTGCATGTGTAATATACTGCAGATATTTACTCATGCAACATGAACACATAATAATGTATAATTTAATATATATTTGTTTTTTAATTATTTACATTATCTGTATCATATTTTCAAGCTAATTGGCAACACTTTACAATAAGGTTCATTAGTTAACATTAATAAAAGTATTAACTAACATGAACCAACCATAAGCAATCCATGTGTTACTGTATTTGTCACAGTATCATCAACCTCACCACAGGCTCTAGTCTTCAGCACAATGGTAAACCCAAAAACTCAGACATACCAGAAAAACGTTTAAATAAAAAAATAATAGAACATTTAAAAACGAATAGATTAAACCCTATATTAATATTGAGCAAACACATTAAATAACACTTGATTTTAACGTTTGCTCTCCTTTAACAGTCAGAAGCAAAGCATGCTGCGAACTAGAAATCTGTTGTAACTCATTCTGTGAATGTGGGTGTACATACTGTATATGTGTGAACATGCATTCACATTTATATGGGAACATGTATGTGCAATATAGGCAGGGTTGAATATAGGCTACACAATAAAAGATAAAACTTTTGATTTTGATTCATTAATATATAGCCATACATGGTCAAAGCAGTATATTGAAATATATAAGCACTAGTTTCACATATATGGAAATGTATATGTAATATATCTCATTATATTTTGCAGTATATTCCCATGTATTTTTGTTCTGTAAGGGTTAACACTCCAGAATTGTTAGCAGACCGGTGACAAAAGAAACTGCATGTTTGTTAAGCTGTTCCTTTTAAGCCTTTGACTGTAATGTGAGCCCAAAAAGTCTCAGAATAATGGTCTTGGAGCATTTGTACCATTTAGCAACTGGTAGCTGACTAGAATAAAGTACCTAAAATTGAGCCAGTTTACTTGCTAGCAAGTAGTATTTGGTTTAGTACAACAAATAATAATGTAGTTACTCTGTAAATAAAAGAGAAACAGAACTTAAACTGATTTTGTGGTCTCCCAACCTGGCCAAACATGTGTTCAGCTGATGTAGCACCCAGCTTGACCAGGCTGGAAGACCAGTTTAGACTGGTTTAAGCTGTTTTTCAGAAGGTTAATTATTGCTGCAAGGAACAATTAACAGCTAATATAAAAGTGCATCGATGTCAGCAAGGCTGTTATGTGCTAACTTGCGTTTAGATCTTTCAAATAACTGACAGTTTAGTGTGAAGTCCTTATCAGGGATCAGGCTCATTTCTGTCTCTCGCTGTCACTGTTTAAAGCGTCGGAGTTTAGAAGCGAGGCGAGCTGTGATGCGAGAGAGAGCAAGACAGCTGCTCACAGCTGTGTGTTGGCCTCCCTGCATTAAGGCACTCGCTGCATGCTCTGCGGTGTCGCTTTGACTGAAATGCTTTTAAGTGCGTCTTGAAACATGTGAAAGAACATACTCCAAGAAAATCTTCTAATGTCTACTTCCATAAAAATAAAAACCTTATTTATAAGGTTTATAAGCACACGGCAGATGCGATGTGGATTGTGATGCTAAATTAGCTACTCATTTCAGTGGAGTTGAAATCTGACAGCTGAGGTTACAAACTCTGCTAAGAAAGTTAATTATTACTATGAGACTTCTTGGTAAATATGGCACTGATACTCTCTTAAGAAAAATGGTTCCACTTATTTTAGCAGTTTTTGGTTTTAAGAGTATATAGGCCTAGTGCTGTGTTTTCCCCAAGGGGCGATTAGAGTTTAATCTGCTGCTGAAAAGGTCACTTCTATTTGTCATTATAAAAGGGGTTTGACCAGTTAATTTCCAGTGCTTAGTTGTCCCACTATCTGTCTGCTGGACTTAATTTGGGATTTATGTCATTTTCTTTCATTTTCAGACTTTCTAGAATTTCTAACAAACCCTCCAAAAATAGCTAATATTATATTCTGGCAGACTTTAAAGAGCTTAATTGAGCCAATACCCCCAGATTCAATGACATTGCAGAAATGCACTTGTTAACCGCTGGCACAAAACATAAGGCTAATTGGAGGAAAAGGGGAGAAAGTTTGGCTCTTGTAAGTGAAGAGAAATTAATATTTTCAAGTACACATCACAGAATGAAAGTTCCCCCAAAGACATCTGCATAATGAAATGATTGTGTCCATATTCAATGAATATATTCATATGGATCTGTCCCAGATTTCCCATGCCAACTTCGGCAGCTATGATTTGGATGTAACTGCACGGTTGTTGTTTTGCTCCACGCTGGATATTGATTATATTTTTCTCTCTTATTTTGTTTTGCTCCCTGAATAGCATTTACTACATTTAAAATAAAGTCATTTATTAGTGCTAGCAGTCCAATCTGGGATTCATTAAAGTAAAGATATTGAATCGCAAGCTTCCAAAGGACCTAAAAGTGTGAATATTTGAAAAGTTAGGCAATCTAAATGAAGTAAAATCAATGTGTGTGAATACAGTATCTGAGACACACAGATGTTTACTTTTACACTGAATTGGATGTTTACAAATGATCTCCAATTAATTAATTCACCAAATATGCAGTTTTAAATAAAGCATAATTTATAAACATAATGTGCAGAGTTTAATAGCCCCATTAAAGTCTTATTAGGCTGCACTTGTGGTTGTTTTTAATATCCCCGCTAGACTGGTGATAATAACTGTAGTGTTTACTTGAGCATCAGAGGTGTTTATTTTTCACTCCAGCATTTACTTTGGTAACCTCAATGGAACTTTATTTTAAGACCTAGACATTAGGTGTATTTCATTCTGATTTGTGTGTATGCCTTCTGATCTGGTCGAAAAACCTGACGTCTACTACTTCATTTCAAGCAGTAAATATCCCATCAGCCCTCGAATCCCTTATCCATCACGACCCATGCAAAAACAACGGTAGTTATTGAATGGTATACAAATGGAACAAATTCATAGTTGTACTGAAGTGTTTCATACTGTGTCCATATCTCCTGTTCCCTGCATTCCTACAATGTTGTTCTCAAAAACTGTACCAGCAACTGACATATAAGAGAGCTTGCATATAAAGAATTTATGCACAATATGAAACAGTCACACTCACAAACACCGTCTAGCTTTGTACCATAACTGCAGTTCAGTGCAATATGAAAACTGCCACCGTTACCATGCCAACAGCTGCACAATAACTGTAGCCATTTTGCAGTAGATATCATACAAATACATGTTGCTTTTCTGGGCTGAATTGCAGTTTCAACTTGTATTTTACTGAACTGTAGTTGTAATAATCTATCCTGCATTTGTATTGTTGAAAATTATAATATATTAGACTGTTGCTTTCTGCAAAACCTTGTGGTGGAGTAATAAAATCTAATAATAAGTTTGAGATCGAAATAATGTCAGAGGATTAATGCTGTAAATAACCAATATGGGATCTGAAGACTACTTCGCTTTTTTGATCTCCATTGTTTCGCTTTTATTTACAGATGTTTCTTTGGTTTCCTTGGGTCACTGTAGTTCCCACTACACAAATCTACAATGGGGTTCCCACTTTGTAAACGCACCCCTGATCTTTACTCCTGCCCATTTCTCCTCCATCCAACACATTGATCATGAGAACTGATGGTTTGCTTACCATAATAATGTTAGGAAATGATCAACTATATTGGTTTGACCTGTGACTGGTCATAATTGTGTGGCTCATCAGTGTAAAATATTATGCAGTATAACTGTATTTATACTTTAATAGATCTTAAGCTTCTTTCCTATACTACAGTATGCCAATGAAATGCTGATCTTAAACATAGAATTATAAAAGTAGTCCATATAACTTATGGAAAACAATAATCCAAGGTCTTTTGAATCTAGTAAAAGATACTGAAATATTACCAAGGGTGAGTAGAGAATGACAGAATTTACATTTTTAGGTGAACTATCCCTTTAAGAACTACAGAAGCATTTAATTGGAGTAGAATTTTACATTGTACATTGTTCTACACAAAATGCATGTTTTACTTCCTAGATTGAAGTAATACTGCAGTTTAATGTGGTAAGGGCAACTGCTACGTCTGTGAAATATCCTGTCAGTAATG